>VZSC01002966.1:25191-82478 GCA_013398225.1 Steatornis caripensis
CTGTGCAGTTAAAGAGGAACTGCATGGTGGGATTTTTCTGCATTCTTCAGGAAACACCTTTCTGTCCCATTTTCCCACTGACATAAACAAAACCCGGCAGTAGGGTTTGCTGGGTGGCTAAAACCCCGGTGCAGGCTCACACCTGCAGCCTCCTCCTGCCTCCCGCCAGTCAGAAGGCAAGGGAATAAAACCCAAAGCTCTTTGGCAGTGCCCGTTTGAGGGCAGTGGGCCAAATCCTGCCACGCAAAACCCTGCTGACATCATGGGGATTAGACGGGCTGCTAACCAGGACAGTGGAATTTGTGTCAGTCTTTTACTGAGGATGCGATGGCGAGTGCCCCAGCAGTCAGCGCAGGGTGCCTGGGTCTGCGAGCCTCCCTGGGGGCGAACAGCGTCGGGGTTGGCGCTGGGCTCTGGCGTGCCCTGCGTGTACTGCCACGGGGACGAACAGGAATGTGGGACCAGCTCTCCCAGGGCACAGGACCCCAGTGTCTCTCGGGGCAAGGGTTCTGCCACTGCCCTTTCCAGTTTGAGACTCCCAGGCCAGTACAGGACAGGAGGGAGGAGAAGATTTCCGTGACTTTGCAGTTTCCTGGCCCCTTGCAGCAGGTTTGTCTGAGGGTGGGATGGGGAAAGGAGTCAAAAGATTTCCATCTCCAAACCGGAGATGGGCTCAGTCGAGACTGAAAACTTTCCTGGGGGCTGTTTAGAAACAGGATGATGATCTTAGTATTTTACAAGAGGAGTCTCATGTGTTCACATTAATGTGATCGAAATGTCACGCAGCAGGGTCCCCAGGGACTCAGGCTGGCTCCAGTCCATCCCTCCACCCTATGCCTAGGTCAGTCCTTACAGATGTCTGGATAACCTGTTCTTAAAAACCTCTAATAACAGAACCTCCACATTCTCCTGAGACAAAGTATTTCAGTGTTTTACTACTCTTGCTGTTAGAAATATTTCTTAAATCTGTCTTAAATCTTTCTTAACTCCCTCCCAGCCAGACAAAGTACGCACTCTCACTGAAATTTTAGCACGTTCCTGCTATCTACAGCAGAGACAGAGAACAGCTTATTTACTTTCTTTTTTGCTCGGCCCTTTATATGCCTGAAAGCCATTATTTCTCCCTTTAGACATCTGTTCTTTAATTAAACCCAGTTTCTTTAGCCTACCTTCCTGCATGTACCTGTACACACCTTTCTTGAGGGATAGCATTCCCATCCACAGAAAAATCTCTAGGTGAAGTTTTGCACTGACAGGGGGAACTGAACAGAGGGAAGGGAGATGTCTTGCATACTGTGTTTCTATTTACGCATTCCACGATGGAGTTTGAGGGGTTTCTTTTGCAACAGTATGACATTATCGGTACTCAGTCAGCCGGTGACCCATCACAACCTGCAGGTCCTCAGAGCCGACCGGCAGCCCAGGCAGTCAGCCCCAGCCTGGCCCAGGGACACTGGGGAGAGGTGTGCATTCATCCCTCCCAAACTGCATCTCAGGGCTTTTCAATCCCTGTCTCCAGTTTGCCATCCCTGCAATCTGCCAGCCAATGCAACACCTACCGTAGCTGCAACAAGAACATTGTTCTATTTTTCCATTGCCCAAACTGTCGATGAAAACGTTGGTTAGCTCAGGGACAAAGGGAGACCCCCAGGGTCCCATTCAAGGCACTCCCCTCGTCAACAGGGAAGCATTGGCACCTTTCACATACAACTTTGTAATGGCTTCACCCTTGCTGTAACAGTTCCACTCCAACTCTGTTTCTGCTGCTTGCTCATGACAGGGATAACACTGTCAGGGCTGGTAGAAACCAGGAGAAAAGGGTGCTGGGGTGAGAGTGCACCCACTTACACTGCAGGGGAAGCCTGGGGTGTCACAGCGGTTAGCACCCGCAGAGTGGGGGCTGTGGGGGCTGCAGGCTGTGCCGCATGTCCCCAAGCAAAAAGAGAGGGGAAAAGCCACTCAGAGCATGGGCCCTGCTGTGGGAAAGCTTTGTAGACCCCCAGCTCAGGTTCCTACAAGCCCAGGCACAGGCTGGTGCAGTCAGGGCTTCAAGTGGGGCAGGGGCTCTGCTGCAGCAGGGCAAAACATCAGGGGCTGGAAAGAACAGGTTAGGAGCAAGGCGTTTCCTTTTCGGTGCATGCAACTCAGCTCTGTTACGGTAAAAGATATAAGCAACCTCACAGTGGTAAGAAAGAGCTGTGCATACAGCTGGCCACCTCCAGAATGGCTGTTTCTTCTTCACGGACTCTTGCACATTTTGCCAAGTCCTACCCTCTGCAGAGGGCACAGGCCTTGTACTGCACATGCACAAGTTTCTAGTAAATTTGTTAGTTCAATTAGAAAATGCTGAAAAGTACCTCTGATGCAATTGCTCAATCTTTTCAAAGAGCAGCACATCATACTGCTGGAGCCACGCTGCTGGAGAAAGCACGTTGCGTGTACTGGTCTAGCAAACATCTCCTGAACATTTTTTAATGTGACCTGGCAGCAGACCAGGGTAAATGGCATGTTCTTTTTCCAGTGCTTTGGCCCAAAGTGTGTATTTCAGAGGCTTACAAGAACAGTCAGTCAATTAAATGTGATAAATGAGGCCATTTGTCACCAGCATTTTAGCTTTTCTTTTAAACTATAAAACAAGATAATGAGTAGGGCTCGAAGAAATCCTTTGTGGTGTTGCAAGCCAAGGGCACATGATATAAAGAACGGATTTTCTGCCTCTCCCATCATGAGAATGCGATCCGACATTACTCCCCCTCATGACACAGAAATCAGAGACAATGTTAAGAAGGAAAAAAAAATCACTAATGGATGAAAAAACAGTGACATGTTGCAATGAAGATAAAAGCAGAAATGCACTTAGTTAAGGGCAAATCTACCCCCATTGCAAACTTGCTATTGTAGATCCTGGTCAACAGGAACAGTAACACGGAGACAGCTGCATAGTACATTTAGTTTACAAAAAAAGCCTCAAGTAGCGCAGTTACCAACACATCACCTGCTCAGAAAGAAGCCGGGTATGCATCCAGGGGCAGACAGTCGTTGACTGGAAAGATGGTTCATGCCTTCCCTTCCCCCAGCACAGGTGAAGGGACGTGACTGTGACGGGCTGTGTGAGCTGGGGAGTCCTGCACGGTATGGGAGTCCCAGGGCTTTGGGGCTCTGGGTGGCGGCAGGATACGCCTCCTGTAACGTCCACAGCCACGCTCTGTTTGCTAACAAACAGCCACACAGGTGATGCAGTGTGGGTATGTATGTAGTCCATAAGAGTGGCGGCACTTAGGTGGTGTCCAAATTAGAGTGGGTTAGTATCCATGGTCGGAGGCCAGAGCTGGATCTGGATCCAGAGCTGCAGTGTTTCCAGCTCTCTTCTAAAAAATAGCACCTTTCTTTCTGGCACGCTCCCTGAATGTGTTTCCCTCTGTGTACTGTTCTTTTCTATCATGTGTGTCTAGGAATTAGAAAACATTTACTCTAATGTGTGAAACCTCTCCATGCCTGTGGGATGTGAACATATTGACTGTATTGACTGCCTTTCACATTGACGTGTGCACCACTGGGTCAATGTCACTTCTGCACCCTTTTCCCATCTCCCTCTACATCTACCCACTTGCGCTACCACAGTAAGAAATTACTCTTTTTTTTAAAACTTGTTTTCTCAATCAATCATCAGTTTATACTGAATACATGGAGGCAGAAGAGCCAGCAGTTATGGTTGTGCATGAACACGAACACTTATTTAAGGAGATGAGAACCACTGACAGTTTGTCTCTACAACCTATGTTTTATTTATGTCTGTAATGTGGTGTCTTGGAAGCATTTGATTTAGTCCTGAGATGAAAAACCTGCCTTCTTGCAAACATGGATAGCCTCACACATGCCTCTGACACTAAATAAGTTATACCGCAGTGCACAGAAACATATAATTTAAGAAAACTACTCAGATGCACCAGCAATAGGAGGTATCAAAGTAACTCAAAAGACAAAGAATTAAAATCTTATTAAAGGAATTCCGTGAAAGGAGGTCCCAGTCAGGTACCAAAGGCGTAAACGCCAAACACGCAGTTGAACTGATGACTCAGCAGGAGGTTAGCCTCAAGTCGATGAGTTTTCAGTTGGTAATGAACTTTGCACATGGCCGATGATGGGGCTCTGGATGAAGGACTGCCCTCCTCGGCACCCCAGCAACCCGACAGCAGCGGCGTGTAGCCAGCTGCGCCCACATGCAGGTTTCCCCACATGGTGGCTACCACATTAGTGAGGTCTGTGCCCAAGGGAGTTTTTCAGATGAGGTTTCAGACAACAGGACCAGACCCTGTGCTGTATAAATCTGCTGGCAAGAGCGGTCTGTCTTCTCTGCCTCTCCTGGAATCAGGCTCGACCCCGGCCCACAGGTTGCCCTGGCTATGACTCGCTGAAGGGGTGGGATAATCCTGCCGAAGCCCTTGGTGAGCTGCCCATTTCCTCTCCTTCCAACTCGCTTGCTTCCAAAACAAATTGCTGTTGCAAAGGCTCAGGCCTTTTTAACTCCGCATTCCTGCTTGTAACAGGATCCCTTTTGAAAAGGAGGTGAACTGGCACAACGCAGTGAACTTAAAAGGAAAAAGATCCCAAATAATTGTTGGAAATTATTAGAAAGAAATATCTCATAAAACAACATCCTAAACCAACCAGAGAGCTGACTATTTCAGAAGCAGTTAGCTGTGAAATGGTGTATTTTCAAAAACACAGTGACTTACCACGGGCAGGCAACGGAGGTGTGGGAGTCGGTGCCAGCGCCTTTCCCCTCCTCACGCACAAAGCCCACGGGACTCCTTCCTGCGCCGTGAGGCGGTTGTGAAAAGGTGCTACCACCATCTATTTCACCAACAGTGTGAGAGACCCGCTGCTGCGGTCTCTAGCTATGGCCCAAGGAGCGAACGCTCCATCCTTTCTGCAGAAGAGGTCTGCTGGCATCTGCCTCATTTGTCTGGGTTAAGCGAGGAGGACGTGGAGAAGGAGGGGGAGGCTCTGATTCTAAAAAGTTCAAATTTACACCTTCAGGAAGATAGTTTCTTTGCAAACACTTCCCATGGTTTTCTTCCTCCTGCTATCTCTACAGACAGTTGAGCATCTTTGAAACTGCATTAGCCTCCCTGAGCGAGGTTTGTTTTCAGATCCCTTCTCAACCCAATTTGGAGCAGGGACATCAAAGGCAATGCAAATGTGGTCCCCTGTTAACTTGGGTCCATTTGGAGCTGGTCAGGCCAGTTGGAGCTTGCCGTGGTGTTCACAGTCTTTCGAAATATTTACTTATCTGACATACAAGAGAGTTATTTAGTAAGTTATGATGTCTGCGGTTTTGTGTAAACAATTTACAGTGCCATGATTGATGCTGGGCGCTGTTTGGAGAGAAGCAAGACTGATTGTATATACTGGATTTCGGTTTGGAGAGTTCAGCCTCAGGACTGGGCAGTATTATACCTAATAAATAACAACAGTTAATAATTTGGCCTCACGCTGTTTCAGTCCTCATAAAGCCACACAAACATGGCCGAACTAAACCAACTCTTCTTTGAGCAGACCTTGGCCACTCAAGCATGAGGACCCTCTGCAGGGGTGGCCAGTACAACGTTCACAGTGTCCAGCTCTGCTCTTGCCCCGTGCACAGCCCTCCAGCATTGACTGGGCAGAAGGAAATGGTTGGTTTTGTGGGTACCACAGCCAGCATGGATGTGGGGCATTGCAGTTGAAGCCCCTTCTCCAAATCCAGGAGAGTGGAAGTTGGGAAGCGAGCCTCACCGTGTTCAGGAGGCAGATCCATCCCCTGAAACAAGTGGGCTTGCTGCTTCTGGCACAGCTTCAGGTCATGGTACATGGTGGGGTTTCCTCAGTCTTGCGTGTTTCAGTTCCTTACCTCAGATTTCCAGGGGCTTTCTGGAGGAGATGGAATTTCTGCTGCAGTGCCTTGGGTCACATCACCAAAGCTCTTTTTCTGGGTGAATACCTTCCATTACAGGTGTGCAGGATTATGAGAAAAGCCTATTCCTTGGTGGAAGAGGCATTCCTGCCTCCACTGGAATGACACAGGAGTGTGATTGCTGTGGCTCGTGGTTGCGTGCAGCGCAGCTGGTGAGCCATAGCTACTGTAGGCAAGAACGAGCTCCCATGAGGCACCAGAGCAGAAAGGAGAGGGCATGGACTAATGTCAAACTGAGAAGTCGGAGGTTTTGGTTCAGTTCAAATTGGAAACAAGTTGTTGCAGTTCTGAACCATCAAAATGTTGGGTTTTTTTCTGGAATTAAGTGGCATGGGCATGTCTGAAATATCATTTTCAGGACCATGCAGTGCCCTCAAATTTTCTGCAATTTGAGTTTCTGACCTGATTGTGTACAAAGACAAGGGTATGACTCTCAGAAGTTCCCATGAAATGGGAATGCTGGGCCTAGTGCAGCTGTGTGCAATGCAGGAGCTATGCGAGCACTACTGCTGAAAAGCAAAAGCTTGGAAGGAGAGGAAGAAATAGCCCTTTCTTGCTACCAAGCAGCTGTTCAGATTGACTAGTGCAGGGGAGAAATTAAAAAAACCCCATTTTTAAGAACTTTATTCTGGAAATACTCATTCAGACACATTCACCGACAAAGGTCTACGCCAGATGCCGTGAATAAAGAATGGGAGGAAATTAAAAGGAAGGAATTGACCCTAACACTGACACAAGATGGGTGGGTGGATACGAGTTGGATAAAGGCTCCACATACCCACGCAGAGAAAAATGTGCTTCTCTGCACAGAGCAAAGTAATGAAGTATTGATTTGAAATCATTGAACTGTGATACTACATCCATGATGCTGACGACAGCCTTGTCTGATTGAGAGAAAAGTACAAGGAGGTCTTTCCAGTTCAGACTGGATAAAGGAAAAGGATGCTGAGGCAGACTTTCCACATATTGCATTCACCATGGGAGGAAAGAAATACTCAATGCCCTCCTGATGTTCAAAACTGTTTCTGCAATCATCCTCAGCCACCAGAAAAGGCTAATTGATCCCCCAGCTTCACCAATAGCATTTGCTCTCAAAAGGATATAACTTTTCATTTAGTCTGTTGAAATTTGCACTCAGAACAAGAAGGATCTCGAGCAAAACGCAGCCTGCCTCTTCCTCCCAAGGGACCCTCTGGAGGTTCACCGCACTTAGCAAAGCAAGTGGAAGTTTCAGTGGGACCTGAGGGACAGCAGGCTGATGGCACCACTCTCGGTCTCCATGGAAATATGCCTTGATGTAATTAATGATAAAGAACTGGGACAAGAATAACAATGATTCAGAGAAGCTCTGGTGCTTCTCCCCTGTTTAGCTCCCGTGATTAAACCCACACAGCCTAGAATGGGGAGATGAGTCTCAATTATAGCTAAGGAACAGCAAAATGAATTATCTCCTTTGCACTTACTTTAGCTGGTGAGTAATCTGATTTCTACCCAAACCCGTGTTGATTATAGAGATCTTGCCAATATCTGATTCATCAAGATGCTGGAAGAATGTGGAACTAGAAATGCAGAAGAAGGACTGTAGCACTTAAACATTCATAATTTCAGGCAAACTTTTGAACAGAGAACATTAATACAGCCAATACTTCGGCGAAAGTACACCTTTAGCTAAAATTAAATACAAACAATGGCCTGCTGAGTGAAGAGTTTGAATCCTCTCCATTATGTACAATATAAAAGTCTTTTAATTTTGGATGGTGAATCCTTCTTAGATTTGCAGACTCAATAGTACAGAGCATGTTTTATATGTCTTGAAGGTATTCTGCTCAGAAAATGCTCAGAACTGCGGGTTCTGAAGTTGTAATTTAAATGCTATTGAAAAGCATCAGCAGCCTCATCTTCACTCCCCTGGCTGGGGAGAGCCGCAGAGGATTGGCATCCCGGTGTTTCCCGTCTCACCTGTTGTGTGTGGGTACCAGCAGGAAGAGATGGCTCTCAGAGCAGCCTTCCTGCATCTGAAAGGAGCCGATTCCTAGAAGTTACGGGGTTGAGTTCCTGGGACAGAAATGATATGACTGCTGAAACTCTGCCTTGCAACTCTGGGAGCTGCTGGCATGATTTGCAGGCTGGGTCTGTAAGCCTTGTGCAACAGGTACCGGCTTTCTGAGCTGCGGGATCTGCAACCCTGGCAGAAGGTGTTGCTGGCCGCATGGCGGTGAGGCCAGAAAGCAGTTCAAATAAATTTAAAAAAAAGGTTGGAGTCATTTATGAAAGGCAATCTTGTACAGCAATTTATAAAGAGTTCAAGGGATGTTATTGTTT
The DNA here is from genome assembly GCA_013398225.1 of Steatornis caripensis. Classification (NCBI taxonomy): domain Eukaryota; kingdom Metazoa; phylum Chordata; class Aves; order Caprimulgiformes; family Steatornithidae; genus Steatornis; species Steatornis caripensis. The sequence continues at coordinate 33,470 of VZSC01002966.1, forward strand.
AAATAAATATTTAAGGGAGATTCCTCTCAATTTAAACACAGCAAGCTGTAGCATGTGGAAAGCAGCAGCGTTTGATTACATATATGCAAGAGGCCAAAGCAAATCGTTGTGAACAAAGGCAGCAGAGGAGGAGAAAGCAATTCCATTTGATTCTCTTTCTCCAAGAGAGGTTATTGACAATACCATTTCTGCCTAGCGCCAAAGTGCAGCAGGGCTACAAACCCTGGCAGTCCCAGCAGGGGATGTGCTGTGCAAGAAAGCTCTTCTGCAAGTCCCGTTGGTGTTTTATCCCATTAAACAGCTGGGGATAAAAGTAAGTGCAGGGTTTAGCTCCACAGATGATACCCTTCCTGGTAGCTAGCGACCCGACATGCAGCAGCAGGACTGTGTGCCCAAGGAGAAGGGGACGGAGGTGGCTATGGCTGATCATGCGTGACCCATCACGTGTGTTGGTCGGTCTTTGGCAGACAAACACTCACGACCGTGATACAAGAGGGCTGCACATTGCAACGTGAGTTCACATTAAAACGCTGCTTGATTTGGTTGGGGCTCAGGGATGGCAACCTGGGTGAGAATTTATTTTGCTCTGTGGCTTCAGAGCTGGAGTCACCTTGTGCAGTGAGCTCGGCACAGCCAAAGCTCAACACCGTGCACCGTCAGATGTTTGATACAAGGAGGTGCTTTCTGCCCTGCAGGTAAAAAATGCCAAGGGCATAAACATCCAACCGGCAGTAGCATAAGAGAAGAGAAAACAGGAGAAATTCACTGCTGAGGGACAAGATATCTAAATAAAAGTGAAAATATGCTAAAAGGCCGTAAGCACTTAAAAAACTCTCAGTAAGTTCGAGGTTATTCGGAACTCGTGTACGTCATAATTCTCACACGTAGATTTGGACTGTGGGATTCACAAGGGTGTTATAAATGAATGATAGAAAAGGACTTACGGGAACCCACCACACTTGCCTCATGGTGGGAAACCTGAATTTATGCCTCAGTAAGGGTTTCCCAAATGGTCTTCACCAGTGCAGAAGGCTGAAATGCTCATCTTCCTCACCCTGTGCTAGTCTCCTAAGGCAAAGGTAAGGCCTTTGCCTTATCAGAAATGAGTTTTTCTTTTCTGATATACCTGTGTATTCACTCTCCTTCTGAATTTCAGTCACAAGCAATAAATCATCAAATAAACCACTTTTCCAAAGTGTTCCTGAAGCTGGAGCATTCTATAAAGGTCACGCAGCCCAAGTGACACATATTTCATGGACGCATCTGAAGACATGGCAGATCCCCTATAGGAAGCAGGACATTATTTGTATAGGAGAAGACCATTTGGATTATCAAGATGGTTGCTACAGGGCTCTATCTTGGTAGGAGACAAAATCTATGCACTCATTCATAAACTTCCTTGATGTTTCACCCTATCCCATGTCAACGGACAGCAGCGTAACATGAAGACAAATTTATATCTGGGGTGCAACTGCAGGAAGTTAGCAAGCTTCTCGCAGGGCCGGGATCACTCTGGTTCTCTCCAGCCATGGGATCTGGGGACCTCAATGTTACTGTGCAACCACCTTCAGAAACCCAAGATCCTGGCATGGCTCAGGACAGAAGACCTGGCCCACACAATCTGTGGCAAAACAAGGGTTTGCAGAGTAGGTCAAAGCAGATAATTTGGAAAGAAAGCATTAATTTCCAAGACAAAGTAGTTCACGATTCATGACTGGAAACAAATGAGAAACAGGAATTACACAAAGGCCCCATTTTGTTCATCGAGGAACTGCAGAATTAATTGCATGTACTTTAGTTTCCAGCAAAGGCTAAGTCCAAAGGCACAGTGTTGTGATTGTTGGACTAGTCATGTCACACATACTTATTTAATTCGGACCAAAACTGTAGGAAGAGCATGATGGGATATAGCCAGTAGATAGCTGGGAATAGAGGTGGGATAGGAGCAGGGTCTGAGTCTCAAGTAGTTCAAGGAATTCATCAAGCAAGAAACCTTGTGCACAGACCTGACTGACTTGTTCACAATGTTGCTCCCCACTTCTAATCATCACATCAAAGTCATAACAGCAACAGCTTCCTGAATTTCTTTCTTTTGTGACGACTTCCACAAGGACATCCCCAATAAGCATCTCCAGTCCTTTGACCGTCAGTCTCTGCCCCACCCATCCGCTCTCATATGCCATCAAAGTCTACGGCACTGTTTGCCACAACGTCCAGACCAGCACTTTCTTGTTTTCTTCCATGACACTTAGGCAGGCTGCCCGTTTCCTTTTCTGTTTCAACTCTCCTGCAAATCCCTGCTTAAAACTCCTTCTGTGACATCCTTGACAAAGAGGAGGCTGTTGGTTTGCAGCAAGCACTGCCTACCACGCTGACCAACACCGTTTCACTGCTTCTTAGCACTCTTTCATCTCTCAGTAGCCGTCTGTAGGCAGCTCTGGTCTCCTCACATTGTCAGCTCCTGTGGAAAAATGGCCATTCTTTTGCTCTTTATTTCTACATCATCTCGCACAGCTGAGTCCTAATGTGTGCGTGGGGCTCCCAGGTGCTGATGAAGATGATGACAAAACTTCACTGCCTGGCTTTGTGGAAAGGGAGCCATACGGGATGGTCCATAGCCTGTAGCCATGAAAGAAGTGAAGGAAACCACCTCACTCCAGCAGGTGCAGAAACAAGCAGACTGCAGCAACCTACCTTTCAATGTGGAAACCACGTCAAGTGGCAAAATGGAAACCCTGACATTTCACCATCTGCCTGCAAATTCTGCATGTGTCTTGCATACAAAAATAGCTATAAGAATACTGTTAAGACTGAAAAACCCATGAGGCGAGAGATGCCAGAATTAGGACTCCCTTGTGCTACATGTTATGATACACTTGTTAATTAGATGATCACACAGTGTTTTGCCAGAGGTCTCAGCTTTATCCCATGGTACAGGATGGCCTGTTTTACTGGAGAAGATGTTATACAGAACTTTGGTTTTTTCTTTATTGTTCAGTGCAATCCTAGGCTGTATTTGCTACGCAAGTCCTCCGCTGAATAAAAATGGCTGATTTTCCCAACTCTGGGAAAATTTTAGTGGCAGGCACACATCCATGTAGTATCTGGGTGCCTCACAAGCATCTCTGAGCTCTGATACCTCTGTCAGGAGTGTGTTGCTGCTTTAGCCACTTGAACAAAATGGAAACAGAAGAAAGAGACAGGCACGCAAGCAACCAACTTTATCACATCAAGCACCGATTTGTCAGGGGTCCGGCTTGGTTGCCCACCTTAGCTGTCCCACCACTGTGGCCTTCCCTGCACCCATGCCATCATCAATCCTTGCAGGCTTCACAGGTTCCACAGACAGTGTTTCGAGGCCGTGAGCTGAAACCAAGGGGTGGCCAGCAGACATAGCTGGGGCTGGGGCTGTGGAAGTGTTCAGCATCAGGCGGCACTGGATGTGCTCATCTCCTCCCACGTCAGGAGTGGGTATACTCAGTGCTGGGGTCTCATGGTATGCGCAGACAGAGGGGTACACCCCACAGCTACTGACTGTGGACTGGGGAAAGCCTCAGGGCCACCCCGCACAAAAGACCTTGGAGAGAGAGAGGGACTGAAGCCAGTTCTGCAAGGCGGCACTCTTCTTCCCAAGAAGGACTGTAGATGGGGCAGCTCAGGTTTCATACCAGGCCCTGGCATGTCCAGACTCTCCCTATGGACCACACCTTGACATACATCTCTCTGCCACATTCTGAGCCCTCCTCACTTGCACCATGTACTCCCCATCCCAGTCCCATGCCATCCTTCAGTTTTAGCACCCCTTCCATTTGCCCAGCGTCCCCAGGGTCCCTGGCTGCCGCCTGGCTGTGCACAAAATATGCCAAAAGAAAAGTGTTGTTCCCTGTCTACCTTTCCGTTGCCCGACCCCTCTGCCCTGAGCAGCATTACGGTGAGAGCCCAGCTTCTTCCTGCTGCTAGAGCTAGAGATGGCTCTTGGGCTGCAGACAGGGGACACGAGCAGCCCAGTCTCTGCAGAGCTGCCGGGAGGCCCCAGGAGCATCAGGAACTTGGTAGCACTGGCTGGGTCCACAGGAGCGCCAGGGTCAGCACTGGGAGCTGCTGGGATGCTGGGCTGAGCTTGCTCAGGCGGAGAGAAATCTCAGTAGATTTTGACTACTCAGCCCTAGCACATCCCTAATAAGTTGCTATTTTTTCCCTTCAAAGGCAGTCGCTAAGCCAAATTGGAAGAGATTTACAAAGTAAAAAAAAAAATCACAGTCCTACACAAAGCTGCCAAATTTCAGATCTCTACTCCAAAGCGCAAAGGGGTAGGACCTATCCAAGGAAACGATCACCAGGTTCCCCCCTCCTCTTTCTTCCTTTCTTTTTTTTCCAGTTGGACAACAATGCTTTTTTCCCTATGCACATTCTTGGAAATGGCTGGACAGCTTTGGCTGAAATTTTCCAGAAGAGAACTTACCCTGAGGCAGACAATCAAGTTGGAAGAACTCAGTCTAAACGGTGGAAGTCTGACAAAGTTATAAGTAACTGCAAAGTTGTAAGACCCTGCGAACTTATAGCAGGGCACATATGAGTAACCTTAACCATAGGAGCTGCATGCAATCCCACCTTTGCCGCATTCAAAGTTACAGTAGCTCATGATGCTGCTCCATTCAGGTGCGTCTTATCACGATTCAGATACGTCACCAGGAAAAAAGCTTTAACTCAGTCATCCCACTGAGCCTTCCCACACCCCTTCCTACTCAAACAGCTCTTCCCATCTCACTGGTCATACAAAAAAACATAGTTCCCTTGCCTGAAGTATTTGCATTTGAGCTTCTCCTTCTTGGATAGAGGCAGCTGATGCTAAAATGGGATTGCTCTCTGAACTAATGTATTCAAAATTAATAAAAGAAATAAAGTAACACGCTGCTCTGGCAGGTTCCCATGCATATTTTCCATAAAAGTTCATTTTTCCACATGAACAAATCGTGAGTATGTGGGGGATTTGCACTGAATCTTGATACGGAGCTTAGAATTCTTGGCACTGCTTGGGACATTAAAATGACATCAGCTCCACTTTCTATATTGAAATTTTATAGTTGCTGCCTGACCGCACTGCTTTGTCCTGTACATATTCTCTCTCCTCCGAGTTGCCTCTCTGCCACAGCGTGCTGTACATGAGTATCACGAAAAGCCGTGTATTTGTATTCCTTATAGCCCTGCCTGCCCCTCTCTGTGCCCGGCACCCAAGTGATAAAGCTGCACTTCTTCCTCCAGGACAAAGCAGCATTGAGGGTTCAAGGGACGAGGGTACATTTGCCAGCGGAGAAGCTTCCCCACAGCGTGGCAGCTCCGTGGTGCGAGGGACCTGGCGTGCCAGGCAGAGTCCTCCTCTTTCCTCTGGAGGAGCAGAGGAGTGGTGTGCGTGCTGCTGAGGTGACACGGCTGTGGGACAGCGAGGGCCTGGGGACGTCACTTATTGCAGGCAGAACACTATGAATCCACCCTGTCTCACCCAGGGAAGACAAGGAGGAGTGAAAAGAAGGGGAAGAGGAAAATGAGCATCTCTGGGTGGGAGACAAGGCTTTCTCCAGCACTGCCGAGGTAGCACCTGGAGCAGTGTTTGTTCAGTGCTACCTTGACAGAGGGAGAGCACAACTGCCCCCCGCCATGCACACACGCTGCCCTACGCTGTGGGGAAAGGAGGGGCAGGGAGCAGCAGCATTTTTAAAAATTAAACAGAAATCTGAGTAACGGCAGTGGTGTATTATCCAGCAGCACAAGCTGCTGCATTTGAACACCGTGGTGCAGGAGGACTGGTTTGGTACTCAGGATCCCCCGTGAATCGCGGCGCGGGGAGAAGCGGGAGTGCCAGGGCAGGAAGGGTTAAGAGACTCCCGGCACTGGGAGTACAGTTCCACAGGCATTAGCGCAGACATCACGCTTGTTTTCTGGATTTCAAATGAAAGAAGGTTTCAAGGGAAAGATGATGCTTTCCTACATCCCTTGTGACTTGGAAAGCAATAAGAGCAAATAAAGGCAGTTAATTATCTGGCACGCTGCATCCAAACATTTCTGAGAGCATCCCTCTGCCGTTACTGTAAGAGTCACTCTGGAACAGCATTAGCATAAGCATATACTCTCTGAACAGACTCAGTACCATCCTCCGGCACAGCCTCAGCCTCCTGCACTGGGGTTAGAGCAGCTGGACCAAACCCAGGAGGGACTATATCTGGTAGTCAATGAAACGCTAGTTTTGCTTTAGTCTGGCTTGATCACAAGAGTACTCAAGTTTGTTGTTTCCTACGTTGCCTACATGCTCAGCCTCTCTAACGTGTGATGGACAGTCACTGCTGCTTGCTTCTCTGTGCAAGATTATCATTTCATCTTTTCACTGCCGTATGGAAATAGCCACAAGACCAGATTAACAGTCAAAGATTGTGAAATCATTTGCCAAATGCTTCTTGCTCTATAAGAAACAACGTTTTTATAACCACATTTGTACGCTCCTTTACATGCACATGCCACCACACACAGAATGCAGAAAATCCTTACCTTGTTTGCCCAGAGGAGAGAGCTTGGTTTCCTCTCATGGATTAGAAGTAGGATGAAAAAAAAAAAACCCGAGAAAGACCCTAGAACAGACTAATCTGCTGAGAGTTGTCTAAATCCCAAGCCTGCTCCCGCTAGCAGCTCTAAGTTTGTGCTCTGAATAGAGACTGTTATTTTAACCACAGGATTTCGAGTGGTGGGGGAGGAGAGATGGATTAGGTACGTTTGCAATCTAACGCTTCACATTTACCTCAGCTGAAATGAAGTACTTTAAGCCTGATGTAAATAAGTACTGCTAAGATATAAATTTCAAGAGCCCACTAACCAATTATGCTTAAACTAACATGCTGAATAACTGTGGAAAATTCCAGAGGAGTAAGATAACATACTTTTGTGTTCTTTCCTAAATAAAAGGCATGTGTGGAATTTCATGCTAGATACCAGGACAAGTGAGGGGCAGCAGATGAACTGCACAAACTAACCTATGTCAGGTGCCACACCTCGTAAAAAAATATTCCTAACACCTGTTAGCGTGGATTTCAGCAGACATCCAGGCAATTTGGGGTTTCATGGCTTGTAAAAAGTACAGATACGAGAGATTTCAGTCTAGTATTTCAGAAGAGCAAATAAAGCTCTTTAAGGCAACATTTTAAAAAGCAACATTTTAAAAGGCCATGAGGTCCATAGTTCTGTGGGAGCAGAGAGCGCGTTGAAGAAGTGCCGTCGCCAACAGGGATGTAAGCTCGCTACCCACCCTGCAGCTCACAGATTGCTACGGAGATTGTTAAATGCAGGGAAAATATTGCCCCAGGAAACAAGTTTGGGGTTTTTGTTGTTTAATCCAGCTCAAACTCTGCCTTCATTCCCTGGTGTATGACACTTCAGAGCCGCAGCTGCTGTGGTTGCAAAGCATGGCTGCAGTCCAGGCTTCCAGGGCCACCTCACAGCTGATGGAAAAGAGATGTATTAACCTTCTGACAGGTATGATTCGTAAATAAAATGCATTCTTTAACTTTGGGCTGAACTGGGGAAAACGATTTGGATGCAGAACACTAGAGGAAAGGGGACAAATTTCAATTTGTGTTTGAGAGCAGAGGCTTCAGGAGCACGAGTTTAATTCCATTTTGAATAAAACCTGGCTCTATAAATAACATTATCTTACACTTACATAATGCTATTCATCCCAAAGCATTCCCGAGTGCTTTGCAGACGTAATCATCCCATCTGAAAACTGCCGGCAGACTTTCCTCCGCGGTGTGGAGGATAGCACCGTCCAGCAGCGCTGCCCGGGCTGGGCAGGAGGGAGGCAGCAGCACATCCAGCCACAGCTGGCCGGGTCGTCACAGCCAGCTCTTGGGGTGCTGGCCAGGAGCACGGGGCGTCAGCTTGTTGGGTCACTTGGGTACCGCTGGCTGCAGGAAAGCTTTCTCTGATGTACAGGTCTGGTGTCTTTGATGACCGTCAGTGGTTAACAGTGGTTCTATTTGTTGCCCAGCTCAACCCACAGGTTCCCAGACAGGACTGGGACATCTCTGAAGATGTCAGCCTACTTCCCAGAGCTCAGGCTGAGCTCTCTGAGCTCCCCCCAATGCCTGGCTCAGCCTGGCTTACTTGAGCTTGGGTTTTTGCAGGGAAGGCAACTGGGATCCCATGCATCTGTGCCACCAGCCGGGCAGGGATGTGCACCCAAGCTAGAAACAAAATGTCCCCAAACCTCCCATCAACATGCCTCTGGCCCATCAACTAATTTCTCCTTCCACCAATCATACAGCTCTCTCCACCCAGCTGGCTGTCTTTGGCATTGCTGTAATTGCCATACAATCAACCCCACCGATGTGTCCCACCTACAGGTTCCACCTCATCCTTGCACGGCAATCCACAAGGAAAGCAGGCACGAGCAATGCTCCTACAGCAGGGGCAGATGTTGCTACAACCCTCCTGGGGGGCAGCTCCACCTCGAAGAGCCCAAGTCTCCCAGTTTGCAGAGTTACTGGTATGACAGGCACCAGACCTGTGCATCAATGTTGTAAGTTGCAGGAGGAGATTTTAGGAAGAAAACAACCATCCCCTTTTCTTGTGATCTATGCTTCACTGGGATGAAGGAACTTTGCATGCAGTTTCTGTGCTGCAGAGGGGTATATTTTTCATTTTTGCTTAGCCTGTTTGATAGGAAACAGCAGGAGGAAGAGAGGTCAGCAGAAGTTGCTCTGCAGGTTGACCTGAAAAGAGTTCACTTCTCCAGAGAAACTAAAAAAAAAAAGAAAGCAAAAAAAAAAAAAAAAGGAATTAAGGAAAAGTATTTGATCCTAACACGTGGTTTGGTTTTCTAGTTTATCTCTTGGGTCAGACTGTACTCAATTTACAAAGAAACAGCACTTTAAAAACAAATGCAAAGGAAATCACAAGTTTCATTTCTAAAACGTCAAAGCAAGACATTTCGCTGTTCCACATTGCTGCTGTTTCATTGGGTTGTAGAAAAAAGTAGTAACTGAGGAATGGGTTCAGTGTCTGTTTCCTTTCTCCTCCTAGATAAGTCAACAAATTGGACCCAAGTTCACAACTGGTTTCTTCAAGTCAATATATTTTATTTAAAAAAAATTTATTATTCTGTCTGAAACCTTTGCCAGTTTTGGGCCCTGACACAGCATCCAGCATTTGGAAGTTGAACACCTGCCCATTGATGAAGTTTATTATTTTTCTCCTGTGCCTTGAGGCAGCTCGGACTTGCTCCCTGCCTGGCGTGTCCTCCTGCTGCAGTGCAGACCACAAATGTGCCCACTGCCTCCAAAACAAAGTCAGCTCTGCATAGTTTCCTAGAGCTCTTTCCCTCTTCATCCAACCCTAATATTACAGATCTTGGCTGGAATGGCTGTTTCCCAAGGGTAAACGGAAACAAATTATTCCCTGTCTGTAAGAGGAAGTTCCCTTTCAGCATCCTCTGTGCAATGCTGGATACTTCTGCACCGTAATCACAGAGAGCTGAAGTCTGCAAGCTGTGGTGCTCACTTGCCTTCCATTAAAGCCTCTAGAATAAAACAGGGCCCATGCTAGAACTATTTAGGGATTCAATTTTGCATTTCAGTCAGCACTTAGATGGATCGAGCAACAAATGAAAGGAAATGTGAAGCACAATAAACTGTACAATGAAGTACAATTTTGCAGCAGCAAGAACTCCCACACTGGCCTCCCCTTCTGAGATAATGGGTTGAGGAATTCATAATAGACATTGTCAATGGGAAATTACATGTTAAAAGAACCTGAATAGTTGCCCATCTATTTTGCATGTTTCCTCACTTTTTTATAAAGTGAACTGAGGATTAGAGATTAAAAGTTTCTGTTTCTTTTGAATTCGGAACCCACTTCTAGAAGGGATATTTCCAATCCACGCCATTAAAAGATCTTCCTTTAGGATCCACACATAACTATATATGATCGATCTAGGAAACACAAGCTTTTGGGAAAAAAGCCCATTGGGAAGGGAAGCAGGCCACATTTTCACACTTCTGCTCTACAGTTTTGACATCTGGCACTTATTGCCATTGTAAAAGAAAGCAAATTTTTTCTTTAATTAAAGTACTCCAGGATCTGAGGCCCTGAACCAACCCATCCCAATATCAAGTACCGTAAGACACAAAATGGTAATAGTAGTAGAAAATGGAAAAAAAGACATGAAAAAAAGTGAATTTAAGCTGATGCATCTTGAATTATTTTCTTTCTGGATTGCTGTGCTTGTTTCCATTCTATTTATTTCTAAAATTATGTCAATCGCAACCATCAGTGAACCTAAACCACAAAATGATATGACAAGCTAAAACTGAACAGGCTCACAGTTAGTTGCAAGTTAACCTAGGGGATTCTACCAAAGAGTTTCCCCTTAAATGAAGCATGTGCAGCTCTCAGTTACAAGCCCAAGACGAAACAGGTGGGCTCCCGGTTTGGGAGCCATGTTAGCTGGCACAGGAGGGCCGCTGGCAGTCATTGACCAGCTATTTGGTCCCCCTCTCCAAACCCAGCAAGACTCACGCTAACCTGCGCTCAACCCAGCAAGAAGCATCTCCCAGTTACTGGTGTTAGGATCCTGACTCCTGTTCAGGGATATGTGGGACACTGGTCCGTGTCGGCAGCCCCAGGCACCCGTGGGGAGGTGGCAGGTCCGGGGGACATGGCATGGGGATACCCCCCAGCCTGGCCCCAGGAGATCCGGGTCTGCTGAGCAGAAGCAAAGACATGCTGGGGTAGGCTGAGCACTGCAGCTAGGCCCTGTAGGCTTTCACAGGACTCTGGTGTCATGAACACATTCAAGTCAATCTCCTTCTGGAACAAGTACTCATGGACGAAGGTGGCCCAGGAACACTGCACTCGCTGCTAATCACTGGCATTAACTCTGTGATGAGGACATAACCAATCAATTGTATTGAGGAGATTTTTGTCCGAATTTTCTGTACATAAATGTCATTATATTGCCCATATGGTGATTAACTTCGTAATGGGCTTCCTTTTGATGGGAGGATTTCACCTAATAGATTTGATTAAAAAATTCCTGTCTAGTTAGAAGTATTTTATTATGATGTCAGCAAGAGGCATTGTGATCTGCTTATGTCTTATTTAAGCTTCCTTACCCCATCTATCTACCTATCTATCTGCCTTGTTCTACATCCCATCTCCCAGTCCTTTCTGGCTTGCTGTGAGTATGAGACAGAACAAGAAAATCCACGTGGATCTCAGAAGGAAGAACACGCATTTCCTGAAAGGAGCTTTTCGATGAAATAGCTGAAAAGCAGACTGTGTAGACAGCTAAATTTCACTAGGGGCAACTCCGAAAATACTCCTAGAGAAGAGTCAGCTTTGCTCAGCAATAGAGAAGTGCCAGTAGCAGCGCCCAGTGAGACCTTCCACTCTAGAAGTTATGTTCTCCCCCAGTCCCACCACGTGGGTAGATGCGATTGCTGCTATTGAATATGCTTTTGTTACAAGGTGCCTTCTGAGGTCCTCAAGCATATTAAATCCCAATAGGCAGGCTCATCGGTTAGCAGGGAGCATTTGCACTAGATCTGTGACTGCTATAAACTGGAATTTCTGCCTTGGAACTTCCTTTATCAGAAAGCGCTGCTGTTGCAGGAGGAGCTCTTTGCATCTCCTGCAATGTTTATATGCTCATCTTTATCGTGGAAAGGAAGATTACTTATTGTGACATTCAGGATTGAAAATGAAGGCAGCTGAGTTCTGATTTATGAGATTAAGGGTTTTCTCTGAGTTAACAAAGGATGCATGTTCTTGCACCCAGTGAGTGTATCTTTAACACTGTGTTACATCATGATACCCAAACCAAAGCAGTTTTCAGATGCAGCAGGTAATTTTAGAAGTGTCAGCTCCTGCTTTACTTTGTGAGCAATGCCTCTTTGAGCTCCCCTGTCTTACCTGTACCCTCCATAGCACGAGCTGCTCTGCACATGCAGTAGAAACAACCACGGGAGTGCTCATCCAGGACCAGGAAGGACCATGCCAAACCAGGGCAGTTGGAGGACTCTCCCACTCTTGTGCTCCTTTCTGAACCCCTTCACAACACAGGTGAGGGCTGTATGTGCTCCCACGGTAGCGAAGCCCCACGCCTGCATGGACTGCGCCTTTATGCCCACAGCGATGGCATCTATTTTCAGGATGCTGTTTGTTACTCCGGACTTGGAGAAACGTGTTGTCAATCTGTTAAATAACAAAAGTGTGAAAAGACGTAGTCCGAGAGCATGGTGTGCCTCAGGAGATTAGTGTGCAGCACTTCTGGTGACTTAAAAGAAAAGTATGGTCACAATGATGCTCCCCACAACCCACAGACTTCTTTCCCACAAACTTGCCCAGCTGTAAGGTGGCAGGATAAAGTCCCTGGTTTAGAGGGTGCACTCAGTGAGACGGCAGCAGATAACAGAAGTCCTTGTTCAGCTGGAGGTGACAAAGCGCATTGTGGAGAAAATGGAGAAATGGCAGGAAAGGAAGCCAGGGTTTTGGAGCAGGAACCTCAGAGGTCCTGAAAACAGAGGCTAATGAGGAAAACAGTGCTGGCAGAGCTCTTTTCTGAACTTAAAAACACATTGATATTCAGGCAAAGCATGTGATGGTTCTTTTTGTCCTCACACCTCTGATTGCATGGCCTGAGGGACCTCTGGCAGGTCCCTGTATCATGGACTGTGAAATAAGCCACAGTAGGGGAAGGTGCCATCATGCTCCCGATGTCTGGTGGTGGTTATGGCTTGTCACTCTATGCCATGAAAGCAAAATGCAGAGCCAGCCACAGGGATGGAAGCGGGTGCGACCTGATGGCGGCTCCTCTGGGAAAAGAAGTAATTGCTGCTAATGAAAGCAAGGGTGGGTCTGATGAGCCTTGGAGTCCTGTCTTGTGGCCTCCATGGCTCCTTGGCTCTTTTCATGTGACGGTTCTTGATGACTTCAGCAAGGCAGGAGGCATACAGGCAGCTGGGAGGGGCATAAGTCTCTTTCTAATGCATCCAGAACTGCAGCCTGCATCTCTAAGGAAGCCTCTGTTCACATGTCTTGCCTTTAGCTACTTACCTGTAATTATTTCTGCTACAATTAGCCAAATGGCTGCCCGGGCTGCGGTGTGAAAGCCTGTCTGAAGGAAACATTGAGCTAAAGCTCCTACTGAATGAAAAGGTAGGTCAGCAATAAAGTGCAGAAGGCATGGCACCACACCAATCCTTACCCCTCGCACTGCTTGCAGAGCAGTGTTTAAGTTTTGCCTTTGTTTTTTGCAACAAAATTCATCCTGCATGTGATATTATAAGACTCAGGGAAAGTTGCTTCACCATCCTGCTCACAGGCATTGTCCAAGCCTGCATCATGCGAAGCAGCCCTTGAGGAATTTGTTCAAAAATTATGAAGTGTGCATGGAAAATCTAAAACCCTACTGAGCCCCAAAGCCCTTTCCGCTGCTCAGGGTGGGCAGGAGGAGGTAGAGCTGTCTCTGCCTCCTCACAGTCATACCAGCCCTGAGGACACTTCCTCATAGAGAGGTCGGGTCGTTCTCTAGAGTTCCCCAGGGAAATGCGCAAAAGGTTCCTAAGGAATTGCAAGATCTACTTTGAGCTCTTTTTTCTTTTTTTGTCTAAAACAAGACAGCAAAGCCAAGGCCAAATCTTGTGCTTTCCAGACAAGTAAGCGGCCTGAATAATGTACTTTGTCTCGGAGATCAGGATTTGATCCTCAGATGTATCGCAGACTCCCTGTATCACTTTGGCAAGTCACTTTGTGATGGATTTTCATACACTTGGCACCAAAGCCAAGTTGTTACAATAACTATATAAGGCAAGATCCCCAGTAGAGCTCATTTCCCCTCGTCCGGAGTTCTTTGGAAGAATTAGGACGTTATTTTACTTACTAAACTGGAGCTCAGCTTTTCTGAAAACCTGCCCATGCTTGGCAGCCCCAAGTTCCTAAGAAACTCTATCCCCACACCTCTCTGCCTCCATTCCCATCTGCATATTGCAAGAAACCGTCTTTCCTTAGACTCCTTTGTCTGGCTTTTCTATTCCAACCATGAGTTCCCAGCCGTGAGACCTCTCTCATGTGAGGTGTCCCAACCTCCCTGGCATGGCAGGGCACGAACTTCTAACACACACCCGCCTGCCCCTGTCACACTACACACATGTTGGTAACAGGAATCAAATTTAGAGAATCAGACTGCACAGAGGAAGGACACTAAAAAGGGAAATAAAACATCATGTTAGATTCCTCCTTGACGCACTTTCATCTGTTTCCTCAGTAAGATTCTGGGTGTTTGGGATCTATTTCTGCTTTGTACACTTGGAGAATTAGAAGGCACATTTCCAGGGAAAGGCAGTGTAAATCCTCTCTGTGTTTTTAATGATGAATAACGATGAGTATGGTCAGTCTAGAGTGAGTACCAGAAGGAGCAAAACACCAGGATTTCCCAGGAAGTATAAAGAAACTGAGCTTAAGGTCAGAGCAAGCTGAACTTTCCTCCATTTTATGGCCATAGTAATCCTGCTTAATTTTTTTCTGAAACCTGTGTTTAGGATAGGATTTCTCAAATGCCGGAATTGCTCCTTTGAGGTATGGAAGCTTACTCACAAACAAAGCTACAGAGGTAGTTGCACTCAATTTATACACTGACCCTAGCAGGTCAAAACTCATTCCCACCTGTTCGTATTCCAGAAAGGCAAGGCTCACACCATCTCTGTGTCACTCACTGATTGGCAGTGCACAAATGTTTACAGGTGATGGAGAAAAACAAGGATATGCTTGGCAAAGTTCTGATAATCAGACTAAGATTTGCACTGAGACCGAAGAGCTCACAACAATCTTTCCCACGAAAAATGACAAGAAAGCGCAGTAAAATTAAGGAGAATATCACAGAGGCTGGCAGATGAGCTCCTGGCGTCATCGTTCACAGACACAACTTGCACAGCTGACAGGGCAATAGTTTTGAAATCTTCAGTGCCTTGTAGAAACCTGTATGTGCTGGTGGCTTCTTCTAAAGCCAGGGCATTTGGCACTTTATGGGCCAAATCCTGCTCTGAGGGAAGCTTTGCCTGGCCTGCCGACTGTGCCGTGGATGTACCTGCACTGCTGCCAGGGAGCTTACAACGAAGTAGCTGCTGACGGAGTCAGGGTCAACCGTGTCTCATGGCCTGCCACTTCCACGTGCCCACAGCAAGTCAGAAAGCTCACGGGAGGCTGCAAGTCTTTTTCTGGGCACTGGTCAGTTCAGTACGGAGAAAGCATCCCAAACAGATTAGCAACTGCATCTATATTACATGTTTGCACACAGCACAGAGCCACACTGCTGTGCTCTCCCTGACGTTGCAATGGAAGATTTCAGTGCTTAATCGCCATTCAAGATGTGATCAGGAAGAACACCTGGACAGTGACGGTGATGCTGCGATATTTCCCACCAAAAAAGGGGTTTACAAAGACAGGAGTGGGAACATTTACCTGAGCAAAGAAAGGTGCAAATACCTTAGTTGCATGAGTTGCAGATGCCCCTGAGTTTGAAGCTGGTTTTGTTATACTTTAAGTAACAAAATGAGTGGGTTTCTTTCCTTGCCACCCCTTTGCAATGCATTTCATATCTCTACAAGAAAGCAGTGTCAGACTGTGCTGGGCTGCATGCGGGGAGTGGCCTGGATATGAAGTCTTTTGCTTTTATCTAATCTCTTCAAATCTATTTAAGACAGGAACAGTTTGAAGTTCTTATCCCCTAAGAACTACTTGCAGCTCAAATTAAATGAATTAGGCCAGGCTCCAGAAGATGTGACATTGTCACACGGGGTCGGCAGCAGCCCCGGCCAGCATCCTGATCCCCGTTTGCAGATGGGGCAAAAAGAAACACTACGCCTTGTCCACAGCCACATGAGGAGATGGGTGAGATATCACAGGCATTTTCTTCTCAGAGCACAACGGGGTCTCTGGGCACAAAGCCAGGCTGCTGTGCCCCACCACTGCTGGGTGGCTCTCCTGCCCAGAGGTGAGCGAGCCAGGGCCCGAGGGCAGCAGGGAAGAGGAAGACAAGGCGGTGTGCTGCCGAAAGTCAGGCCCATGCACCATTTTCCATTATTGGTCAGGTTCGTGTCCTTGATCTCCTTAGAATTTTTATTTTCCTTCTTGCTTACGTCCTCATTTGAAGGAGATATGGTTGCAATTGTTACCAATACCCAGAAGCAAAGAATTTAACCACTGACTATTCCAACGCATCTGTGTGTGTTGATGTTCTAGAACGACAGAAAGTCTAAGGATTCTTACGTGAGGCAGGGCAGAAGAACAATCTTCCATTCTGGGAAAACTCATAAGATTTGAAACTGACTGAGAAAGCTCTCCCATGAGGAAGCAGAAGTGCCCGTCCGCTTTGCCTGCATGAGCCCTAGGAAGGCTGCTTGGAGGAAAACGCAGCCTCCTGGTGCCATCAAGGGATGGGGAGGGGGCTCTTTGGCAAAATCAGCTCCTGTTTGCAGCCCTGCAACTGCGTGAGCTGCTGTGGAGACCTGGAGCCCTGGGGTGTGAAGGGGCTTTGTAGCAAGAGCCCCAGTGGCAAAACTAACAGGTTTTAACTCCCCTGGCTGCTCCAATCTGTCAAAATCAACACATTCCTGCAGAACATTCCCATTTTGACCGACTGGCATTTTCAAATGGAAAAAAATATTCAGCTGGAAAATACCCAACCAGATCTAGTCCTCACGATGAGCTGCACTGACACGTTATGCACTGGGGGTTGGTGTAGCTTTCACAAGGAAAGGAATCGAAGCGGAGCCTTAACAATGAACCCCAGCTGGCGTTGGTATATTAAGATGGCAAAAATCTGCGCATTAGCAAACTCAGGTGGTGCCATGAATATGACTGTAGCAAGTCCACATCAGCTGTTGTGGTAATGATGGTAACTGATTGAAAACTCAAAGTCTCATGGAAACCAAGCCGCCAGAAAGCAAACCCGTGCCTTCTCCTCCCATTTAGACTCGACTACTAAGCAATAAGTTAGAGAAAGAATTGCATAAATCAGACACTCAAAGCCCTAATCAACTTTTTACTGTCCCTTCCTGCCCCCTAAAAAAAGGCAACATACTGATGCCTGCATCACCCTGAAGATAAAAATAATCTCTGAATTCAGGAAACCAAAGACCAGAGCATTTTGTTTATCTTGATTTCCTATGCATCTGCAGATAGGAGATTAATCATAACACTGCTCTTCAATATGTTACACAAACACGGGTTTCAGGCTTTATGAGCGAAATACTTCATTTTTGCCATTTTACAGGTAAAGAAACAGAAACACGGGAGGTTAAATTGCTGGCTTTAAGACATGCTGTTGGTCACTGTCAGATTGGTGACTCAGAGGGCGACTCCTGACCTGTGCTTGATTCATCTGACTCTGCTACCCCAAAGAAAGGGCCTGAGTTTATTCTTGGTCACAGCAGAATAATCCAGGTGATCTGTCTGGTGTTGCTGGTCTTACCAGCGCTTGCTCCAAACCACGGGCAAATACCAAGTTCACAGAACTTAGCATCAAACTAAAGGGAGTCGCTGCCACAGCCAGGATCCGAGCACTGTCCTTCCAGTGACCCTGCTCTTCTCGCAGCTTCCCTTCTCCATCTGCTGCAGTCTTGTGCTGTCATGGTGTGTTGGCCTCCTCCTGCATTGCGCTCCTGCCACCGGTCCCTTCAGGCTCTGAGAAAATTTGGGAGAGACTGCTAGATTTTCAAGAAGCTAATTGGATCAAAATGTAAATTCTAAAAATGAAGGATGACCCCCGCCTGCAAAAATGTGCCTCCCATCTATCCAAGTGACAGCACTGTGATGCTTGGGGGATCCTGTGTTCGCACCTCGTGTGAGAGGCTCCGGCTTTTTTTTAAAGCTTCGGTTCCAGGAATAACGTGATTATGTGAAAAAGCCCAAGTTTGTTTAAGGAAACTGTTAGTAGCTCTCTTGTTTGGGGGGAAAAGCTTAAAACTGTGAAGCTGAAGGGATCACAATCCGGGTGGCAAATTAAAAAGCTATCGGGTGATTCCTTTCAGCTCACCCCTCAGCTTGCCCTCACTCGTGAGGTGCTCTCTCACCTGTGAGACCTTCCCTTGCCTGTTGGCAAGCTCTCCGAGCCACAGGTCACATCCACTTGTTCTGTGAAGTCCAGTTAACACAATATATTCCGGACTGGCACCCTGCTGCTGGACCGGCTGTGCTGGAAGGGGCACGCACAGGCTCAGCGGTGGGGAAACGTTCACACCAGGAGTGAAGTTAAGGTGTAAGGCATGCAGCAGGAGCACGGCTTTGAACTCGGCAAGACCGCACCTGGTGCGAGTGGTGGGCACGGCACAGGGGTGCGCTGAAGCACGAGCTGCCTGGGAAAGACATTGCACTTGCCTGAGTACCCCACGGAGATGTCTTCTGAGTGCCAGTCCTGCCTTAGGCACAGCCCAAGTCCTGTCCTCTCACCTGTGAGAGGAGTCTCTGATACAGGAGCATGCATGCTGGATCCTCTTTTCCCCATTTCAGCCAGACAAAAGCAAACTGCTCTTTCATTTTTCTCCTGGGCTGTTTGCTTCTGCATGCTCAGCCAGTGGTCACTGTAGAGAAGAGCCAGCAGCCGATGCAGTGTAAGCAGATGTGGCCGTTAATGTGGTGTTCATCTCCGGAGCAGTGTGGTGCGCGTGGTGTGCTGGTGGCACGCTGTGGTTCTCATCAGGCTCCCTGCTGGGTGTCTCTATTGAATGGTGCCTGCTGGGCTCCCAACTGCATGGCGTGAAGGCAAGTGTGCCTTGAGCTGGCAGGCACGCTGGGGAGGGTGTGCTGTGGGCAGGGAGGGGGCCCGCCAGGGTGCACGGAGGTTTTACACCACCAGCTCCTGCTCAGGCTGTGCCGTCGAAGGGACTTCGCTGTGTCACTATCAGCTTCTGCAGCTTCAACATCTCCAGCGAGGCTGGCCAGCAAAAGGTTCCTCACTGCAAAGATGAAAACTCTTAATAATTTCCTTGCACAGATGCTTTTTTGCATCAGATTTCCTTGTCTGAAGCTCAGCCTTTTGCTCTGGTCCCACTGGGGCAGGATTAGCTGACCCTCAGGGTGCACTGCAAGGCAGGTTTGCTTCCAGGGCTTTTCCTGGGGTGGTAAGGAGGGACATAACGGAGGCAATTTGAAGCGTGCTCAGCTAGGGGAACACAGCGCTAATAAACAACTCTAATTAGTTGCTGTGAGAGTGCTCGAAGCTATGGATGGAGACAGCTGCTCCCATGCACTGGGATGCTGTGCCTTCGCTGCACCTCTCCCTGGCCAAGCAGCTTAAATCCAGCAGCAGCATCACAGCCCTTGAGCATCTCCCACTGCTCTCAGAGCTCCCCGGAGCCCTCCTGGGGGAAGGAAGGCTGGAGCAAGTGCCCTGAAAGCCAGAACTGGGAAGTGCCATGTCCCCTTTCAACCTCCATTCATTAGTGGTGTCTGTTACCCCAAAGTGAGCACTTCCCGAACATGATAACATGTCCTCACCACCTTGCAGGTCGGGAGCCGATGAGAGGAGAGCACACAACCGGTTCCAGGTCATGCCAGTGGACTGCCCCCATACCCCCGGCTGAGCTGGGCTCCCCAAGCCTTTGCCTAGTGCCTTACCCATAAAGCTGTCCTTGCTCTCTCCTGTGTACCTGGAACATTACTGATTTAAATCCCTTAGCTCCCCCATCTCCTAGAGCAGTCAATTAGTGGTGATATTTTTAAAAAAATCCCCAGAAACTTGACCCAAGAAGTTTTGCCAGTTTAGAAGCAGACACGGCAAGGCTGATCAGCTGGCGGAGAGGGTCCAGTTGTAGCTGATGAACAAAAGGGTGTTGGGCACCCTTGGGACAACCTCTCCTGTGAGTCCTCAGCCCTTCAGGCTGGCTGATTTCTGCTGCTGCAGCCATACTGCTGCAGGGGTGGCTGTTTCTGTTTTGATGGGTATTGCTCTTCATTGATGAACTAATGTGTTTCCTTAAATATTTCATTTCTTGATCTTTAATGGAAAGCAATAGTTTTGAAAAATATAATTCCTCTTACCAATATGATCTTTTTTAACTACCAAAATATTTCCAAATATGACTGGAAAACATCAGTATAATGGAAATATTATGTTTGACAGCTCATATCCACCACTACAACTTTGCTGAAGGAAGAGCGGGTAGATATTTTTGACTTGGCAGTTAGGTTCATGGGACTGCCTTGCAAGTCTGTATCTCGGATTCACAGTGTGCCTTTACAGTCAAGGTACTTGTGCCAGAATGGTGAAGGGACTTACCACCACTGAACATGGTTTTTACTTGCTCATATTGGAGGGCTGACAGCAAAGCAAGAAAGATTTTCTTCTCCCTTTCTTTCTCATCCTAATTTAAACTGGAGGAAGCCATCTTAAAATTACTTCACTTCAAAGTGAAGCTGGAAATTGTTTAAATGACTGAAGTGAGGAAAAAGAACAAAATAACAGAGAAAGGACACTGGGGGAAAATAATGCAGAAACCAAGCAACATTTTCTTGTTGCTGTTGGTGTAGTGGCCAAATTACACATGTATGCTGTCGATAGGGCTTTGGAGATAGAAAAGCTCCATCCAGCCAGGCTGGTAATCTCACCCCCTGGTGAGGTGGTTTTGGAAGGAGGGCTGGTGCCATGAAGGTGGGACCTACCCATGGGAGCAGAGTCACCTACTGCTCCACGGCACTTGGAAGGGACTGCAACAACCCCAGAACTGCAGAAGACACTGCAGAGGGGCTGTCTCATGTGCTTTACAGGACCCCTTCCCACCACGAGGAGACTACATCTGCATTTTGACAGACACTCCCCTGAAAATAATGTGCATCGTTACTCATTAGCTGAAGGACAGCAGTGGACTGCAGGTGCCCCTAGTGCTCCTCTGTCCAGAGATGCCACAACTCTGCTGGGGTCTAAGTCCTGCTGGCAGCAATGGATGGGAACAGTAGTGGCAGCTGGCGGTGGCAACCTGGTTGCTCGTAGCTCATTCATGGCCCTTGTCTGGGCTTGAGGTGTTTGGTATAGCTGGTTGTCACTGTGCTTAACCCCTGCCAGTGAGAGGCGGAAGGCACTTGATCTTGGAGTCAAAGAGCTGGTCCTGTGCGCCAAAGAGTCATCTCCCCCTGGTGCAGGTCCTCATTTGGGTGAACACCAGACCATGCCAAAGCCTGGCAGTGTCGAATGTGTTCAGTCAGCTGAAGTGTGCTGCTAACCCCATGAGCACCTACCTGCGTCCTCTCCTTTCCATAGAAATCCTTCATTCAAATGAGGGCAAGGCTCATGTCCTTGCTGTAGATGAATGTGGGGTCTAACCTTAAGGTTTGGGGGCTGACCCCAGATTGCCCATGTTGACCTCTGGTCGGGGAGTCTCCCCTGGCACATGCTGGGGACTCTTCAGACCCCAGGAGGGACTTCACATACAAAGGGTCCTTAAGTATTTTGGATGGTGATTGAAGGTTTATTTGTGAAGCATTTGGAAGATGTCAGATAGTAAAAGCAACTTTATTAATTACTTTGACTTTTAGTATGTCTTTCTGAACCTATCAGTTAGAGCTGCTCTTGCCAAAGGTTTGGTTCTTGTGCGGCACGCAGTGCCACACTGTTGGAGGCACTGGATCCTGTAACAGAGTGGAGAGTTATTTGAGTAGTTGTCTTCAGGCACTAGAAGAGTTTGGAATAACTCGTTTGGTTTCTTTTTTTAATAAACTCTCTGGAGCACAAGAACAAGAAGGGCGATGTGTCTGGAAGGGAGCTCAGGGTGCCCCTGGCTGGGCTGGGCAGGTTGGCCACGGTGTGCTATCCCTGGCAGCCCAGGGGCCCCAGACACCAGTGCAACGGCTCACTCGCAGCATGGGATTCACAATTTCAACCAGGAACTGGTAGTTTTACCAGGATAAAGACTGAAGGGGCAAGGGCCTGTTTTGACAAGGGTGGTATTTAATGGCTGTCAAGTGTACTGACGTGGAGGAGGAAAAGCTACTTATGTAAAGCCATTACAAAAATTGAAAACAATTTAGCACTAATGCCTAGATTTCACTTCACTCTCTGCAGGGAAGATGGAGAAAAAAACAACTCTGTGTGCTCTTGGTTTTCTGTTTAAGTGGGCACGTTTCCCTAGGAAAAGCCTTTGACTTGCTATACCTAATGCAGGAGCACTCCCTTTTCTCCCAGCTTTTTTAAGCTGTTCGTCATCTCTTCTTTCCAGTTAGACATGCAAGGGGAATTGAGGAATATCCAGCTACAAAATGATTGCTTAAACATGTTATATTTCAGGACACTACAGCCTTACCTGAAAGAGAATTTGCAAAAATTTCGGTCTGGCAAACAGCTACACGAGAGCTCACTCTTTGATAGAGAGGATGCAAGTATTATTTCACCAGAGAGTGAATTTTAAGTCTGTTTTTTCCTCTAAAAAATAATAATTCAGCTCATCAATGCAGGAGTATATTCCTGTATTTTTCCACCTGAGAAATGCAGGAAATCTTAGTTTGAAAACAACCCAAATATACATCTACTGTTAATCAGCCTTGAATCCCTCCAGGGTAACAGGCTTCCTAGAGGTCTTGCCATCATCCCACAAACTCAACAAAACCCTTCATACCCACTTCAGGGAGGGTGATATTGAGTACTACAGAAATGAAGAACAAGGTGTGTGTACCTTTGGTGTATGCTTATGGCTCAGAATGAATGGAAACACCGACTGGAGAGGTGCTGCAAGACGCGGACCTGAGGACACACAGCGAATTCATACAAAAGAGCCAGGCACAGAGTCAAAAGGCTGCAGAAAGAAAGCGGATCTTGAAATAAAATGCGGAAGGGGGGAATCAGTACTACCACAACACAAGGGGCCATGAAAAAGAAAAATGTATGCTGTGGTTTGTGTTTGCGTACAGGGCACACACAGGGAAAGGAGAAGAGAGAGAAGTGAAGTTCATTTCAAAATAGGAAGCAAATCCCTCGAAAGGCCTTGAACTGTCTGGGTTTGCTCTGTGTGCTGCCATGAGAGACAGTCCATCGGTTCCCCTGGAGAAATCCCTATCTAGTAGCTGATTTCAGTGTGACCTTGGGCTGAAGTGTGTGAACCCCGGCCCAGAAGCGGTTTTCTCCAGTTTCTGGAAGGGCTGCAATGGGAAAGGCAATGAAGCTGTCAGTCACAGACACTCAACAAACCACATCAGGGAACCGGCGGCTCCAGTTTGGACCAAGGCTTGGAAAACAGGTTTTATTCCCCGATCTGCCAGTAAACTGATGTGTGACCTTGGGGAAGGTGATCCACCCATCTCTGCTTCACTTTCACCATATGTGAAATGGGAATAATCATCTTTTCTGTATTGTGCTCTGAAAGCTCTACTAATGAAAGGAACAGGTAAGAGTTCAGTATTAGTTATTATTATTATCATTATTAAATAATTACAGATCAGCCCAGATCTTAAGAGCCTTAAATCAAAGATACCAACTTTCTTTCCCTAAGCCACCTGGTATTAGCGCTGTTCATGTGCGACACTGCAACAATCCTGCTCTCCCTGTCGGCGTGGCCATAGGGCTCACGGACCTGCTGCCTGTGAGCTGAGAACCACCACGCTGAGCTGGTCACGTCAGGTATGGCGTCTCTTGGGGAATGTGCCACTGTCAGTCACTCTGGACAGAGGAAGATAAAGGCTGGTGTGCAGGGAACGGCCGCGAGCCAGTGTCTAACGAGCTCTACCCACCCCACTGATTGCAAGGGCAGAGTAATGATGTGCTCTCACACTGATGAGATTTCTAGATAATCCATTTAGCAGGCCATGAAAACCTTTTCTCGTGGATCAGTGTGCATTGTCACCTACAAGCTAGCTACAATCATCTTATTTTATGAAGGACTTACGAGGACAATCGCCAACAGAAGTAATATAACTGACCCGGGCGTGCTCTTGGTTTGCATTCAGCCTAAGGTTGCTGCATTATATTAGCTTGGGTTATTTGAAAAGAAAATGCCCGTGACGATTGTGATGGATTAGAATGGCCCTTCAGTATGAGCAGTTCAATGGAAAATTGAAAGAGCATTTCCTTCACTTCTGTGGACTCTGCCTTAGAGACAGGCAGAGACACTTCTTGCAAAGGAACATTACCTATACTGATATTTGAGGTTTGCTCTTATTTCGGCCGACTCACCATTTTCTGTCTGTATCACTCTTTAGACTCCTCACCAAAACCGTCTGCCTTGTCTCTGTGTCTCAGTGCCTGCAATGGGCATGTTCACACTCTGCTCCGTGTAGCAGAGGAAAGGTGGAATTTTTTTAAATGGGTTGTCTTGTAGTAACAGCTTCACTATCAGTACTCTCCCCAGTAATTTGAGGAGCTATGATGTCTTTATACAAACATACATCAAGCCTTAAGGTTTATCTTTGAGAAAAACGGGCATAATAGACTTGAACATAACAATGCAATTTACTTAGCAGAAATTATCCTTCTTAAGGACTGCTTTATGTTTCAGGTTCAATGCTAATTACACACACAAGGAAACGAATTGAAGACTAAAGGCTCAAACCTACCAGATCTATATTATGAGAAGATGACTGGTGGAACGCATTTATCCAGACTTGTGTTCAGCAGCTTTATTGCACTGGTGGAGCTTTCTTTAGCAGGGAAAGGAGCATCACAGGTTGGGAATCCTTCCTTGTCTTCAAAAGTGTTGTGCAGCAGGTTGTTGTGGCGGTGCACACCGCTCCCCTGGGCTGCGTTGCGATGTCGGGGCCAGCCAACGTTGCACGAGTGCAACGGGCTGGCACAATTTGGCACTCTCTGATCCTGCCCGCCCTTGCAGTGAGTTGCGACATAAGGCAATGTGGTACCCTCCTTCCCCGGGACAAGCACAGTGAGTTGGGACAATGAGGCACTCCCTGACCGTCCCTGGTACTCCTGCTGCCTGGGAAACCTACCCAAAACTCTTCCTGTCTGGATCATAGCCCACTCTAAGAGGTGCCAAGATTGCCTGACAAGAATTATGGCCACAACAAAAAAAAGTACTGACCAAAGTCAATCATCTTGCGATCCTATAAATAGTGGTCCCAAGTGAGACCCTTTGAGCTCTCCAGGATGGCTGCGGGCTGTGGCCGTGTGTCTCCCCCTGAGCTGGGACGCCTCTCAGGGCAGGTTTTCATGACATTTAAGGTAGATTTCACGACGTGATTCAGATCATCTGCTGACAAAAGCTAATGGAGGAAAAGAGTGAGTAATTAATTATAATTTGATTTTGTGAGGTTTTCAAAGATCATTGGGTACCAAAAGTTACTGTAATCTGCAGAGAAAGAATCATCTTAATCTTAGGTTGACCTCTGCATCTGTGTGTGTGTGCATGTATGCGATTTAATTTAGGAAACTTTGTTGAATCCTCAACTAAGTCGCTGTGTTGATTATAACAGATTGTTGATAACTGACTGATTAAGTAGTGCTAGAAAATCATATAGTCTAATCTTACGAGTTATTGTAATAGTGTTAATGTATCTTAAATTGCTGTTACCTCAAAGTTATATACGACCCATAATCAGATGTTGAATCACTGCCACCAAAATCTGAGTCCAACGCTCCTCTCGACATAAAACGTTGACCAAGTCTGGGACTAGGAGTGGATTCAGTTGCACCTAGATTCCTCTCTGACGAGGAGTTTAGAAAGCAAGGGGGTCCATTCTGAACCTCGTGACTCAGCGTGGGGACATTCCTTAGACTTGTTCCCTAATCCCTGTGCACATCACTCCAACCCGATTCTGACTTGATTTCCCCCAATCTCCATGTAAATCACTTTCCCTAATCCCTGAGTAAATCACTCCAAATCACTACCCTGACCCAATTTCTCTTGTACGGTCTCTTAATGTAGTAAGCAATAGAGTGAACCTTGATGCCAAATTCTGTAAAGTTGCATTTTTTCTACAAATTCATATTAAAATATATTTTCCTAATATCTTTGACAGTGATTCTTCAAGCAACACTTAAGACCTTGAATCACTCTCCTCCACAACAGTTGTTTTTCACAACAGTGATTTCCTTTTAACTTTATCTCAATAGACATCTTTTTAAAATAAAACAACCCACCTTCCCATGGATCAGTGATGAAGAAAATATACGAAAAGTAGCAACAAATAATTGCAGACAATGAAGGGTTGTTTTCCTCTTAAGGGAATTTGCTGCCATTGATGATATGTGTAAACGTAAAAGCTAAGACACAACTGAGGGAAAGTCCCTATGGGATGAAATGGCAGCAAAACTAATGGGGAAAACCAGAAGCACAGGGATCTCTGTCAAAACCAGGCCAGGAAGAAAAAGAAATTGGCAGTTCTGTGACAGTAATATTCTCTTATATGAATATTCATATAATCCACAGCTACTTTTGAAGCAATACAAATTTGCAAACAGATCAAAGTTTCTCCCTGCCCACATGGGCACGGGCGGGAGGACAGCAGGGCTGTGCGCGCTGTGTCCCCACTGCCGTGCTATGGGTCTGGAGGCTTCGGGGGCCAGCCCGGACGAGGTCCCTGGTGCAGACAGCTCTGAGTTTGTTCTCCACTGGACTGCAGAGCGTGAGCTGCGTGTGGGCCAGGCTCAGCCAAACCCCCTTTCCCCAGGGGCGGATAATAAACCCCAGCAGTTAATAGGGTAGAAGGTGGCAATGCCAACCCTTTGTCACCCCATTGTGCAGGTGAAGGGGACGCTTTGGTCCCCGACTGTCTCCCACCTCTCACCAGGGCTCCACGTCCAACTCAGGTGGTTAAAATGAGCCCAGCCTACAGCCCGTGGCCGTACATCACATGTTACGTATTTAAATGGGAAAACCTAATAGATATCAGAGACAGGTTTTCGGAGTATCAAGTGGAATGGTTGCAGTGGAGCTTAGGGCTGGAGGGGACAGGGCTGGAGTGGAAAGGTCTGGAAGGGACAGGGTGAGAGGGAACAGGGCTGGCAGGGACAGGGCTGACTTTCCAGGCTTGGAGTGCAGCTGCCTCTCAGCTGCATCTGTGCTGTTCACTCTGGAGCGCCTGATGCCGGCCAGAGTTCTGGGGTGTCGGCAATCTCTCCAGGTGGTCTTTCCGAGTATGCAAACCATCCACTTCCGGAGCATTTATTTTCTTTCTTGTGCTTCCTCCTGCTGTGCACATTGCTCTGCTGTTTTGCAGTTGTGGCAATTCCAGTCCCTCATTTAGGGACTGCATGTTTGCATACAGGCTGGGCGAACGTGGAGCCAGGTACTTCCACACAGGAAAGAAGAAGAAAACTTCTCTTCCTCCCTTTGGCTGCCAGGGTAACATCAAGCATTCCAGGAACCGAACAGACACCCAGACACAGCCCCACAGCAAGCAAAGATTGCTCTGAATTTGCAGAAGCAGCAAAATGGCCCAAGAGTCGATGAGGAGGAGGAAAATCGGACCCTCTTATTTTGGTCTCCGTCGATCTGTTTGATCACTTCTTGTCTGCAGTGTCCTGGTGAAAGGCCTAGGAGGGGACAGGTGGTTTTGGACGAGCTGAAAGTATATATAAATGGCACAGGCGAAGGGTATCCAGGAAAAAGCCTCTCCAAAAGGAAAAACTGGAATAGAGTGGAGGGAGGAAATGGCAGTTCGAGGGAAGCAGAGAGGGAGAGATGCACCACCACTGTCCTGCAGCTCAAGTGCCTGTCCTCGGGGACAGGAGCTGGTGCTGGTGTTGCTGCAGCTGCAGAGCTGCCTGCCTCTGCTGTGGGGCACGGAGGAAGCCAGATGTGCACCCGCTCTGCCGGCAGGAAGACGGCGTTTTCCTGCAGAAACCGTCTTTCCTATCAGTTAATCTCTGCTCAGGGCTCACCTCGTCAAATTGAGAATCTTTTCCTTTACTGACTGTGCTCTCTGAGAGCTGAGGAAACTCTGTTCTGGCCTTGAGTCAATGACGTCTCCCTTTCTGTTTCCTGTCTTCAGCATGTCATGATGTTTTGGACAAGGTGCGTGGGGTAGCATTGCAGAGATGTCTTGTAAGAGAATAGGAATTGTGCCATGCCCTGGGAGCAGGTCATGCTTATTTAGGTGGCAGCATCATTGCAAACATGGACTTGCTAAATAGACCCTGGAGCTCTGCACGGACACAGGCAAGGCAGTAAAAATAAACCCCGAAAGAATGCCGACGATGCCGCACCCTTGTCATGGGTAGGGAGCTTACTCCCTGGCTCCGGCTGCTGTGCTAGTGGGATGTGGTGGGATCTTGTGAATCATAGTAGCAACCGCTGCAGGAAGGGTTGGGGAAACTGTACAGGCTTGAGGAAGGACAATGGGTGTAACTGGAAGGAGTGATAACTCTGCTTTGTAGAACAGTGTGTTTGAGGCGCTCAGTGTGGTTTTGGAGTTTGTCAGAGATGAGTTTAGAGGGCTGGGATCACCGCTTGCTTGGGTGGGTCTCATCTGACTAAGCACACATATATTTAAGCTTATTCTTTAGACTCCCTTTGAAGTCAATGCAGAGAAATAAGCACTTTAGGGGTGCAATTCCTCTTCTGCTGAAGGGGACATCTAAAAGAGCTGACAAAGATCGTATCCTCAAAGTACCTGTTTCCCTCAGCTGAGTATAAAGAGCCTGTGGTGGCTTGCTCTGCTAGAGATGTTTCCAGTGCAGCTATCCAAAGGAAGGTGAGGCAAACTCCACAGTAAGTGATGCTAAAGACAATAAAAATGTGATCGGGGGCTCATCAACCTGGAACACAAAGTGCAGCAAAATCTGGAGCTGGACATCAGATCAAAGGGAAGGTGTTTTAGGAATGACATTAACCAAACACGGGAATGATTTAGCATAGGCTGGGTTGGATTTTCAAAACCCAGAAATTTTCCTATAATGCATTTTTAAACAGAAATACTCTAGTTCAAAGGCAAACTAATTCAGGGAAGCTCTGGCCTGAGCTGCCTGGGAAGTCAGACTAAATGTTTGTAACAGTCTCTTCTGATTCTGTATTCGGCAAATCTAAATAGCAAACCAAAGACAGGTTTCACCAGCTTTAGTACTTTTTTTTTTAAGGTTTGCAAGTTACCGCACTACAGTGATGAGAACTAGATGTGATAGGCATTAGTAATGCTGAGGTCACCACAGCTCCATTTGCAGTGTCTGCCACTCCTTCACCGGGGCTGCTCAGAAGAACATTATTTCTTTGCTTGGTGCAAGACTGCATCAGGAAAGCAATTCTTATGAAAGGGAAATGACTGAAATAACTCAGGGTTTTGCTCCACAGAACAGAAAGGGACACAATTGATACTGGGTTGTTGTGGAAAAGCTGGGGAATGCTTATTTTCTCGACTGAGCCACCACTACCTTTTTCCCACGTAGGTAGTTATTGCTCATGGGGACACAAGCATGGCACAGAGCTGGACTGGGAAAAAGGCTGAAATCAACTTCACAGAAGGTCAGTTGAGCATGTTTTTTCAGGCCAAACACTATAGGTGCATTGTTTAGAAAAGATTGAAGTCAAAAAGGTGCTTGAGCTGGGGCAGCAGCAAAGCGCAGCCTCCCCGCAGCTCTGGCCGTGTTTAGCTGGTGCCTACCAAGGCAGAGCTCTGCCTTGTACCTGGTGCCGCTGCCACATCACGTTAGTTAAGCTCTCCTAGAGAGGCTTAAAGAAACAAACTGCTCTCTTTCACGTGAGCTATCTTTATCTAGTGGTTTTCTTGCTTAAAAGCAGAAAAAGATAAGGGTTTGTGGCAGCAGGGGCACCCCTCTCTTTCAACCCTTAATTTTAACAAACTGCATGAAAGGTTTTTGTTGTGATTTCCCTTTCTTCTGCCTTTGGAAATATTTTTTTGGTCTGCTTGAGAAACACATCTAACAGATTCTCTTTTTTTTTTTAATTTGCTTGCACATATGTGTGTAAATATACATACCTAAGGCATAAAGACTTCTGTTTGTTTGAATACACCCCTCGGGACAGGAGCAGTGGTTTTGGTCCAGTGCCTAGCAGGAAGGACTCCTCAGAGTCCTTTGGGAAGACTCCTGGGCTTCATTGCATACAGCGAGGTACTACAGTAGCGTAATGTGATGGGTTGTTTGCTCAATGGTCAACTGGGAAAGTATCAGGCCACCACACCTGAACGCTGCGCAACCCTTCCTCGTGTGTACAGTCACTTTTTTCCTGCTCCTTTCTTTTTGGCTCTCCGGGCTTGTGCCACCTCCTCCCAGGTATCTCCGTGTCCCCCTGCCACTGACAGCCTGGATACAGCACAGTTTGCGCAGACCTGTGCTCTGTCCCTGATGCCTAATCACTGTGCCTAATCCCCCACGTGCAAATTCTTCAGTCATTGCTGCTTGCATTGTTATTTTGAGTCACTGAAGCTGGATATTGAAAAGATCTGTTTAATCTTTAAGTCTCACCCCTTTTTCATATGTAAAGACCAAATCCCTTTTGAGAGGACACACTAAATATTTAATGTTATATTACACTTGATCTTCACCAAAAGTCTCCAAGAAGGTATTTGTGAAATCCTAGATTTAGTTAATAGTTACCTTTTTTTTTTCCCCTCTCTCTCTTTTTTCCCCCTTAAGGAATGGCAAGTCAGTGTTTGAGAGGAAGGAGTAAAGGGAAGCACTATGGTGCACGAAGAAAGGAAATCATCCTGCAGAGCATCTCCAGTGTATGCGAGGTGTTGCTGTTCACCACCGCCCCCGTGGGCTCTGTGACTTGGGCTCTGGTGGCTGAGGGTCCCCAGCAGGTCCCCTGCCTGTGGGTGGCCATGGGACACCAAAGAGGACGGCCAGGAAGTTGAAAAATCAACTAACAGGAACAACAGGGTTCAGCCCAGTCTGGAAAGAAGAGCACAGATTTAGACATGATGGGAATAGTGCTGCTCTGGAGATGGGATACAACCTCCACTGCCTGCTAGCTGCTGGGAGAGGCAGTTTCGTGGCAATCATCTCAGCCCCATTCCTTATCTCACTGACGCTAGGGCGTTCACTCCCTTGCAGAGAGATAGCAGGATCCCCCACACTGCTCCTCCTTCTCCTCATGCAAGCCTGGAAGGACTGCAACGGAATGTTTGGGGCAGCTGGGGAGAAGGGCTCTGCTCGGCAGCTGGAGCAAACGCTGCCCGCTCCCTCCACAGCTGCACAGCCTCACCAGAGCAGGTGTGAAGGAGCTTGGAAAGCACTGCCATGATCGATGCCAAGGGTGAGGTGGCAGAAAAAAAACCCAGAGCCCCTGTGCTATCACACGCATCAGTAAGAGCTCCACTGCCAACCTAGGGGACGCAGCTCTACCGCCTAAAAGTGCAGCGAGAGATGAAGTAGTAGTTCGGAGCTATGTGCTTACAGAACTGGCCTGACTAAAGAATTGCAAAGTTTGAGCAACTTACTTCTTACATAAAAAAATCAGATGTCAGCGCAGGGAGTATTTTCTATGTGAATACCTCAGGTCTGATTCCAGTTTTCTTGGCTGCACCATTCCTAGGAAAAAGGGGTGAGTTTGTGGCAGGAGCCTACTTCTCCGTGGACTGCTGCCCTGACCCACACAGAAGGATAACCTTCTGGAAGGTTTTGCTGTATGTCCTGTGCTGAGTGAACAGGAACATAAAAATACTTTCTAACCACTAATGAGAAACCTGGCAATCCCTGTAGTCAATGAACCATGGAAGTTATAGATGAAAAAGATCAGTAAAATTAGGTCAGTTGAAGCATCTCTGTGTCAGTGCCAGAAAATCTTAAAGCCTGAGGGGCTGGTTTTAAAGGAGAGCAGGCATACACGTTTCAAAATGCACAGAGGTTGTAAGGGGTCTAAGTCACTCCTGAGCATTCTGGTGCTAACAAACACGTGAACTCCTGCTGAGGTCTTACGCTGTCTTTGTTGGCAATCAATCAGGAACTCAGGAGACCCCATTCTGCTGCAAACATTTGTTTGACCTTGGCAAGTCACTCTTACGAGTTTTCCACCCTTGTCTGTAGAACGGTGCTCATGTGAGAACCACTCTCAGCATTGCGAGATGTTCCAGTCTTACAGTTAATACAACTGCCTGAGTAGTTAAGACACCTACTCTACTGACCTAGGTAGTAGATGCAAATCAGCACAAAACTAGGGGCAAGCCTGAGATATGGCTTCTCAAATTCTTGTATCTTTTGGTTTTTAACTCATGGTAAGTATTGCCTGCACTGGAAAGGCTCATCTTCGGAAAAAAAAAAACCAAAACAAAACTTTAGGGAACCTGTTATCCATAGCCCTGGGGAAGACAAGGATATGAGGTTGTGGGCATAAGGGATACAAAGGGAATGGATCCTTCGCTGTCTCTCCTGCTGTTTCAAGTGTCAGAGGAAGCAGGACTGGGAGTAAAACAAACATGTTCCAGCTTGCCAGCTACTTCACCTCAAACCCCAGGGTTTTCAGAGTTCCCAAGCCTCTTAAATTCAGTAGGAAGTAGAGTCCTTAGTGCTCTTTCAGTTGTGACAGCCTGGTAACCCTGCTGAACAGCAGCAGAGAGAATTTCGGCAAGGATCAGCCGGACCTGTGTGGCACCAAAATTCAGGAAGGTGTTTCTGGGGCCCCACAGCAGCCTATTCCAACAACGACCATCCCAAGCTTTAGAGAAACAAATTCAAAAGTGGGATAGCGCTCAGGTATAGCACAACCCCAAACATCTGTGAGGAGGCACTTTCAGCCCTCCCAACCTCCTGATTTTGATGAGCTTCAGGTGACTTTGAGATTTTTTTTTTGGGTTTTTTAGAAAATAAGATCCCAGATACTCTGAGAAATGACAATGGAAGGAAAAGCCTGGGTGTATTACCTTTGTGTTGCTGCACTGCTGCACCAGGCTCAGAGCCAACAGCTTCCTTGCAGCTGTCTGGTGGAGGGAGAATTGATGTCTTCAGAGATGAACGAAGTAATTTGGATGTGCCATCTGCCTTTTCATACGTACAGGGTGGCCCTGTGCTTCTTATGGGGCAAGGACACAGTGTTTAGGAGAGGAAATGTGGCCCCTTGCGTGTGCACTGAAAAGAACCCAGCAGTATTAGACCATTCACCCTCCCTCAGACCTGAGCCAGTTGCTCTTCATGGCTCCTCCTGGAGATGCTGAAGGACAGGCCAAGCCCAACCCATGGCTCGTGGCATCCCTCCAGATGACACTGTCTTGGACCTTCCTCCTGGATTGCTACTGGGTCAGTGCATCTGGAGTCAAGCTATGAAGAGAAGTCATAGGATTTTGTTCACAGGCCCCTTTTTTTGACCCTTCCTTCTGAACTCCTTTCTCTTCTTTCTCTTCCTACCTTCTGCCATGTCTCGATATGCTAGAAAAGCCTTGGACTGGCGGTGCCCGGGATGATGTTACCCAGGCTCAGAGCTGGCAGATGCTTCTGCTGGTGGCAGTCCAGCCTTCCTCCTCTCCCAGCGCTCTCAGGGGATCCTTTCACCATCTGCTCTCTCCAAAGTACAGGTTTCCACACATACCACTGGTGCTAATAAGAAACATCAGGGTCGCTCCAGCAGTAATGATAATTATACCCCTGGTGATGATTTTAGTACCTTCCGAGTGGGAAATGTGTCACTGGTTACTGAAGAGCAAACCTCTAACAAGCAGCAGAAACAACCTCAGACAAGCCAATGTTGTCAGCTGGTAATGGGGGAGAAATGCCAAATTTCCTCCTGTATAAAGAAGGAGCTGTATAAAGCCCATGCACGGTCCCTAGTCTTTCAGGGACAGCTCCAGAAAAGCATCCACCTGGGTGGCCATAAGAAAACATGCTCATGGTCCGTGCCTTCCCCTGCCTGGCTGCTGTGGGGCTGCCTGCTCAGCACCCACCCATCGGGCACGTACAGGCATACTCCAAAGGGCTCCATGTCTCTGCATCTCACCCACACCCAGTGCGAGGCAGCAACACCGGGGTGGAGGGTGCACTTGGGCACCTCCAGTGTGGACCAGTGGCCAGAGGTAACGTTCCTACAAGCACATTGCTAGACTTCTTTGAATGGGGGCAAGGCTGGTGTGCAAGGAGCATCCCTGAAGATTAGTCTGTGCAGCACATCACAAAGATGAAAAGCATTATGTCTCCGTTAAGTAAAAGGAAGTAATCGCTAGACTCAAGCTTGCTGATGTTTTACACTCTTATGGGGGCAGTCACATACCAGTCTGGTGCTTAGGGGGAAAAAATGCATTTTCATTTTGGATGACAACATCAAAAAGCCCAAAGCAAAACAAACAGACAAAAAGAAACATGATAGACTGTAAAGAAACATGCTGGATGGTTTCTGTCAGATTTTTAACACTTGCCCATCACATATATTTAGATACCTGCCCTGCGTATATTTTGGATACTTGCAGTGCTCACACGCCAGCAGCTCATTTGCAGGGGAGCCAAGCCAGCGCGCCTGGCCAGGTGTGCGCTGTGGTTTCCCAGGGCCATGTGGTGCCCAGATCCACCGTGCAGCCCCTCGCCGCCACGCGCACACTCAGCGTGCTGGGGCGACTCCTGCCAGCCCTGCTCTCCATCACGGAGCGGTGACAGCCAGCACCGAGCATCCCTGTCACCAAAAGAGTTCTGCTCACAGAGCTCAGGCTTTGGGCTGTGTAGTTGGTTTTGTCTTGTGTCTACTAAAGCAGACAGTTTTGGCTGGTAGAAATACACCGCTGCCTGTGGTGGGGCTAGCAGATGCTGGCTGCAATGTGCAGGTGTCCTCCGGGCAGGAGAGGCCATGAGGAAGGTCGCTGCAGGGGAGCAAGCGTTCCCCAGCAAGCTTGGGGCTGCGCAAGGACCCGGGAGCTTTGGGTCCCTCTCTGGTTGAAATTTGTCTTTATAGCAAGCCCCAGGCACAGGGCGACTACATGCAGCTGCAGGCAGGAAATGAAGGGGCAGGTCAGCCCAGCTGGTTTCTCCCATTCACACCACTTTGCCAGAGGCATCCTCTGCCCCAGTCGACGGTGCAGGCACCTGCAAAGCACAGGGCTGCCAACAGCAAGCGTGGCCTTTGTGGTGTTAAAGGTGGGATTACTTCAGGATGCTTTGGTTAACAAAGGAAAATTAGTAGGAGGAGGCATTTCCCAGCTGGGAGGGAGCGTGGAAGGAAGCATGGCGGGTGACTCACACAATGCCAGCCCAACAATCGCAGGAACTTGCTGGAGGAAATGACTAAAATAGCCACGCGGGGCAGCCCTGAAGAGCCAGCTTCACATAAATAATCAGGACATAAAAGCTGAAATGCACAAGGTGAGAGACATCGAGTGGGGAGGGGGAGAGGGGAGATGCCGGAAGAGGATGCCGGAGGGAAGAGCTGCCATCCTCCATGGTGAAGGACCCTCCCTGGTGATGGCTAGGAGGTTGGCAGCAGTGCGGAGGGGTGCAGGAGGACCATAGCCTTCCCTGGGCTCCCTAGGACGGGCATCGCAGTCACCTTCGGTCCCTAGTGAGCTGGGACTAGGCAACTGGTCATTAGCTGTGCCGAAAACCAGCCAAGCAAAGGTTTTCTTCTCCCTCTTCCCCTTTTGGAAAAACATGGCCAGAGGCAGTTATATCAGCCTGACTCCACCAGGAGAAAAGTATTTTCCATATTGCTGCCTGAGAAGAAAGGCGCAGCCGCCATCCCTTCCTTGGCAGAGGAGGCAGAGCTGCTGCCCTGGGTGCCGCACGTCCAGGGAGTCCGGCTCCATCTGCTGTCGCACACCTTGTTCTTGGCCTCAAGAGCATAAGCAGCTTCGTGCAAAGTACATGAACCTTTGCAGAGTTTATATTAAAATGGTGGCTCTAATAAACAATCTCCCTGCAAAACAAGCAACCAGAGGAACGTCACCACGCCAGCCTTTGTTTTCAAACGAGGTTCTCCCTGTTGGCTATCGCTGAGATAAATTTGTTTCTTTGTCACAGATATTCCCTATATAAAATATTAGTTTATTAGCTTTGATCTCTCCACATGCAGTACTCAAAGCTGGTTCCAAGTTTTATGCTGTTAAATATTACCACATGCTTCAAGAGCTCGGCGCAGCCTTTTCTATAAACTAGCGTAAATCAGAGTAAGAATTTGAACTGCTCCTTGCCAAAACAAAGGGTGTGCCTCTTGCCCAAGCTAAACTCTCTCTTCATCTCTGCTCTGCTCAAAGTTAACCTGCACTGTAGCAGCCTGGGTTTACACCATACCCATTACGTCCCATACAGGAACACTGCAGCCTTCCAGTGGCTCTGGGAAATGTAGAAGAAATGTAACAGCCCAAATCTCCCACGGTCATGAAAGTCTTTCTGATCCTGATTAATCCTTCAGCATCCTGGTTACATTTGTTTGTCAAAACTCATGAAATATTGGGAAAAAAATATGAAGGAGGAAAAAAAATAGTCTGTAGGATATACAAGACAGCCAGCCTCTGGAAACTCATCCAGTCCTTCCCAGTCTCACCATCCCCAAGGCCGTTTCAAGCACAGGAATACCATTCATCACTGTGAGAACCCAGTTTGGGCCCGGAGCATCAAACACCCTCATCTTTGTGGGCAAATGCACCTTTCGGCATCTTTAGGCGGACACCTCCATGGAGCCTGGCTGACATCAGGGCTGGGGTATATGGAGTTGAAAATTGAGTGAGGCTCTTGGGAAACCCTCTTTTTCTTTGCTTTGAGTGAAACTTTAGAGACCACACTTTCTCAGGGCAAGCACAAAACACAAACCCATTGGAAATGAGGCACGAGTAGCTCCTGTGTTCACCAAAGAACTTGTATTTGCATGAACTTATTTTCCCTCTGAAGGCTGCAAAGGCTGGCCAGCGGTCAGAGCCCTGTGACTTTGGTGCCTTGATGTTGCTGTCAGCCACAAAGGCAGGAGGACTAGGCTTTCTGGGCTCATCATGCATTTGCACTGCCCTGCTGCGCTCAGAAGGTGACCCAGTAGGATTTCCCAACATTTCCCCAGATGTGTCCCAGTTTGAGGCTGGATACCACTGTTCTGATCCACTGAAAAGTGGATTTCTTGCAGTCCTCTCCTGCACAGAGGCCTGGAACACTGGAGGAGCTTGTCCTCACCCTGGACCGATGACAGGAAAAACAAGCACCTGAAGAGAGGAAGAGGACATGGATTGCTTTAGTTTCAGCCTGTGCTGCTCACACACACTGAGGGCTCTGGAGCAGCCTGAAAAATCCACTTGATTAAAAAATACAGAAGCAATTAAACACTTACTACTGTTTACTTTTGCAATAGGAACAATTGATCCTTCTTCCTTCTGACTTCCACCTCTGACCCTAATTCCTCACTCTGCACGCAGCCAAGCATAGTTCAGATGGGGGAAACAGTAGGAGAGATTAAAATTCTGGACTTCAGTTAGAAATATAAATCAGCTTTGATATAGTCACATTTTTTGGCCTAACCAAAGGAAGTCATTTGTATAAATCAGGCCACGGTCACTTTTTTTGTTATAACTAGAAATATGCCAGATTCCTGACTGTTGGAAATTATCTTTTTTGTTGTTTTTTTTCATGGCAGTGGGGTCATGTAACTGTAACGTTTGAAGAGAAACTCAGAGCAGGAGAAAGAAAGCAGCAACACAAAGGCACTGCTGTCACAGTGGCTGCTGGCATGGCCAAGCACAGCAGCCCTTGGTGACACACCGGAAGGAAGTTGAGCAGAGGAGATTGCATGGGATCCCAGGCTGTAAATGGAGCATATTGGAAGGAAAAGGAGCACGAGGAGGAACTGTGAGAACCCATGATGTCCCTGCTTCTTCGGGATATTTATTTTCATGGCTCTATTCTGTGTTTTGCCAAACTGGTGGTGTCACACTCCACAACACTGTATTGCTGGTGGGTCTACTGGTGCCGGTGACCTCCAAACCGATCCCCCGTTAGCTGGTGTGTGGGTCCCAGTGTCACCTGGGACATCAGATCATTACAGATTTGGAGCAAAGGGGCAGCTTACCACATCAGCACAACCAGGCCCCATCCCCAGACCTGCCTGGGGGTCCCAGATGCCTCCAGCATGGAGCCCCTGTGCCCAGGGGCTGCGCAGCTGCCGGCCACAGCTAACCCGGCATCTTGCCTCTCTTGCCAGCAGATAGTTACTTCAATTCTATAAAATGGCTAAGAAAAGTAAACTATTTGCTCTGCTTAAGCATATATTAAACAGCTGCAGCTTTCCCCCTTTGGCTTGCTATTTCTTAACCTAAATAATTTCACTGACATAGTTTATGCTACAGCCCAAAAAAGCAATTGCACTGGCACAACTGAAGGGCACAGTAGGAACAACCGCAGTCTCTGCTGGCAGAAAAAAAATCAGCGCCAAGCGTTCACCTTGTGCGTGACAAGGACCAAGAGAGAGCCCAGAACAGCCTTTGGGATAGCAACTTTTTGTGAGGCAGATAGGAGACAGAGGGGAGGGTGATGGGAGACAAGTAATATATTTGCTTTTTCCACTTCCACAAAACAAAGTTTTAATTTAAATGTTTTTAAATTTAATTTAAATGTTCACTATAGTGATGGGAGGGGAAGTGCATTGGGATACAAAACATATGAAACATCTCATGGCAAAGAATAGCTGAGAAATGCCCAGCAATAACAGAACTTCAGCTTCACATCTGTTCCTAAATATGTAAAATATCTAAAACTCCACTGAGCAGTTCTCGCTGCCAAGGCTGGATGCACTGGACCTTATATTAAAACTGTTTTCTCTCTGTAACCAGCTACTGAAGTTTCAAAGCAAAATGTGCTGTCCTTCACTTTGGTTTCCCAGTGTCCCTTTGCTGCTCAGTGTCCCCTATGGCACTGATGCTAGATGAGAAGCTATTTCGCTAAAAGCTCTCTCCTCCTACAAGATAGCATCTGCTGCAAATGTGGTGCCCATACACATCGGTGTCCTTGAAGACAGGAAAACGGCATCTTTTTTTTTTTTTGAAGCCTGGTGTACAACCACCTTCCTGCTGGCCACATCAGCGTGGGTGCCATTGACCAAGACTGAGGCTTTGTAAACAAACCCCCAAAAGGTCGGGAAACCACATCTCTGCTTCCAGTGCTGACACCACCTGAGGTGAGTTACCCGAATACCTCTGTGCTGATGGCACCGTTCACTTTGCAGCAGCACGTNTCCTGCTGGCCACATCAACGTGGGTGCCATTGACCAAGACTGAGGCTTTGTAAACAAACCCCCAAAAGGTCGGGAAACCACATCTCTGCTTCCAGTGCTGACACCACCTGAGGTGAGTTACCCGAATACCTCTGTGCTGATGGCACCGTTCACTTTGCAGCAGCACGTGCCTGGTGTCCAGACAGCCTCCAGCAGCAGGAGCACATGCAGGCATGCTGGCATGCCCACAGCATCCTTCACAAGCAGTTCAAACACATGTAAACTCTTTGATTCCAGAACTGTTTGCAGGCTTCTATGTTTTTATTGCATTTCTGAATGGTTTGTGATTATTTCCCACTGGGCTCCAGATGAATGATGTGTGATTATGGATGTGATCATGACTTGTGCTGGCTGCATCATTCGGTAAGTGAAGGGATTGCACAGACAGAAGATCCAGGGGGGCAGAGCTGAGGCACGTGAGTTACCACGGGGCAATTTGGCTCTGGTGGCATTAGGAGGGTAACATGGGTCTGAGGAGAGTTTATCATGGAGCAAAACCAGCCTTACCTGGCTCCTGGTGCAGCCAGGTAAGGTGTCCACTCAGACTTTTCTCCACCTCCTGAAAGCAAAGCAACCATTCTGCCACTTCTCCTTGGAGGAGTACGGATAAAAATACTGATATATGTGTCTATGGATCCACACAAATACTCTGCTTTTCCAGACACCTTCTAATGCAATTCTTATTTCTCTTATATGGCAGCAAGCATGTTAGGGGCCAAAAGCCTCCCAGAACCGAGCTGCGAGAAGCAGTACATACTGCCACACCTCTGCACTTACTCTGCAATATCCACCATGGAAAAGGACAGCAGTGATGCAACCGTCACTGCTTATCAGCGTCTCAGCACCGGGCAGAGCCAAAGAGCACTGGAATTTACTCTAATCATCTCTACCCATTGAGTGTGGTTGCAGAAAGTCAGACGTGAGCAACCTCAGAGCACGAGCGATTGCTTCAGCACTTCTCCTTCATCACATCAGAGGCAAAGCAGAGGCTGTGTGTGGATCCAGCCCCGTTTCCCTCCAGAAGCAGCACCACAGAGCAGCCCTGCTCACCGTGGTGGGGCTTTCCTGCCAATGGGTCCTCCAGGAGCAGAGACACTTGCATAGTTGGTTTGGTTTCTGCCACATCAGTTTCTGGTGCCCCATTGGGCAGTCTGCACAGCGGGGCAGGCCTTGGCAGCAGGATTAACCCACTGGGTTCTGTAGAAATCACTCTTTGGTCATATGCAGATTAACAGAGAATTACATTGTGTCATTCATTTTCTGTTAAATGCAGGAAAAAAATCCCTTATGGGATGCATCTTGTTTTCTGGCCAAGCCTCTAGGTAGGACCTTCTTTCTCTCCAAGTTAAAACTATATGCTCCAGAACATGGAATTTAATTGAAATCTTTAAAGAAGAATCTTAAATTGGCATGGGCGTGGGCTTGAAACCAGAGGCTCGCACTTCTGCGGGGGGATTCAGTGTGCCCGCCATCTTAACTGTGAACTTTGCTTTAGACACCTGTTTTATGCCAAATGCAACCTGCTCTGGGCTTGCAAACACGGTCTGGGTGTGTAGGAACAAGTTGGAGATGAAGCCTGGCTCTCCATGCTCACTGTTGATGGGTCTCCCAGGCTGCGGGTATAAGTTGCAAAATTTTTTCTCCTTTTTTTGTCCTGGAGCAGTGGGTAATGTTTTCTTGGATAGAAAACCTTTCCAGCTAGCAGTGCGCCACACCACGGCTGAAACTATGGAAGGATCTGGTCTCACTGGAAGATCTGAGAAGGAAAAAAGTGCCAGCATGGGGCAGAGAGGCAGCTTTTGGCACCCAGACCAGATGGAAAGATGGGGAGAAGGCTGGGTCTGAGGCAGGTTGCTGGGGTGACATGGGCACGTGCAGAGAGAAATGGTGAGGGGGGCTCATCCTTGCCACCGGCTGGCTGAGGGCTCTGCAGACGGACTGCCAAAGGCCAGGCTAATATTTCTGAAAAAGCTGCAGTTGTGTATTAATGCAGAGAATGTTCTTCTGCTTGAGGAGGTAAACATAAAAGGCAGACAAGCGCTTTGGAAAAAAACCTGTCATTTCAGAGTATGCCCGCTCGGTGGAAGCGTGAGTACCTGCACACTTGACAGCAACGGCCAGGAACTCTTCTCCATGCCTGCCTGAGGCTCATCAGGAGCACGATCAACCCGTGCCAGTCTCACTGTGGCAGGGCAGGTGGGCTCCCGTGCCATGCTGTGCCACACCAAGCATGGGGTGAATGGGGCGAGGGTCCCCAGCCCTGCCAGGGAGCAGGGCAGGGGAGCAGCTCAGCACCCTGTGCCGCCCTCTGAGAGCCGTACAGCTAAAGGCTGCTCTAGCCTGCCATTAGCACTTTTAAACTTCATTAAACTTTCAGGAAAATCCTGTAATATTGTAAAGCACACCCTGGGTAGCAAGTAAAATTTGTATGTTTAAACAGCACCCTTTCACCTTTTCACTGTGAAGATGCGGCAATGGTACCCCTTGCTGGGAATTCGACAATATCAGCGCTGGGGCTGGGATGAGGTTAATGGAAAATCTTCACCAGTGCTGTCCTTCTCCACAAAATGAAGATGAAATTCTCAAGTATATACCACAGAGGTTTAGGCACGCAACCCTTGTGCCCCTCAGCGTGGGAAATGTGAGCCCACAGACGTGTTGCAAAGCCCATCTCCTCCCTAGGCACTGAGGAGGAGGATTTAGAAATAAGCTTCTGGAGGTGAGTGAGAGGAAAAGGAAGGGAAGGAAGGTAGATATATAGAGATTATAAATACACGGAAACATTGCTGTTGAGTTATTTTTTTCTGGAGAATACTGTGAAATTTGAATGGGGAAAAAAACGAATACGCTGTGGGCACTGCAGAGAATTAACAGAAAGCATCCTTGCTATAGGGTGCTTTAGAGTCCCCTGAGATCAGGGGAAAATTTGGAGCAAGGAAGACTTAACTTCAGTGGAAGTGGATCAGGTTAGGGAACATTTAAACAAATCGGACCTACACAGGCCCATGGGACCTCATGGGATGCACTCACAAGTGCTGAGGGCCAATGTCATTGTGAGGCCAGTCTATAATTTTTGAAAGATCATGGCAAATGCTCCTCGTTCTTCAGGAAAGATAATAAACAGGTTTGGGGAACTTTGGCAAAGACCAGTGGGATCCTGGGCTGCATTAGAAGGAGGATTGCCAGCAGGTAGAGGGAGGTGAACCTTCCCCTCTGCTCAGCACTGGTGAGGCTGCACCTGGAGTGCTGTATCCAGTGCTGGGCCCTCCAGTAGAAGAGCGACGAGGACATACTGGAGAGAGTCCAATGAAGGGCCACGAAGATGATTAAGGGACTGGAACATCTCTTAAAGAGGGGCGGAAGCTGAGAAGCTGTGACTGTTCAGCCTGGCGAAGAGAAGGGTCAGGGACGATCTCACCATTACGTATAAATACCTGATGGGAGGGTTTAAGGGAGATGGAGCCAAGCTCTTTTCAGTGGTGCCCAGTGACAGGACAAGAGGCAGTGGGCACATGCTGAAATGCAAGAAAGTCTATATAAACACAAGAAAAAACTGCTACACCGTGAGGGTGGTCAAACACTGGAGCAGGATTCCCAGAGAGGTAAGCAGAGGCTCCATCCTTGGAGACATTCAACATCAACTGGACACAGTCCTGGGCAACTTGCTCTAGCTGATCCTGCTTTGAGCTGCAGGTTGGACTGGATGATCTCCAGACGTCCCTGCCAACCTCATTCAGCTTTATCAGTCTGTGATTCCAATGTTACTCAGCTTCAAATTGTTATGATTTTTATCTCTTCATTCAATCATTGATAGAAGGAATTTTTTAGTGAATGATCGATGAGCTGTTTGTTGGTAAGAAGCATCTGATATACTGGACTTCACCAGCTCTCAATCCAAACACAAAAGCCTACAGGTCTTCACAGGCACTGAAGAACGCAGCCTCCACATGTACCTAACAGGGCTTGAAAGAATTACCCTGGAATAATGAGAATTTTGTAGGAAAATGCCACAGAACAAATGATATCATTATTCTGGTTAGTGCTTACAAGAGTATCAACAAACTTTCTGGGAATGCTCTTTCTCAAATTCAGTTTTAGGAAAACCTGTAGAGGGATGGGAAAGTTGTTCCAGCTATCTGGGACTTCATCAAAACCCTTTTTAATGAACGGCCTCATCCTCCAGCCTTGGGAGAGAAGGCCAAGGCAAGTTGGATCGGAGCTTGCAAGGAGTGCTTTGGTGCCTTTCGCGTGTGCTCCTGGAGAAGCAGCTATTCCATGTTAAAAATGTGTATTTTTTGCACAGCAGCTCACAGCCTCACACTGAGAGAAAGAAGCTGAGCCGGGGGAGGGAGGGCTGATGCCGCAATGTCTGCGGCAGGCGGAACAGATGCATAATTTCATCCTGAAAGAAGTTACCTCCTTATATGAGCTGTCTCTGTTATCCCTCCCACCACTACTAGTCGCATTTGCCTTTCTGGAAAGTGAGCCCACCGCACAGAAAAGGTAATTTATCTTCTCCTTTTAGGAGATGTTTTTGCTGGCAGAGCCAGACACTTTCTTTGTTTTCCAAAGTTTGCCAAGCACTGTGGTGGAATGTTTCTAAACACTCTCCAGTAAAGCCCATCAAGGCAGTCATTGCTTGGCTGGAGCACACAGCCCGTTGGGGAGATGTGCTTAGCTCCGTCAGCCGCTTGCTCCTCAGCTGGTGCGCTGCCGTGCACCCTGACAGCGGGACAACCTCCACCCCCTGGTGCCACGTGTAGCTTCATGGAGCTGCGGTGAGAAGGCTCGGCTGTGGTTCAGCTAAGCAGTAAATGTTTTTTGACAGGGAACAGCAGTGTGAAGTTTAGTCTTCTGTGCTGTGCTGAAGTCATCCAAAATTATGATCTACAGCATCTCCCCACCCACCAAGCTGCTGCTCCTGGGAGCAGACCACCCAATCTGTCTTTCTCAGCATATTGCAGGCTACTGCAAGGCTAAGTCCATGTGTCATCCCTATGTGGTATGGGACAGAGAGCTTTCCAACCCATTACCTTTGCCATCATCAAGGACTGGTTATGGTTAAACTCCATGCAGATAAAAGGAGGGTTTTTTCTATTAATGCTAAGGATTAACTCAACATCAAGACAGGAGCTGGTGTTTTGCTGTCTTCTGGCCATCAGGATCTGCCTTTCTCCCAGCTGTTGAACGTGCAGAAGAGGGACAACAGGACTTAATACCAGAAAGGTGTTAAGTGACGCAGCAATCCAGCAATGAATAAGCTGGCAGGTGAGAGAGAAAGTAGACAGAGAGTAGGAATTATCTGTCTCAATAAAGAACCCACCCAGGGCTTTTCCCAGCACAAGGGAGTGAGGAGAGTAAGGTTGCAAGGTAGGAGTGAGGAGGCCAGAGGAGGGGGGCCAACACGTAGCCCAGACCCTGACTTGTGTGCTTTTACCATCGTGAAAAGCGTGAAGCAAAAGGCAGGGGGTCGCAGGGCAATGCCTGCCCTGGGCTGCTGCCAGGCACACATTTTCCAGGGAGGCACCTTCTGCAGAGCGGCTC
Source organism: Steatornis caripensis (assembly GCA_013398225.1). Taxonomy (NCBI): domain Eukaryota; kingdom Metazoa; phylum Chordata; class Aves; order Caprimulgiformes; family Steatornithidae; genus Steatornis; species Steatornis caripensis. Next base: position 78,103 of record VZSC01002966.1, read on the forward strand.
AGAGCGGGATGCTCTGCCCCCGACCGCAGAGGAAGCCGCGGCTGCACCGGACCACCGGCATATCCCTACCTCCCTGCCGTACGCATGCCGCAGGACGGACTCGCTCTCACGTGCTGACAGCAACCGTCCGCCTGCCTTTGCTCACTGGTTTTGAAATACAGATGAAGTTTCTTCAAGCTATGTAAATGCCTTAAAAGGAAGAAAATAGAGTTAGCACACTTTTCACACTGTCCGTGTAGGAAGGGTCTTCTCCCTCCAGTGTTACACCAAGAGAAAACATACTTTGCATTACACCCCTAACAGAGCTGAGCAGCACAGGAACACTCTTACAGACTTTGCAGAGGAGACGGGCAAAGGAGGGCATCAGGCCCTTTCCATGTTAACAGCTTTATTCACTTCCTTGGGCCAGAATTTCCATTTCCAAGGAGAAATGGAGCACTTTAGCCCAGGGTTTCAGAATCGGAGCTAAACCCAGGAGTGTCACAGCAGGCAGTTTCCTCCCTCCCTTATTGGAAAGTTTGCGGTGATTTTCTCTGCAAACAGACAGCAGAGCAGCCAGTTCCCCCATCCCTAGGGGACTTCGGAGGAATTAGGGAATGCTGCTGCCCAGGGGGGCCCTGCGGGAGGGACAGCAGGGGAGGATGCTGTGGGACACAGCACATACCCTAACATTTCCTGATAGCACACAAGACATTTCAATATTCCCCAGTCAGAGCTGCAGCTTATTCGAGCACTGAAGCATAATTGCTCCCATCTCCGAAGTCACGTTGGATGAGGGCAGAGCTTTCCACATTACTTCTTCTACAGCTAGAAAAGCGAAAGCTGCAAGGCCCACCCTATTGCAACACCAGAACGACTCGCTTACGCAGGGGGATTTCCCAAGGAGGAGCGCAGCGAGCTGAGCCCAGCCCTGCGAGAAGCTCTCTGCGTCACGGGATGCCGTGTGGGCACCAGGCATGGTACAGCGGTGGTGGGGGCGATTGCCTTGGGAATAAAGCCCACGTCACTCTTTTTCTGATCAAAACGTAAAAAGAACGTAAGTTACTAGAAACTGGTCTGGTGTTTACTGCTGACAGGCTGCAAGCGCTCATAAAAGCCAAAGAAAACCAAGCTTGTAGCTTCCTGTGCTCATTAAACAGACAGAGGAGCAGGGGAACTGCAGGCTTTGTCTGGGTCGCTTTAATGGCCCCTCTTCCAGGGGTGATCCCTGCATGGCTGTGCTAATGCGTGTGCCCACGCGAGAAGGCAATGCAGGAGCACTGCGGCTCGGTGGCAGCCGCAGCGGAAAGGGGGTGCAAAACGCAGCTAAAGGGTGCGCAAAGCTGCTGCCTGGCAGCAGCTGCAGCCAGAACTCACTCAGGAAAGCACTGCACGAGTTTCTTTCCCGAGACATGGGAAAATCTGACAGTTGCCACGATTTTCTTGTCTTAGCCAGTGCTGAGCCACCAGAGCATATAGGTATTTTGCTGCTGACAGTTTTCACTAGAAGTCAAAGTGATGTAGCCCCAGTCAATCCCTGGTATTGGCAGACATTTATGGGGTTAGACTGTGGCAGAATTTAGTAAAAATATTTTTACTTTTAATGATTTAGGATAGTTTCCCCTACTCTCTTACCATTGATTATGCCAAAAGAAGTGAGATTGAAATTGCCTTCTTTCTGCAGAAGTAAATACAATTCAGAAAGGTTTTCAGTCGACTTACAGGACTATTGTCACTGCTGATACACATTAATAGTTTAACAGCTTTGAGCTTGCTCTTGATTCAGTATCTGACCTTGCTAGGGAGGAAAGCTCTACATTCCCACTGAGTTGTAACGGAGTGTTTTGCAAATCTCAATACGTTTTGTTCATGATAAACAGGAGCTCATTTCTGAAAACGGTACCAGTAGGATGGGCTGTTACATCCCAACGAGAAGCTTTCACATAGATGTGTATAAAATGTCCTAGAACTGTGAGGGAGAAACAAGAAAACTTTCATGAACAACCGAGAAATCCAATCTTGAACTCTGGGGGGTTTTGAGCATCTTGTCAGCTGCATCCTTAGTGCCAATGGAGAAAATCAAGGGGGACCTCATTTCTCTTAATTCTTATAGGAATCCTACCAAACCAAACAGTTTTTTAAAGTGGCTTTACTTAATTTAAATTAAATAGATGCATATCAAAATAGCTTAATACAACAGTATTTATTACACCATCCAAATCTAAATGCAATCCTTAAGTCTGACAGTCAAAGTATGTGTGATAAAGTCTTATCAGAAGATGGTTTTATCATCCTAGCATGCTACTCCTTGTTCTGGTGTTACAGATATTTAAATGGGAAGATTAGAGTGTATCTATCTCATGATTTCTACTCCTTTTTTTCCACTTCTTTCAGCACCAAACAGTAGTGGCAGTGTTAAACAAGGTCATAAACCCTTGTTTAATTAAAAACATCACCATTATTTGACCATTTGAAATAGTCAGCTATGCTTTTATCACAGCATCAATTGAGCTATTTGTTGGATCAAGTTTCCAGATGACTTCCCATTCTTCCAGATATACACTGGCTCATTTACAGGAACCAAGACTGAACTGGAAGGGCCGACTGGCTCACCAGACCTACCGGCCCTTCATCACAGCATGATGCTTCAGCACAAGACATGCTCCGTTTCTTCTTCCTGGCATAAACTGCCGTGTAATTGATTTTTCAGTGATTTTTCAAAGATGCTGAAAAGATTTGGGATTCAACATTGGAGTCCTTTGAAAATTGAAGTTGGGTTTACATACAGATGCTCCTCTGTGTCAGAATTCATGTTTGGCTCTGTGTTTGCATGCGTGTAGTGTAAGACTGCAGTAGCAGAAATCAAAATCCCCGGTCCTGTATTATTCTTTATGCCTTTATTCATAACCAAGAACAATCAAGATCCTCAGCTAATGACTTCTGTTGAAAGCCATTACGCTACAGATATATACACAAACACTAGCTAGGGCTTCAGCCCTGCTAGAAGATAAACCTGACCTTTAGGCAGGCAGACAGAATTTCCCTGGCTTTTTTAAAATTAAGCCTAACCAGCAATAAAATAACAGATGAAATCAAATTCTCATGATAAGGCTGAAATAAAAATATCAGAGTTACCACCCGCTTGCCTTCTGAATTGTGTTGCAACGTAAAATCTTTGATCTATCACCCGACTTGGTATCTTTCTGTATGACACAGAATTTCATAGGGTAATTAACTGAACCCTGGAGAAAATAATTGCTATAAATGGTGAGGACTGATAGAGGGAGGAGAACAGTCTCCTGAAAGTCCACACTGTGCTAACAACCATGCCAAGAAAAAGTATGATCATTAGACAACATCATGTCCAGCCATGAGGATTTCTTTCCAGAGGAAAAAAAAGGGTACATGTCTGATCTTGGAACACTGCCTCCAACTGCTTCAAAAATCTATTCAGCTCTCAAGGTATGGGACAAGGAGAGTAAATACATCCTTGAATGTGTGTGCTGTGGAACCTGTAAAAGTATGGTTTTGGCTGTGATGTCTCCCATAACATCAATATGTTCGACCGATGCTGTAAGGCATTGCACATTTCTCCTGCTGGTATGAGAAGCAGCCGACAGTCATCTTCACAGAGATGCATTGTTTGGGAAAGAGTTGTTCTCCCCAAAATAAGAAGGCACAATACGTGCCTCAGCTTCTCCTAGCTGTAAAGCAGTATTAGCTGTAGTGCTTCTGTTTATGTAGATAATGGTAATGGGGGACCAGAGGGGCAAACCTGGAAACTAGAGCCTGGGGTGCTTGCATGGGCACATGCAGAGACACACCATGCTCCAAAGAGTGTATGATACCATCCCCACCTACCAAACAAAAGCAGTCTTAGGTCCCTCCCTTGGAGCACTCACATAGGGAAAGAGATAAAAGCTTGGTTCTTCATCTTCAATAACCAGAGGCTTTCCTGGAAGGAAGAGACATCAGGGAAGAACTGGTAGACTCCCACAAGAAGGCGTGCCGTCACGATGTGCAGTGGAGTGTCTAATAAAATATTGCAATGACGTTACACAAAATTATGTCCCCAACAACCTCATCTCCTGCCAATTTGCAAAGCCCATGTTGACTGAATAGGCAAAACCCAAACTGACAGGTGGACAAGTTTCTGAAACACTAAAAGGCACAGGGCTGCAACATTCTGAAACATTAAAAGGCACAGGGCTGCAAGAAAAGTCATGAGCTAGCCAAGTTACCTGCCCATTTCCCCTGAGTCTTGAAAATCCGCTTGACCAATCTGATAGCCTTCTATGATGGAATGACTGGCTGGGTGGACGAGGGGAGAGCAGTGGATGTTGTCTACCTTGACTTCAGCAAGGCTTTTGACACTGTCTCCCACAACATCCTCATAG
>VZSC01002966.1:82714-107603 GCA_013398225.1 Steatornis caripensis
AATGCTCACAAATATCTAAAGGGTGGATGTCAAGAGGACGGGGTCAGACTCTTCTCAGTGGTGCCCAGCGACAGGACAAGGGGCAATGGGCACAAACTGGAACACAGGCAGTTCCACCTGAACATGAGGAGGAACTTCTTTACTGTGAGGGTGACAGAGCCCTGGCACAGGCTGCCCAGAGAGGTTGTAAAGTCTCCTTCTCTGGAGATATTAAAAACCTGCCTGGACACATTCCTGTGCAACCTGCTCTAGGCTAACCTGCTTTAGCAGGGGGGTTGGACTAAACGATCTCTAGAGGTCCCTTCCAACCCCTACCATTCTGTGATTCTATGACTCCTAAGTACATGAAATATCTACACAAACATAAACTGCTGTTGGGAACTTATGCTGGAACAGCACGATGGAGTATTTCTGAGGGCCTTCTCCTTGACACAGACCCAGACTTTACTCACAGAGCTTGGGTAAAGAGTAAACGAGCTGTTTAATCTGAAAAATTAAACCTCTTTGTATACAGACAGTGTCTAGCTATGCCAGCTAGACAGCAAGTATTTGACAGCAAACTGTTTATAGCCTACCTCTGCCAGGGGAACAATTTAAGTAGTATCAGAACATGATTTTTCCTGTCATGCTTCCCATTCCCAGACTTCTTTGTAAAGTCTGCAAACAGAGATGCCAACATATCCCATTCTGACCTACATAGCAAACAATTGGACTTGTGTTCCTGCTGCACTATCACCAAAATGAATCGTCGAGTCTCCTCAATGGCCTGGCAAGACGGAGAGTTTTCTGCTGGGAAGTGCCAGTTGAATCCTGCACCTACTGCTCTCATGACACCAACTGCGTATTTTGTGTTTATCGCAGAAAAGAAAAACACCCAGCAGAAAAAAAGCTCAGCTTTAAATTTTGCTCTTTGCCAGGACAAACATGGTAGCGAGTGAAGCACAACTCTGAAAGCCCTAGCTTATTAAACTCCAGGGGAAAAAGAAATAAAATTGTTTCATCAATCTTTTTTGAAAAACAGAATAGAGATGCTAGATAAAAATGTCTGCCCCACCCCACCAACATAAATTGCACAAATCTGAGGAACAGAAATGGCCATGCTATAAAATCATTGTCCACTCTTTCTTTATCTGAGAAGAATTTTAGGGTTGTGTTATTGGAGTCAGAAGGAAAAAAAGCTTGCCAGGAATAGGGCATGGGGATGACAAACCATTCTTTGCCTTCTCAGGCTTCAGAAGTCCCTGGGCCGGCTTGGCAATGAAAGGTCCTCAGTGAATCAGAAAGGTTAACTTCAGGGGAAGGCATCCCTACTGGGAGCGAGCAGCTGGCAGCAGTTAATATTTACAGTCTTCCGCTGCAACGGTGAACGGGGTCTAAAAAAGTGTAGGAGATTTGGACTAGTTGTCTTTGAATCAAGTCTGCATTAACCTATGTGGTCTGAAGCTTCTCTCTTACCAGCATTTGGAGCATAAAATCCTATCACTTATGCCTAACTGCCACATACTTGTAACCCTATACATGTGGGATAAAATTAAATCAAGACAAACTGAGACGCCTGTATTTCTCCTTCGTAATTTATAAGGATAAAAGGCAAGTATTTTGCCAGGGCAGGGTTCAGGAACTTTAGCTATCAGGCCTGCAAAAATTTCTTCTCTCCCCATTAAGAGATATCTTTCAGAGTTTGTCAGACATCCAAAATACATTATTTCTGCTCTCTTCATTAGAAACCATGTTTTGTAAGCGACAGAGACATACACTTCACCAGACCACCATTTACTTAAACAAATTGTTAATCATAAAGTGATGCTGGAATGCAAGAAATGCCACATCTCCAACCATGACTCAACAGCAGTTTGTTTGACCTTTGTTTTGTTTGGAAAATCCCCAAAGTTAAAAACCTCTGTTGGGTGAACTGAAGCTGGCCGACAATCAGGTTGGCTTTCTCAGGGTTTTGTTTTCTTGCTTTTTTTGGTGAGCTCTTTAGACATCGTTCCCTGGACACTGAGGCGTTCAGAGATCAATAGTTCAAAACCAATGCTCTACAAAATGCATCCTCGTTTCAGTGTGCAACAAACCTCTGCCCACAGCTGAGGAAGGAAAGCGCCGGATATTTTATTCTTTATCTCATCAAAGACTTCAACAGCACAATGTAACAGCAACTTACTGAACAAATATAGAGGAGATCTTTATTATTTACCTCCTAGAAGAAACATAAAGTTAATTTTTGCAAAACACTTCAAAGATTGAAAATACTGCCTGCAGTAAAAAGGGGAACTAAAACCGTACAGCCTAAGTGGGAGAAGTGTGAAAGCCTGCTGCTATCTGTAAGCATTTGCATTTTTGGCATAACTGAAAATGATAATATTTCACATTCCTAAGCCAACTGCAGTGCAAACCCTCTCAAACATGGATTTTAGTGCAGAACTGTACTAGCTAAGGTCTTTAGTGTCCCAACAAAACAGATCATGGTCATTTCAAATGAGACCTTGCTTTGCAAGCTCAGATGTCAAGCAATTATAGCAAACCCTCGTTTGATAGATGTCCAAAGAAAATTTTCAAAAGGAAGAAGTATGAATCACCTAAAGATCCACAGAACAATTCTCTAAATTGTATTTTTGGAGTCACAAAATCTCTTAATCTCATTTCATGATGCAGTGGCTAAATACTCACTCTCCCATGTATTGGATATTGTAATTTTCATTCAGCATGCTCCCCAAATCCTATCCTTTTATAAACGTAGTGCACCACTGGGACACCTACAGAAAATTAAGGGAGGAAAATTGGTTCAAAGAGACAAGGCAGTGCTCCTTGTTAATGCTGGATTGTTACATGTATCACTTTCCTCTATATAATTATTTTTTATAATTAATCTAATAGTAATTACCATTTATCTAATTACTTGATATGTGAAGACTTTGTGTATTCGTCCAGTTCTTTCTCTCATACTGAAAATCTCTAGCAATAGCTCCTAGAGAAGGACTTTAGAAAACCAAACTTAAGATGTAAATATTCAGAAAGAATTTCGGTAATACTGCTTTTCAACCTAACAGTCAAATTTCTAACATACGTACCTTTTCTCTGCAGGAAACCAGAGCTTTGCCTGTGTCCAACACGAGAAAAAGCAATACAGAATTAGGGGAATCGTTCCATTCCGTGGAGTCAGCAACACAAACGGGAGGCTATGCCTTAGTAATTCATGGGGCTTTTACCTCCCCCGATGGGCTGCGAGGATAATACCTAGAAGACATATTCTGGGAGTTGTTCCATGCAAGATTCCTGTACAGGGCTGCGCTGTTTACATTGACTACAAATCTGCATGCACAAGAGAGCTCAGCATGGGAACAAAAACCTATCTCTGAAGTCTTTCTGTTACTCAAATTTAACATAGTTTTCCCCATAACAACAGTGGAAAACAGAAATAATTTTGAAGGGTAAAGCATCTCTCAAAAAAACTGCAGGGAACTTCTGCTTTCTAATACTACAGACTGTGTTAGACAAGTCTCTTAAATGAACAGACTTCCTAAAACTACACGCTCAGTGCAGGTGAGGCCCATCAAGTCCAGCTAATTGGTCCCTCTATGAGCCACAGAAAAGGCACTAAGGAGACTCAACTTACACGAGAAATTAAGCAGTCGAAAAAAGTTAGATTGCAATGTGAGGAGAGCCATGTTTTAAAACTACCCGTTTCTTGAATGCAGCTATATTCACTATTGCTGCACAAAATACTAGAGGCCAAATGAAATACTATTTTTTTACAGATCACATGAAATGAGATATGATGAAAAGACAGCAGGGAGGGAAAAGTAGCAGGAAGGTCCTGCAAAAGAAAGCAAAACAACTCTCTACTTACAGAAAGTACAAGAAACAGGTCCGCAAATGTAGTGGATCAAGACTTTCAACTAAGAGGATTTATGGAGGAAGAGATTTTATCTCCAGGCACAGGTTAACCTTGTATAAATCCTAACCCTTGCTTTAAACAAACTGACCCCAAATTACCCGTGCCGTTTGGAAGAATTTTGTACTAGAAAAGAACCTTGGTGGTAATTTTGCAATAAGCAAGACAAAGCATTTGCGAGAGAGAGCCTTCCAGTGAACAGGATGATTTCACTTTGAAAAACTTCCTAACTGTTGATTCATCAGATCTCCAAAGCAGCCCAGGCTGGATATCCTAAACTTGCTTCAGTTGAACTTGGCAAGGACTTTTAACTAGTTTGTTGGCAAAATTATTTAAATAAAGGTTCTTTGTCTATCTTTCCTTTTTCCAAAGGTACAAAATTGCGTCAAGTAAAAACATAGTGCGTACCCCCCAGAGAGTAGAAAATAAATTGAACTTAGAAATGGATTTGCAAGAACGAAGACATGCTGTTGTAAGAACACGTTTCCTTGCTGACCACAGACCACGACGAGCACAGAGTACAGCTACATTGCAGCTGAGAGCCTGAGTGCTCTGGACCCAGAAGTAACAGAGCATCAGCAACGTACCAAATCCAAGCTGACAAGCTCTGCTGGGCAGCAAACTCCTCTTCCACACCTGCACGAGTGTCTCTGCATGGTGCTCTGTTACAGGACCTCAAGAACAATAAAAAAGGATGAACAGATACCCACCTCAAACGAACAGATACAAATGCGTGGAGCCGGGGGAAGAGGCAGGAGGAACTAGAGCTCGTGCTGTCACTACTTGGAGTAACGAGTGTGGTGGGAGATCTTCACATGCGGTGGGAGCACTGTGACAGATGGGTACAAGCTCCTCAGTAAAGACAGGGAAGGAAGAAGGGAAAGTTTGGCGGGGGCACTTTACAGGAAGGAGCAGCTTGAATGTTTGTGATGGATGGCAGTCTGATTGAGAGTGTGGGTCAGGATCAGAAACAAAGCCAGTAAGAGTGACAAGGATGTGACAGTGTATTACAAACCAGTCCATTGGGGTGACGAGGACAGCCAGGGACTGGAACAGGTCGTCCAGAGAGGTTGTGCAATCTCGATCCTTGGAGATTTTCAAGGCCTGACTAGATAAAGCCCTGAGGAACCTGGTCTAATCTCACAGCTGATCTTGCTTCAGCAGGAGGCTTGACTAGGTCCAGAGATCTCTCCCAAGCTGAATTATACTGTGATCCAAAGCCCAAAGGACAGAATTCCAGGCAGGAGTTGTAGTTTTGAAATTGAGGCAGAGCGATTGAGCTTGAGCTCAACTGAAGTCTCAATTTTGTGTCTTAGCCACAAGTATCACGCACTGGTGCTCACCTAGAAGCTAAATGGAGACCAAGGCCACAGCTTCCCAGGAAGTTACAGAGGAATTATGGAGCAGTAGCTGTTGCAGCAGAACCCATTTCTGCAACCCTCGTGAGCATCAGACATCTAGGGGAAAAAAAAAATTCGCTGGCAACAAGCGTTAACTCGAAGTTAATGTCCCAAAGAGCATTTTCTCAGGGCAAGGAACTTCAACACGTTTTTAGTTTCCCTAACCAGTTAAGAGACAGGGAATGTGAGACCACACTAAAAAGTATTCCCAGTGAGGGGAAGGGGCAGGGGGGCAAAAATGTGTTTAATTCACTGATGTTCCTTACATGTGGCCTCCCCAACAGCCCTACCCTACAATATAGCATATCAGTGCCAAATTTGAGAAGGAACTACAACTTACTGCCCCACTCTTGCCAAGATATTGTTTACATGTGTTTGGATGATACGAACAAGCTCTCAAGCGCAGACTGCCACCATAGTCCTTTCTTCTCAAATATCTAACCCTAGCTTTTACTGACAAAACCATATTGATTGTTTCTAACCCTCTTCAATGTGGTAAGGCTGCTGCCCTCAGGAAATTATAATCACACCATCTCTCTTGATTTGCTAAATACATCCCCTCAAATATTGGTCCTCCTCTTTGTCCGACTCCCTTCCCACTGGTGGCTTCAGCTCCACCAGTGTGACACGGCTCTCCTCCCAGACGCGGCTCATGCTGTAGGGAAGCTTACGGTCGGCTCTCCACCCCCAGCCAGCAGCCTCCTCTATGAAAGCTGCCAGTCAGGCTCACTTACATCATCAGTGACCGCTGCTCCTCAAAGTCTCCAGGCTTCGCTCAGCAGCTGGCCTCCAGCTCCCTAGACTTGCAGACATCTGAAACAGTCACCTGTGCACTTCCATTGCTACAACACTGCTTTTGGCTTCTTTCTTTCTTTTCAGAAGTTGGCCTGCAGCCATGACAGGGGTTCAGAACTATTCCCAAATGGGACAGGCAGTCTAAACAGAAAAGTGATACTGAAAGGCACTGCATGCACAGTAACTGCGTTCTGCCCTGCCTTTTAAGGAACACTAAGCAGTTTGAACGCCTATGCGTATTTACAAATGAAGCATGTGCTTCAGCATGGCTCAACTGTATAACCAAATTACAAAGTTTATTGGTATTTGACTACAAGTGTCCTGTGTCTGTGTGTAAAAAACTCTCATAAAATCTTTCCTATCTATCTGTCAGAGTGAACCTCTGTGAATATAGCGCAAAGACGTATACTCTGCCACAGTTCTGCTGCATGCTTCTCTCCCTGTAAGCCATTTTTGTCATCATTGCACTTCAGTATTACCCAGTTTGTTTAGCAGGAAAAAAGAAAACTCGCAAGTACTCAAGTACCGTCCTGATCTTCAAAAAGCTTCAAAATCTATTGCTGAGAAAACAGCAGAAAATGTACCTCTAGGTTCAGTAAAGAAGCAGCAGACTCCTTACAGCATCTGTACCAAGATTGCTATCGGAAGCTTTGGCTTAGCACCAATAAAAAGTTACAATCAACTTCATACCAGCCTCCAAAAAGAAGTTCCCACATTAGCTCCAGGAATTAGGTAGAAAACAAAGTTTGAAATCCAAGGCTCTTGAAGAAGTTACTACAAGAATTAATTCCTGTGACCAAGGTAATGACTGAGTCATTATTCGAGGAAACATTCATGAATCAGAAACAGACACATATGAATATTATTTAAAATTCCAAATGAAGTAATATGGAATTGATCTGTAAGAGGGTCTGCTTCCCAGTAAAGGCCTAACCCTTTAGTCTGCCAACGGCTGGAAAATACTTTTTCTTGCCCAGTTTTTACAAGTACTTTGGAAGTATGCATTACTATCCACTGTATTTCCAACAAATAATACCTCAGGGAAAAGAGGAAACACACTTTTTAACTGTTTAGACTACATCATTAGAAAGAAAGTCTACACAAAACCATATACCACTGCAACATTAAAGAATCTAAAAAAATGTAAGTGAAACAACAAACATCAATGTTGCATCTGCATGATAATCTCTTGAGTTCCAGTAATTTCTTATACAGTATTTCTGTTAAGAATAGTCTGTAGAGTTGTTACCACCGTTGCCATTTAATGTACAAGCGGCTCTCAAACTGGACAGGTAGAATACTCACAAATGTACCTGGGAAATCTATCTGACATCTGCCTGCCCTCCAGTTCCCTTTATGGTTTCCTTCCTTCCCTCCCTCCCCTCTCCCCCCTCCTCTGAAAACACTCTCATTTGTGGCAGATGGACAGAGAACTCAATGCTTTAAGTCAACGAGAAGCATTGACTCTCGCTGGCTCAAGTGATCTGGAAGGGGGACACTCATCATTGTGCTGAATATCTGCCAAACAGGGCAAGAATGGGAACAGGACTCCAGCACGTTATATATGATATATGGCTCCAAGGAGACCTTACAGCAGCCTTCCGGTACCTGAGGGGGTCTACAAGAGAGACGGAGACAGACTTTTTACAAGGGTGTGTAGTGATACGACGAGGGGCAATGCTTTTACACTGAAAGCTGGTAGATATAGATTAGATATTAGGAAGAAATTGGCAGGGGGATTACAACTAGATGGTCTTTAAGGTCCCTTCCCCATTCTATGATTCCCTATGGATCTCTGCAAGGGACAGTGAGAGGAAGGCTTTGGTGTCGGCTAGTAGGCAGGAACTTTGGGAAGAGTGATGAGGCAAGAAGGGCATGCAAAAGCCCCTGCCTGAACCTGAAATACAGGTTTAAAGTGAAGTTGAAGGTAAAATGAGAAACATGAGTGTAGATATAAGTGTGGGTGGGAACCAGTCCTATGGGTACAGAAAACAAAAGAGTTGACTGAAGAAATCTGAGATCAGGTGGTAAACACAAGAGCAAAACCACTTTTCCAACAGTTGCACTACCCTTGGAGAGCAATGCTTAATGAAAATGCAAATCCTACTATCTAATTCCATTCTATTTATTTTGACTTGGCACTATCTACATGAATGGAAAACAACTGCAAAAATAGATACATGCACATCGGGTTTACTGGCTTCCAGAATATGACCGGAATGGAAGCAATGGTTCTAACACATTCATCTTCTTTCTGTGGAAACTGTGGTTTCACTGAAAGGTGGTTGTTTCTTGAGCTTTACATATCATTTGTATGTCAGCCAACAGAATTCCCAAAGGTTTTTCCCATGCTGCTCCTGTCAGTCTTTTATTTTTTTTTAAGAGTGCTCAAGTAAAACTTGTATTTGAATGCTCTTCATTCATAAAACAGATGGAAAAGTGAAGAGTAAGGAGGAGAAAATGTACAGAGAGAAGACAGACCTGTACAAAAAGCATCACAATGGAAAACAGAGGCCATTTGACTCTCCATTTCACCATAATAGAAATACTAGAAGTAATGTTCTTTGGACTGTTTGTCACATTCAATTCATAAAGCAGAATATCAGCTACTGTGTTTCTGTGCTGAAAGTCACTTTCCCACTGCTTTTTGTAGACTGTTTGCATTATTTAACTTTAAAGAGTCCAAAAGGCTTTTGATTGTTTCACTTCCTATTCCTTTCATCCTATTCTTCATCTTGCTGGGATTACTTTTTCCAAATGGTATCAGTAGGTTTGCCAGTCCCCAAGGCTCTTTATTGATTATTCGCTGAGTTTTATCTTCTTTCTGTAAAATCCAGGCACTTTCTCTGGCCATAGCTACAAATTTCTCCAGCTGTGGCTGATTAACATTCTTGCTGACATTAAGGTCTTGTTCAAAGGGATTCCAGATATAAAGAGGAGACGACTCAGGTTTGTTTACTTCCTTTCCCTGCAGACAGTGTAAAGAAAAAGCCAAAGTTGCATATACGCGTTACAGGATGAGCAAGTAACAAATCATTTGAGTTACTACATTAAGAGTATTTTGACGTAATAGATAACTTTCTGCAAAAAAAAAAGTAATTATTAATCAAGTTAATTATCCTATCCTTATGCTGTATGACTCCTGTTCTCTGAATGCTCTTAGTGGTGGTTTTCCTTGCCACATTCAGCTTAGATTTCCTTCAAGGCAAAGAACACACAACTACAGCTTAGCCTGTCTTTTTGGCTGTTCTCCCATTTGCTTTTCCACAAACCTCAGACCTCACTCACTGCAACATCCTACTCCCATCTCCATTTGTGTATGGGCAGCATGAGTGTATCGTTAACCTGCATAGCCCAGTTTGATAAACTACAAGCACTTAAACTGTTCAAACCACTCCTCTCACAGTGCTCATTAAGAGCTAGCATAACAAAACAAGATTACTCACTTGGCTGAAATTCTATGGGTCGGTCTGTCTTTTAAGTACAGAACTATTCAGGTCATGGTCCACTTTTGGGCACTTGGTATAGTACAACGCCAAGTTGTTGACAACTATGTGGTTTGCTATTTAAATGCATTTCCAGCTCAGTGCTTATCAGTACTCCTTAGATGACCCGCTCTGTATTACAGAACCTCTGCAAGCTTTCCACCGCAAGCTCTAGCAGGAACCTACCAGCTACTGCTAGTCCAGAAAGTGCCCAGGTACATGCTACATACTCTTGCCCCAGGGCCAGGAGAACTGACTGCTTAAACAGAAAACCAGCAGCAGCACAAACATTTCCCCTGACTAGCTCAGGCTCCAACATGTTTGCGTTTTTGCTTGCCTTTTTTAAGGCTTAATGATAAACAAAAGTTCTCCAGCTTAATGAATCCGTTTCTAGGGTCAACCTGCAGCAGCCAAAAGAGCTCTTATGTCATACAGGTTTAGCATCAGAGTTTGTGCTTTCCGCCATCTCCAAGTAATAACACTGTAATGTTCTCGGTGGTGCCGTACGTGATAGGCTCCGAAACGAAAACTCTCTTCCCTCACAGAAAGGAGTCAGTTTCTGGATATAACCAAGTTAAACATACTTTGTACATACAATGAAAAATGACCAAAATTGTTGCTTAACGTATGTAGTTTGTCAAACAGCAGGCACAGAAATTCAACTGATAATGGTGAGAGATTAAAATTCATTTACCTTTCGAAGATTTATGGAATTCCTTCTGAAATCAAAGTTTCCAAAATACTCAAAAAAGTCACCCAACAATACATCTAAGGGAAAGAAAAACACTAGCCATCAGTAACACTAAGGAAAAGCTTACTTTCAATATACTCATAAAAATAAAATAAGAAAGTTAATGAAGGTTTACCTACCAAGTGTTTCTGTATTTTCTGTAGGCTTAATCTTGCTTAAATCACTAACAAATGAGCAATCATATCCTCCAATTACATGCTTGTCTTTTTCATCTGAAACAGAAATCGCAGACATATTTTGAAGTGATAAAAACAATAAAATGCCATTGTACTTAATAAAATTCAGATAACAGACATGACCGAATTCAATGAATGTTATCATATTAAGTAAATCAAATTAGGAGTTCACAAGTGAACTTTCCGGTTAAGATTCACCTTAAGTGGTTAAAGATTTAAAAGAAAAAAGTCGTATGAACAGGCGAAGGAAAAGAAGCATGAGTAAACAGCATATTTTCAAAAGCCTACAGGAATAAGGTATATGACATTTTTGTATCTCTGAAGGTACTTCTTTCAAGTAACAAACCCAGTATGTTGGCATACAGAGCTTTATTATATACTAAACAGCACCAATCTCTGAGGTTAATACCTATAGAAGTGTTTCAAAAAAATCAGACCCAAAGTGTCCACCATTTTTTTCTGAGGAACTTAAAGAGAGTTAGAAATATTCTTGTAAAATTTCACGACAGGTGTTTTATGTTTAAAAATTCCATAGAATTCTGATGGCAATGCTTACACTGATCTTAAAGCAACTGCACACAGACCTTTTTCTCTACTCAAAGCACTCAAAGCTTCCAAGAAAGCATGTCAATAAGCAGAAGGCATGAGTGAGGAATCAAGAACTTGAGGTGTCATTCTCTATGCTTTCATTAGATTTACTGAAGATAAAACACCCTAAAAGCTACGTATGAAACAGTCAGAACAGCTTGTTTGCAAAGATATAAGAATTATTTGCAGATGGTCTGACCAGTCTTAAGGATATTACAAATTACGAGGGAAAAATACAGCCTTCTAAACATTTGGTTTCTATAAAACAACATGCATCATACCAATCTGCACAAAATCCTTAACAACAGCAAAGACATGAGACCTTACAAGTCTTCTTAAAAACAAAATACAAAATAAACAAAAACCAGTCAACGTGGAAGCATGAAGCAAATAAATGACTTTTAATTACGCCTAAGTAGAATTTAGTATTGTATTGAAAATTGATTTATTTTGCCTTCAAAAAGGCATTATTTTCACAAGAAAAAAAGATACAATTAAAACTTGCCTACTCCCTCAAACTTAAGGCATACATAATATACACTAGTACTTGAGAGCATAAAGAGATTGCTTGGGTTTATTCATCACTTCAGAGAAAACAAAAGTCAGTCACCTCAAAACACAAACAGCTGTCCTTACCTGCCAGTTCTTTAAGCTGGTCTAGTGTTGGAATGATAGGTGGTGATCTCTTTTGCAGAAAAAAAATGACCATCATGGTCAGAGAGAAGTTTGTAATCCAGGTACCAGGAACACTATTTGTAAGTCCGTGAACACGGGCCCAACATCGTACACTGAACACTAGCGCCCTTACACGGGAATCAAGACAGCCATAGATATACAAGAGTTCTGAACTTTTTATAGCAATGCTGGAGAAGAAATGAAAAGTAAAAAGACATGTAAATAATGAGAGAATTGTGAAGTACCAGATGCAGCATTCGTTGTTCAGCTCTAGAGCATCAGTCACAAAGGAAGAAGGTATCCAGAAAAAAACCATTTAAAATCTTATGCGTGTAAAAAAACCAGAAGACAAGGCCTGAAATTGTCCAGGATGAAATACCTGGTAGTCTTCCACAGTAAGAAGGATACAGTTATGGGTAAATAATAATACTGCATTCGCACTGTTTCCTGTTTCCTTGTTCCACATCACAGTGGGAGAAAAAACACAACAAAACAAAACAACCCACCATCAAGTACTCAGGAGTGAAACTATGCAGAATCAAGGTGAAAAACACGCTTTAGCCATAATTGCATTTGAGGTACATTAGATAATACCTTTATCCTAATATATAATAAAATACAACTAGAACTTCTTTTACAACTTTAATCTGAAAAGTAATAAAGTAATGGGCTGAAAAATACAGGGCAAGTGCAGAGACACAATGAAATCTGCAAAAGAAGTCATTTTTGTAATTTTNAACACACTTTAGCCATAATTGCATTTGAGGTACATTAGATAATACCTTTATCCTAATATATAATAAAATACAACTAGAACTTCTTTTACAACTTTAATCTGAAAAGTAATAAAGTAATGGGCTGAAAAATACAGGGCAAGTGCAGAGACACAATGAAATCTGCAAAAGAAGTCATTTTTGTAATTTTCAAATGACTAATGTCTGGTCCTGCTGAAAAAACAACTGATCTGGAAGGATAAAGGTTTCCAGATGGATCAGTTTTTCATCTGCTTCATCATACGGTTGTACAAACATTCATGTAGTGTACAAATGGGAGGGCAAGAAAAAGCAGGAAAAAAATGGAAGCACGGTGTGAGAGCCAACTTACTTTGGGGTCAGTTTTAGTCTAAAGTGCTTGTTGAACTACAGTTGCAGGAGTTTTCACTCCCAACCTTGCACTGAATTCTTCTAAAAATCCACGATGGCATTTTAGAGAAGTTCACAATGTCAAAGTTTTGCAACACCTGGACTTCTAAAACTTCAACTGTGAAGTGCTTCCTTGTGTCCACAGAGGTTTGTTGCTACTCCAAACGATAACAAGACAAAACACACAGCCCCAACCAGCCAAACCGTCAGCAGAGAATTACCAGGAAGTTTGCACAGAACTGTATGCTGACTTTCACTGTGGCTCCATACACAAAAGTAATTCTATTGTAAGACATTTGCTCAGTACTGCCTTAAGAATTCCTGCATATTCTGAAACAGAACTTCAGGCAACTCAGAAAAATCAGTCTAGGATCTGATTGTATCTGATGTAGACAAATCACAAAATCTGCACTGAAAGTCGTACCAAAGGTATTCTGAAAGATAATCACTCATATTTTACTATTCCCTAATGACAATGGAAAAGGTTAGTAACTGATTTTCAATTATGTACCCGTACGCCAGGGCTACAGATGCATACTGGATTAAGGTGGGTATTTCTTAATAAAATAAGTGACAGCAAAACAAATTACATGCTTTACTATCAACCATGTGAGAGCAAGCTGAAAGAGGAAAAACAGATGCAAAAAGAGGTATTTCTAAGAAGCCTGCTCCCTCTACTGGGCACTGCTGTGAGAGGTCCTAAATGACAGTAACACTTCAGACTCCGTTTTCTGATGTAGGGAGTTAATTTAGCATTCAAGATACCTTGCTAGCAAACAGATATATGCAGGCCGTTAAGAAGACAAAAAGGACAACAAAATAACTAGAAGCCAAATCACTGAAAATTAACACAATGGAGCTGTTTAATCTGAAAAGCAACCAAAGAAGGCTGTGCATATACCCATATACATGAAGGGAAGTAATGACCAGTGAAGACTGCCTTCTTTCAATTCCTTATAAGCCAATATTATTGTATAGACTCGTTTTCAGGTCTTCGGTTTCAGCCAGAACGTATTTCCTATGCTGGAGAAAGGTATCTTAAGCACATTAGAACCTAACCTAGAAGCCAAAAATATCCTTTTTACTTTCAGAGCTAACATTCGCATTTGTTAAGAACACAGAAAGGAGTGGAGTAAACAGTTTTCATTACAGATTTTTAAAACGTAAGTATCCTTCCTGAACTTTTTAACACCAGATCTCACCTGTTGCTCACTGACAGATCACACTGGAATCCTGTTGGTTGATGGGAAAATTTCACCAGCGGGCAGCGAGCATTGAGTATCTTCTGTACATTCACACATCCAGGACCAAAATTATCAAGGCAATCACCAATCACAGAAAGAATTTTCTGAGTTGCTAATCTTTCAGATGGTAATCTTTTCATCTGATACTCCATTTTGAAGGGACCTTTTTTCTAACACAGAATTTTAAAAGTAAACTGTTAGTTCTGGAACCAGAGAGACATTTAAGAATACTTCTGAAAAACCACACCAATTTGCAAAGGAGTCTGTACAATGAGAGACTGAAAGACAAGAGTTATTCAAAGCAGCCCACAGAACTTTAAAAAGGTAAAAACACATTGCTTTCTCTTTTATATTCTCAGTGATTCAATTTTTCCAGGTTAATAGTGATCAGCTTACTGTAAAGTTACTTGTTTAGACGAGGGTGTAACACTACTACATCTCACTATTGCCTAAAACAAGTAAATCTGGAATTCCTGAGAGAGCATATATGCTCTCACTGAAAAGAGGAGCATATAATTAAATTAAAAAGTAAGAGGGGCAGAACACAACCAAAGCACCGTTAATTTCAAATCACCAGTAATTCCATTTCAAATCCTCAAAGAATAATGCATTATTAGTGACTCAAGTAGCAGGGTAAGTTTTAAAATCTTAGCATGCAAATTACTTAATCCTTCAAAATGAAGGTAAATTTCTGTAAGACTTAAAATAGTCAGTTCACATCAGACAGTTTTTCTGACAAATAAAAAACGCGTGGAGATGTATTTTGACATCAGACATGAACTTTCCTCTAGCTCTTTGTATTTTGAATTGTCATAATTGTAGTTTACACCTCAATAAAATAACTTCTTACCTATGAAAACTCTGCTCTCGCTGTAGTCTATCAATGTTTTTAAGCCTCAGCTAATTTTGTTTGTTAATCCAATAGCTGACACTGACTTATCCGCCCCCTCAGAACACATCATGAGTGAATAATGTGCAAACAGCATTAAGTAGTGACCCAACTAATACCCTGAGACACAGAGGTTACTTCTGTGGTCACCAGGTTAGTGCAAAGAAAATAGGTGCTCCCAGACAGGTGAAACAATTCAAAAGTGATAGACCTTGCAACCTTTCCCAAGGACTCAATTTGGGTGCTGAATTTCTGACTCACTCCGGCAATCCCCAGGGTGGCTGTTTCTGCTCTGCTCTTGCCAACAGCTCTCCAGCCAGCACATGTGCTTGAACATACCAGGACCGAGGTCCCTGATCCCATTTGGCTGTGTAGCTGCATGCTGCAACAGGGCTGGCTCACAGTGAAAGGAGCCTATAACTATCAACACTGAAGCAGGTAACAGGCAAGAGAGATGGGGACTCAGCTGACAGGTAGATGTGCTGGTGTTCAGACTTTTGTGTTCGTGACAGAAATCACAATGTGCCTGCCCAGACAGCAGCTCAATATCTCTTAAAAGCTGGATGAAGACTTTTTTGTAATGACAAAACTGACACTCTTAATAATTGGTAGGAGCTTCATACATAGCTTTGGTGCCAGCTAGGGGGGATGAAGTACTGATACCATTGCCCCAACCCTGTGGTTCTCCCCCTATTCTTGCCATGTCGCTCAAAACAGCAAATGTAGATCAACTATTACTTTGGGGTAAATTGACACATATCCTCAGCAAGAAGTATAACTGACTTAATGCAAAAACTGTTACCCTAAAAATACCACAGAGCTCTGTTTCATGTCATTCACTAATCTCCCAAACTGCCCGCCTGTTAAAAACACTGCATCTGTGCTCAAACACTGTACTGATAATCCACTCTTGGTAACAATGCTTCCACTTTTGCTGCTTTTTTTAATTCACAATCAGTAATCAGTTTGCCATAAGATTCGAAACGTTATTTAACGTAAATAGGTGCTGAAATGCCTGGTCCTCCTCCATTGCTGGTACCTCCTGAAAGACTGCAACAGTGCACAAATCAGAAGATACCCCCTCCACTGCTGCTGCATCATCTTATAACTACAGTTACCTCTCCTTGTCTTTACTTGTTCTAAGACAGTCAACTTATGTAGAGGGAGAATATCATTATCCCCATAAATCACACTGCCAACTATAGGAGACTTTTGCCTTCCTCTGAAGTATTGTCTGTTGCCTCTTACAGGAGATACACCAAACGCCTTATTTTCCTACTATATTGGGTTTATGTGTCAAGATTCTGGTAGTGGGGGGCTGCAGGGGTGGCTTCTGTGAGAAGACACCAGAAGCTGCTCCTCGTGTTGGACAGAGACAGTTTCAGTCAGCTCCAACATGGATGGATGTGTTGCTGGCCAACACGGAGCCCATCAGCGATGCTGGTGGCGCCTCTGTGGTAACGTCTTTAAGAAAGGGCAAAAAAAGCTGCGCAGTGAGAAAAATGGGACAGTTCGTGGAGGACCCCCTGTCAGAGCAGGAAGATGTGCCCTGAAGGGAGCTGCAGCCTGTGGAGAGCCCACACAGGAGCAGGCTCCTGGCACGAGCTGCAGGCCGTGGAGAGGAGCCCGTGACGGAGCAGGTTTTCTGGCAGAACTTGTGACCCCCATGGGGAATCCACGCTGCAGAAGTCCATTCCTGTGGGAATGACCCATGCTGGTGCAGTTCTCAAAGAGCTGCAGCCCAGGGGAGGGACTCCACGCTGAAGCAGGGCAACAGCATGAGGAGGAAGGAGAAGCAGAGACAAAGCATCATGAACTGACTGCAAACCCCCATTCCCCATCCCCCTGTGCCACTTCAGAGGAGGAGGTAGCAGCGCTGGGAGTGAAGTTGAGCCTAGGAAGAAGGGAGGGTGGTGGGAAGGTGTTTTTAATTTTGTTTTTTAATTTCTCACTATCCTACTCTGTTATTAACTTGCAATAAATTGAGTCTGTTTTGCCCATGATGGTAACTGGTAAGTGATCTCCATGTCCTTATCTCGACCCACAAGCTTTTTCATCTTATTTTCAACCCCTGTCCTGGTGAGGAGAGGGAGTGAGAGAGCAACTGCGTGGGCAGCGGGAGTCCAGCCAAGGTTAACCGACCACACATACAAAGTACAAAGCTCTCTAGATGCTGGCACCTTAGTCTCCCATTTTGGCTATGCTTAAATCAAGACACAAGAGTTGCGCTAATGAATTTTACACTCCTTTACAGGACAATACTCTTAACAGACTTCATTTTTGTACATACTTTCACATTGATGCAGCAGATATGTGTACATTTTAGTGCTCCGGAATTTCAGCAAAACCAACAAGATCATCATCTTTAGTGCGTAAAGACTGGGCTTGCACACAAGACAAATGCCTCACTGCACCACACACAGTATAAATGATGAGTGGTGTCCCTCAGGGGTCCATACTGGGACCAGTGCTGTTTAATATCTTCATCAACGACATAGACAGTGGGATCAAATACACCCTCAGCAAATTTGCAGATGACACCAAGGTGAGGGGTGCAGTCGACATGCCTGAGGGATGCAATGCCATCCAGAGGGACCTGGACAAGCCCAGGAAGTGGGCCCCTGTGAACCTCATCAGGTTCAACAAGGCCAAGTGCAAACTCCTGCATCTGGGTTGAGGCAACCCCCATTATCAATACAGGCTGGGGGATGAAGGGACTGAAAGCAGCCTTGTGGAGAAGGACTTGGGGATACTCGTGGATGAAAAGCTGGACATGAGCCGACAATGTGCACTCACAGCCCAGAAGGCCAACCATATCCTGTACTGCATCAAAAGAAGCATGGCCAGAAGGTCGAGGGAAGAGATTCTTCCCCTCTGCTCTTGTGAGACCCCATCTGCAGTAGTGTGTCCAGCTCTGGAGTCCTCAGCACAGGAAAGACATGGACCTGTTGGAACAGGTCTGGAGGAGGGCCACAGAAATGATTGGAGGGATGGAACAGCTCTCCTATGAAGAAAGGCTGAGAGAGTTGGGATTGTTCAGCCTAGAGAAGAGAAGGTTTTGGGGAGACCTTATTGCAGCCTTTCAATACTTAACGGGGGCTTATAAGAAACATGGGGATAGACTTTTTAGAAGGGCCTGTAGCAATAGGACAAGGGACAATGGTTTTAAACCAAAAGAGGGTAGATTCAGAGTAGATACAAGGAAGACATTTTTTACAGTGAGGGTGGTGAAACGCTGGACAGGTTTCCCAGAGAGGTGGTAGATGCCCCGTCCCTGGAAACATTCAAGGTCAGGTTGGATGGGGCTCTGAGCAACCTGATCTGGTTGAAGATGTCCCTACTCACTGCAGGAGGGTTGGACCAGATGGCCTTTAAAGGTCCCTTCCAACTCAAACCAATTCTACAATTCTATGCCTAAAGACATCGG
Source organism: Steatornis caripensis (assembly GCA_013398225.1). NCBI lineage: Eukaryota > Metazoa > Chordata > Aves > Caprimulgiformes > Steatornithidae > Steatornis > Steatornis caripensis. The sequence goes on from VZSC01002966.1 coordinate 101,182, forward strand.
CTCAGATAGTACGCCTGCTGGTGTTTGCTGCAGCATCCCCATAGCAGTAAGTCTGACAACCATCCACAAATAACCACAACTGCTAGCAACCCCATCATCAAATAACTCTAAAGTTCACAATAGAACTTCTCTTTCTACAGAAGACTAGTGAAGAACACAGTTAGTTACAAAATATGCTTTGAAAATAGACCTTTCATACTTGATTTTTCTCTCTAAATTTAAGAGGCAACTTTACTGTTTAAATGTAAAGGGTTCCCAGACTTCAACACTTCCCACATACGCACGATGATCCTACTCTTCAGCTGACATATTTGCTTTCATTGTGTTTGATCACTGCAATAATACCCAAAACTATAAAACTGAAAGGATATTTCTTTTAAANAACCAATTCTACAATTCTATGCGTAAAGACATCGGCTCAGATAGTACGCCTGCTGGTGTTTGCTGCAGCATCCCCATAGTAGTAAGTCTGACAACCATCCACAAATAACCACAACTGCTAGCAACCCCATCATCAAATAACTCTAAAGTTCACAATAGAACTTCTCTTTCTACAGAACACTAGTGAAGAACACAGTTAGTTACAAAATATGCTTTGAAAATAGACCTTTCATACTTGATTTTTCTCTCTAAATTTAAGAGGCAACTTTACTGTTTAAATGTAAAGGGTTCCCAGACTTCAACACTTCCCACATACGCACGATGATCCTACTCTTCAGCTGACATATTTGCTTTCATTGTGTTTGATCACTGCAATAATACCCAAAACTATAAAACTGAAAGGATATTTCTTTTAAAATAAAGTACATGGCAACATAAAAATTGTACAGAAAAGTTAAGCGAATTTTCAATCTTCAAAAGCTTAAACCCATTGTTAAATTTCTTTTTTATGGAAAACAAAGCTTGTTTTCCCCAAACTATCTGTCACCATACAAATGAAAACAGAAGTTTTCAAAATGCCAGAATCACTTACTTAATTACCTATTCAGAATCCATAAAGAATCCCAACTTCTCCACAGGGCATTTCTGATCCAACTTTCCCTTCTTGCTGTCCTGATTCTCATCTCTCTCATATTTCGTTCTCCAATCCAAAAGGACATTTACATTGTCCACAGTCAAAAAACAGCAGCAAGAGGTTAAGAGCCTTCCAAAAATGCCTTGCTTAGTCCCCTCCCATTCTTTATACCTACACACAGAAGACCTGAACCTACCCTAAATAACCATTACACAACCTACCCTAAATAACCATTACAATTTGAAGATGCTCAATTCCCAACACCGAACATGTGAACTCGGTTACATAGTGCAGATTTCGAAATTGTAGTATGGGTTAAGACATGATTAAGGTGAAATCAAATACATGCATTGAAAAAGGCAATACTGTTGACTGAATACTGCTTACTGGAAATATTCTAATCCTCCAACTTCTCGAGGTATTGATGCAAATTCTGCACTTTGGTCAGCAAATTCAAGTGAGTGTATTTCAATTTCAAGCCTCCACACTTGCTTAGTAATCACCACTTGTCTTGGTGCTTACTGCTGTTTTATCAATGACGCATTCAAATAACTATGAAGTATCTTACGGAAAGTCTCACAACTGAAATATCTGCATTATTGATCTGGCTCAGTTCCTGTTTTGGTCCCGGGTCCTGGTTCCCAAAACATCTACAGTTCACATATACCAGCTCATCCTCAAGTTCCTTTCAGGAGCAAGCCAACTAATTCCCTTCACAACGAAAATCAAGTGCTGTTAACATGGTAATTTTCTCCGGAGAGACACCACAAACATGAGCATGTGTGCCAGCTGCAACTATTCACCAGTACCATTCCGGGAGATCTTAAACTTTCACACCTCCACACACTCTTACGTATATACATATACACCCCAGTACAGAATTCAGTAACTTTCCTGTAGCAGAAAGTTAACTCTTTAAACTAAGGAAAAGAACCTAACAACTCCCCCAAAATGCACATGTAAACATGTGCACAAAATTATTGTGCTTCAGAACATCAAAGCTAAGCTTTAAAAAAGCATGGATGAAGCCCAGCAGCTCCAGAGAAGAAAACTCAACAGTAGGATGGGAAGATCTGATGTTGCCAAACCTATTTCAGAGGATGAGCGGCTTTTTTTCCACAGTGAAATTCACCTTGACAGTACAAAGTCTACGTAAACATCAAATAATTTCCTTCTTACTGCAAGGAAGATCTCTTTCATGTCACACTCAGCTTTTGAAAGTCTTCAAGTTCAAACATTCAAATAAACTTCTTCACCATCTATAGTATGAACTCATGTAAAGAAAGTTTTACATTATAAATTGATTCCTGTGTGTGAAACAGCAAATGAGCTGCTCTGTTGAGGAAATCCAACAGCCTGAAGATGCACAGCATAATCTTACCATTTTTGTAGCATGCTTTTGTATATCACGGAAGTCCAGAAACATGTCCACATCACATCCCAATTTGCCAAAGGTGTTGACTGAAGAGCCAAAGGGCTTTACCGTGCTGTCTGGAAAATACGCACGTGCGAAATCCCGAACCAGAGAACAAGCCAGAAATCGGAGCTTGATATTTTCATCTGTAAGCTGATACTCATTCAGTAGAAGGTACATCTGACTGCTGATCTAGTTAAGAAAATAAACATTGTAAAAATATAATGGTGCATCTTCTATCTGTTAACATATTTTTATCTACTTAGTATCATTGCAATTAAAATATTTTTTAAATCTCAAACAGGTTTATTTCATACATAAGAAATTATTTTGACAATTAAAATTACTAATTTTGTCTATTGTTTCAACGTAGGAGAATCATTCATCAAAATTCTAAAGAGGTTTTTTTTTTTTATTTTAATAGAAATAAATTGCTTTGTAAGTTGCACATCACCACTTGCAAATCTGAAATAGACGTGGTTCATTTTTAACTGAGACAATGTAGAAACCTATACTTACACTGTCTGCATGACAAAGCTTTTGAATAAGGTCTTTCACTGGAATGTGACACTGAGGAGAGAGGCGAACCGGTGTCTCTTCAGCAGCTTGACTCACTGGGTTTTTCAGCGTGAAAGTAAAAAGTCTAGATTTAAACGGGACAACGTGATGCTCTGCAGCACTTGGGGCTCCAATAGCATCCTGTAATGAGGCTATACTGTCCTTTTCAGAAAATTCTATTAAAGCATGGATATCCTAAAACATTAAGAATGGAAACAGACAGGGTTAGATAAACGCATACAAGCCTTGAACTGATTGTACTGATATTATTCAGATGATCCTTGGAGTATTGAGACAGTTTAACACGACAGTCCCGAAGCTGAATGCTAGGTTCTCTACCTCAACACTTTTAAACACTTTTTCACAAGAGGTCAAAAACCTTTAAGAGATGCTATTCTTGGCAGTAAGCACTAAAGTTGTAAAATCTATTTAATCTTCACAACTGTAATGCTCAAGAAACACATAAGAAAGAGTTAGCTCTGTAGTTAGAACAACGAACAGTGCTATGTAGAAGTTTCAAAGATTTAGTGCAAAACATGTTGCTGGCTACCCCTTTGAGGAGGTGTTGCTTAGCTGATTCAGGAATAAAAATAAGTTGCTCAGCAACCTGTAAACATTAACAAAGATAAAAACTAATTTAATATACTCCTGGAGTCTCCTTCTCCAGAGATATTCAATGCACGCCTGTGCACCCTGCTCTAGGGGCACCTGCTTTAGCAGGGGGGTTGGACTGGGTGATCTCCAGAGGGCCCTTCCAACCCCTACCCGTTCTGTGATTCTGTGATACTAATTATATGTAATTTGCTTAACTTGCGTGTATGAGGCCTTGACCAAATACTAGTATTTCTTTTTGTCTATGTCTCTATTTTAATTTACATTGTTATATACTTACATGATTTTCAAAAAAGAAATGACTCTTGATGTTTCCATGACTGGATAAATACTGCAATAATTTTTTTTCATTAAGTTTTGGTGGGCACTTTATTAAAACTGTCCGTTCTGCTTGCTCTGATCGTTCTGTTTGAACCTCAATGAATGTCTTCTTTCTGGTATTGACTTCAGCATCTGTGAGAAGAAATAAGCATCGAGGCTTTTTTATATAAACAGAAAGATTTAAAACTGATTTCATTACACTTAATCTCTTCCTCTGGATTGAACAACTGAACAAAGGTTTGTCCTGGCTCTCTAAGAGGGTTACAGCAAAAAAAGAAAATAATCGAGAGTGAATGAAAGACACCAACACAAGTGTATTTCTCTCACAAATGCATACATCTGCAAGAACAAGGAATAGGAAATGTAGGAAGAAAACAATACCGACTTCCCTTGATGCCACGGAGTTTGACGATACAAGGAATCTTTGTTCTTCTTCGATTTGCTGTTCACCATCAAAAATCTCAGCACACACAGTTGGGCTCTACACACGAGTATGGAAATACCAAGCTGCGCTGAAAAGATAATCCCTCCCAGCTACCACAAAACCAGCTGTCCTGGGTTCGGCTGCAATAGAGTTAGTTTTCTTCCTAGTAGTTGGTATAGTACTGTGTTTTGGATTTATGATGAGAATAATGTTGATAACACAATGATGTTCCTGAGCAGTTCTTACACTACACCAGGGACTTTTCAGCTTCTCATACCACCCTGTCAGCGAGGAGGTCGGGGGTGCACAAGAAGCTCGAGGGGAGACAGCCAGGATAGCTGACCCAAACTGGTTAAAGGGATATTTCATACCATATGACATCATGCTGAACAATAAAACTGGTGGGTGGAGTTGGCTGAGGGGTGGCAGCAGCTGCTCAGGGCCTGGCTGGGCATCAGTTAGAGGGTGGTGAGCAACTGCATTGTGCATCACTTGGTTTGGTATATTCTTTTATCATTATTATTTCTTCTTTTGCTGTCATATTAAACTGTCTTTACTTCAACCCACAAGTTCTACCTTTTTTCTGATTCTCTCCCGCAGCCCACTGGCAGCGGGGGAGTGAGCGAATGGCTGCGTGGTGTTCAGCTGCCTGCCAGGTTAAAGCACAAACCCAACACTTTCACCTTTGGAACAATTCAATACTTGCTTATTTTTACAACTCATCTTCTTTTACAGTAAACTCCCACTCAAAATTTTCATTTAATCCTATACTTTCATCTACTCTACTACAATAAACCCACAGATCAGTCATATCTCACCACACTACTGGCAATCTATATTGCTGCTGACAGCCTACAGAATTAACATGAAAATGAGACATGCTGAAACATCCAGAAACACAGAAACTTTTTTCTTGACTGCACAGAGGGAAGGGGCCAGGTCCCAAATTTGAAATCATAGTCACTTCCCTGCATAAGTCCCAAGCTAACCCATTCACCACAACACACCACCAGAGCCTGTGAAGCTGCTCCCTGTTCATACTGCCATATGCAACTCAGACTGTGAAGCTGGAGAACATGTGGTTATTTCCCTGCAGCTACTATCTGCTACAAAAAGATTCAACAGAGAGCTCTTTAGTCTATGCTTTTGATTTTGAGGAACCCATAGGATACTGTGGCCTCAATAAAATCTTAACTATCATCTAATGACACTTGTCGGCATTTATTATCATTTCTAAAAAATCTTTTATTGTACAAGTTTATTGTGCTGTCACATACGCATGTACATAATAAATACCCAAAGCAGTTGTTTCAATAGCTTAGTTTTATATAGCATTTTTCATCAGAAGACCAAAGCAGCACTTTATGAAGATGATAAATAACCTATTTTCTGCGGGGGCAGAGACAAGTTACATGACCCAGAAAGGGCAAGTCCCATGGGCGAGTCACCCAAACAGGAGATGAACCCGGATCTTCTCACTCCCACAGCTCTCTGTGTTAGGCCTGAGTGGCTATGTGACTCTTGCCTGACTTACTACCTGTACATCCTTAGTTACTGTAGCAGATGTGCTCTGACATCTCTCCCCAGCTCTGCTGTCATTTGTACAGTCTCAGCATAGCGCAGATCCCAGAATCACAGAATGGTAGGTGTTGGAAGGGCCCTCTGGAGATCACCCAGTCCAACCCCCCCTGCTGAAGCAGGTGCCCCCAGAACAGGGTGCACAGGAATGCGTCCAGGCGGGGTTTGAATCTCTCCAGAGAAGGAGAGTCCACAACCTCTCTGGGCAGCCTGTGCCAGGGCTCTGTCACCCTCACAGTAAAGAAGTTCTTCCTCATGCTCAGGTGGAACTGCCTGTGCTCCAGTTTGTGCCCGTTGCCCCTTATCCTGTCGCTGGGCACCACCGAAAAGAGCCTGGCCCCATTCTCTTGATACCAGCCCTTTAGATATTGATCAGCATTGATGAGATCCCCTCTCAGCCTTCTCTTCTGCAGGCGAAACAGACGCAGGTCTCTCAGCCTTTCCTCACAAGAGAGATGCTCCAGTCCCCTCATCATCTTTGTAGCCCTCTACTGGACTCT
>VZSC01002968.1:455-29805 GCA_013398225.1 Steatornis caripensis
CCCCCCAGCCTAATAGTCATCTGGAGCCTAAATTATTCAAGTAATGACCCAAACACACAAAAAAAGAGTCAGTATTGATACCATGTCATGTCTGGAAAAAGCCAAAATTGAGCAGCAAGTCATTTACCCCGTGGTGGCATGAGGATATCAGGTTCAGATAGATTTAATTTATCAATAGGGTCAGGCTGCACTGAATATAAAATCAAATTACACTGAAGCAGATGTTGAAGTCCAAGAGGAGAAGGTGTAGATTGACTAGAGAAAGGCAGCCCATCAAAGGGGCCTTTGTCCGCGTTTGGCTGGGTGAAGCAGCTGACAAGTGGCCATCAGATACTGCAGCCGGGCAGCTGCATGACGGGAGTTTGACAGCTGACTTCATTAGGGCCCCTAGGACACACGCAGGGATGAATTTGTCCTTTAATTGAGCCGGGCCAGGAAATAGCACTGAGAGGGCAATCGGGAGTGAAAAGGGCTGAAATGAACCCAGAGGCCAGATAGGTAAATTTACCGCTCTTACAATATTTGACGTGTTTGTTATGTTTCTATGTATGACATTTGCGCATTTATCACCAATCTTAAAAGCCTTCAGAAGTAAACTGCTCTCTGCTAAATTATATATGCAGTAGAGAAGTCATTGGGAAAAATTGTGCCCGGGTGTGGTGGAGGGTGAAAGTGTGCATAGATCTGGGAGNAGATAGGTAAATTTACCACTCTTACAATATTTGACGTGTTTGTTATGTTTCTATGTATGACATTTGCGCATTTATCACCAATCTTAAAAGCCTTCAGAAGTAAACTGCTCTCTGCTAAATTATATATGCAGTAGAGAAGTCATTGGGAAAAATTGTGCCCGGGTGTGGTGGAGGGTGAAAATGTGCATAGATCTGGGAGCCCCACAGGTGACGACTCTGCATGAACAGCCTTTGCAGCCCATCGTTCTGGGAAGAAATCTTTCCTTTCTGTTTGCATTAATAGCATAATTTCCTGCTTACTTAACAGATAAGGTAAAGTCTGTAAAGCAAATTCTGAGACTTACGTGCAGTTTTTCTGTTNGTGTGCATAGATCTGGGAGTCCCACAGGTGACGACTCTGTATGAACAGCCTTTGCAGCCCATCGTTCTGGGAAGAAATCTTTCCTTTCTGTTTGCATTAATAGCATAATTTCCTGCTTACTTAACAGATAAGGTAAAGTCTGTAAAGCAAATTCTGAGACTTACGTGCAGTTTTTCTGTTTCCAATTCAGTGGTGTTTTCTCCTGGCGTAGCACTTCAGGAGCCTGCCTTGGAGCGTTTATCATTGTAAAAACCTAGACTGAGTCAAAATGTTAATACAAAGTCTGTATTAGTCTGCCTTGCCTGGCTTTTTGTCTCACGTTGCCAAGAGTCTGTGTTGATTTTTCAACACGAAGGAGTTTAAAAATGGATAGTCTGTAGGGGGTGTGCATGGGAGAAAGTCCTTCAGTCCATCCTCAGGCAAAACGGTGACAGAAGTCAGAGCTCCTATGGAAGGAGACAGGAGTTTGGTTGTAATACAGATCGTACTTCTTAAGTGTCCCTATTGAAGTAGCCTTATGCGATGCTCAAGCTAATTAATATACAAAAAGGACTGTGGTGCAAGCCTGTAGCTAGTAATCTGAGTCCCCTAGCATCAATGACACTTAGATATGTATATCAAGTGGAGAACAGACTCCTTTATGTTCTCTCAAAGCATAAATATGCGATCAAAGAAATAACATGCACTGGAGCTGCCCTTAAGCAATGACCCTAACCTTATGTCTCTCTTCCCATCGCCAGTATCCCCAAAGCACTCAACAGATGTCAAATAGAGTTAAAGTGGAACATATCCATGCATCTAATTTGGGGCAGAGTAATTAATGGCAAAATTTGCCAAATTCTAATGTGCTTGTTCAAAAGCTACCTCGATTTACACACTTCTGAGCAACAGAGTTTTACAAATGACTAATATTGAGTAATAATTGATAAATTTTGAATGGCGAGACATCAGTGACTAAATTTAGTAGTAAGATGTGTAGAAGCATAGACTGTGAGCTATCTCAGTCCAGGAAGTCTGTTGGTTTTGTTTATATACAGCTCTCAATTTGGTTGTTACCCTACAACCTATTGCTGTTCACGCAATGTATAACAGCAAAATGGTCCAAGATCTGCCCTAAGATGAGGCGCTGCTGAAAAGCACGTGTCTGCCTTGTATAGCATATGTACATTGTATAACAACAAAAAAAAACCAAGCCCCAAACAACCAAACAAAAAACATAATCAATTTATGTATTAATGCTTTTGATATTGCCCCGGTCACTTCATGGAGCTTTCTGTCTTCCGCTCAAGCAGTTTGCTTCTGCAAGTTGGGACAAGTAAATCAGCTCTCAATTTTATTACCTTCCTGGTATGCTCCAGCAGCCTTTTCTGCGAGGCTCTACAGGGCTTTGTTCAAAGGAATGAACCCCCTAAATTAGACCAGGAGATACTTTTTCTCCCTTAAGACACAAAAAGGTATTTACAGAGCCAGTGTCCACAGAAACTCGGCAGGAGCTGGAGATGACTCCAGAAGTCTCCCTCTTTGTTTTATAAGCTGCTCAAAAAGAGAACGGGAAGGGGTGGAGGAGACAGGGAGAAGGTCCTAACTTTCTTCTCATAGAGGTTGTTTTCCTCACCATAGTGGGGTGTAGGTCTCCATTCCCAGAGAGCTGTTCATGGTTAAGAGCCTATTTCCCAGAGAAAGGGGATCTGATACTGTATTGCTTTTCTAGTGACATTTTTAGCTTATGCTACAAAAGAAGGCACTGAAAAAATCTCCTCCATCCTGAAACTCATTGTTATCCTGAGAGCTCTCCCTGGTATGCTGGCCACACATTCAACAAATTAATTACTAACTTTTAGCCAGAGACCTAGAGTAACCTCAAAAAACTGTGGGCCAGGAAATTTTGTTTCAGTTCTGATCTCTGTGATGATTAAGTAGAGTTCCCTCAACGAGATTGCTCAGGTCCAAATTTTTATATAAATTGTTTTGCGATCTGCTTAGGCCTGGTGCCAGCCATGCTTCCCCATGTGGAGCGTGTTTACAGCTGGAGCAGGACCCGGAGGAGGAGGGAAGGAGGAGGATTTATCTAAAATCTGGTTTAATACCTGGAAAATAGACATAATATCTATAAAGAAAATTACATCCACTTAGATTGCTCCAATGTGCTTTACTTTTTTTCCCCTTATCTATAGAAAGCACCTTGCGGAGCTGCTGCGATGTCGGCTCAAGCCCCCGTGGCTGGCCCGATGCAGCCCTTCTCTTGGTGGGGCTCTACCCCTTCTCCAGCTGCTGCAGCCGGGGCACCAGAGACCAGGGTGGCAGCGTGTGGGGCTGCCCTCTGCTCACAGGAAATGTGCTGCTATAGATAGCGTATTAGTGGCCTGAATATAAAAAATTAGGTCTCTTTGAAGAGAACAGACTAAAATCTCTCTGTGTTTTCCCAGAGACTGGTAAATCTGGTGTGAGCTATGTCTAACGGATTATTCTAACTCTAGAATGACTGCTAATATTTCGTTTTTCTTCTAGTTTTTTGCCCCTGCTCCATGCTGTTTTTTTCCTGCCTTTTCCTTCTGTGAGTCATATGCTTTTTTCGTATTATTTGCAATATTTACACTTTTGATTGCTACACTTCTATGCATGAGACCCAGAGGCAAGGAGATACACAACACCTTTATGAAGAAAAGTGCTTCTATTTTTTTTAGTATTTTAGCTCCTGGCAAAGAAATACAAATGCTTCCATGAAGTAGTAAGCAAAATCTCAGTTCCAGCTTGTCCTAGCATTAATGACTGGTGTATTTTTCTCTGGTTCAGTGTAGGTTTCACCAAGAAAGCCCATTCAGACCTGCCAATCTCTGTAACAGGTGGAAAATTGTTGCTAGCCTATGTGGGCCTCCTAAATAATTACTTTGAAACACTCTTGTCCTCTTTTTTGTACTATTTTGTAGGTTTCTTAATGAGAGCTGTACTTTTTTTTTTTGTGCACAAGCAAATTATTAAGTTTGATACAGAAGCTTTTAGATAGAAACAAAGCTTTCAAAAAAGTTTATATTTAGCTAACCTGTAGCCGGGTCTTCTGCAAGTGTTGAGACAGGTGGTTCATTGATTAATAGAGTCACTGTTAAAACCTAATACAATAAATATTTACTCCATATTGTCTGATTCAGGAATCCTTTGTAATGGCATACAGAAAGTCAATATTCTCCAAGTAATGACATTACTGTACAACAGATTCATAGTGTAGGGATCCACGCAGTAAATTCACAGCAAAATCTATTGGTTTGTTGCGTTTTGTCTGGTGGAATGTAGGAAAACCTAGAAAAAGAAAATAAAGTCTGATAAACCAAAATTACAGATCTCCCAGTCTGGGTTTACACTGCAATGCTAACAAGCAGGCGGCTGCCATTTATACGCTGCAAAACTTCTGAGCCCGCTCTCTGTTTTGCTGGTGCCAATGCCAGTGACAGGAAATAGTTACTTTTATTGTTAGCCCGGTATCTTTGTGAAAGAACTCAAGCTGCCTATCTCCAAAATAAAAGATTGAGGAAATTGGATTCTAATTGCATTTTGGAAGTAGATATAGGATCCAGCAAATGATATCAGTGAGGCAAATTAATTCCTAGTGTAATTACATTGACGTCAGTGGAGTTAATCCAGGGATAAATTTGGCCCGATGTCCTCAAGCATTGTTTGCACAGGAGAAATCTAAACAACAACAAAACCCCTGCACTGAATCAGAAAGCCACCATGTTTGTTGGAGTTCTTTCTGTTGTAATGGCCGAAAATAAGAAAGAAGATGGACCAAAACCTCACGATACTTGTATTTGAGGTGAAAGTATGGAGTTACAGTCTTTTATTTACTGAACTGTTAAATTCCACTGTATTTATCCTTTTTATTCTTTTTTTTTTAACACAAAGCTCTTAAGATACTCTGCAGAAGGACAATTTTGTCCATGTGAGGGAGATCCTGTAAGTCTTACCTAACAAAAGCAGTGACAGAGTTGGAAGCAGGAGACGAGTAGCCATCTCTGAGACCAGGCTCCCAGAGTGCTGCCTGCATTAAGCTCTTTGACAACTGACTAGGGAGTTTCAGACTAAAAAGACTAGCAAGAGAATTTCAAAGAGTAGCTAATTTGGGACACAGTGGCTATACTTACATCATGTTTCTTGATACATGAGCTCTGGCCACATGGAACCGACATCACCGGCCACCCAGATTTAAAGGCAATCTCTAGGGAAAGACGGTGGTGGAAAATTGGCCCTACCCTCCACTTTAGAGCAGGTCCAGGCGCATCAGTCTTCTTGTCCAGCTGCTTCCATTTCTTCCCGATGCCTCACCAGTAAAGTCCTTTGGCCTTTGTTGAGTGGACAAAGTGTCATAAAGTCTTTCCTTGGTCCTGTCCGCAAAGACAGCAGGTCTTGGCAAGATTATGCATCTTTATTAGAGGCAATGTAGAGGACGTAGCCAGCTCAGGGCTATACACAAGCTTTTCAGCCTTGCCAGTTCAAGTACAACAGAGAAATGCTTTATGTTTGCAAGTTTAACTTTGTCAAGCCTGAGTGCTTTGGTACGGTTTACAGGAGAGGTCTATATATTCTATCTGGCTCTTGGTACGCTTTAAGAAAAAAAGAAAGAGCTTCCTTAAGCAGAGCAAATCTTTGGTTTCTTAGTACAGTTTTATTTATTAGCCATATATGATTACTGTGATAATATAAACCTGCTGTGTAAACAGCATGCCACCTCTACATGTAGACACTGATTTATATGTCTCATCATCCACTGAAGATAAAGCAGGGAATACTCCAGCCAAAAAAGATAGCCAGCTAACCTATTAGCTAGTAAAGCACGTCTTTTGTTTGGTTGATGTGCTGTTAGGCTCAAAAAAGAGAATAGATATGCTGATAAAAAGGATTATCACATAAATTTCTTCAAGTTGATATAACTGAATGCAGTACCGGCGCCGGCAGTTCCTAAATTAAATTCACCCTTCTGTGATGGAGTCAGTAGATTAGTGACTAGACCTTCAACTTTCCAAGTTCTAAGTTAAGTGATTGAAGTCGTACAAAAGGGGTTTTGGAAAGGCTTGCTTTTCACTTGCTAATTTATCCTTGTGAAGTATAAGGAGTTTGGTTTGGTTTCTTTCCAGTGAGGTATGTGTCCTAATGTGCTAAACGTTTATTAGGAAGCAGAATTTTTATATCAAAGTTGGAAGGCAGATGGTTAAAGTAAAAACCCCGCAGTCTTTCCATTCTAATATATAAACAATGGGATCTTTATGTTTTGCCTGTTCAAGGTTTCTTGAAAGTTGTTCTTCAGCTAGCTGCAGCACCTGCAGTAACCAGAGGCAGCTCTCTTTCACTCACTTCTCTCGTCTATAGCCAAGGTTCGTAAGGTGCTGAGTGCCCAGTTTCCATCACCCTCACTTGCTTTCTATGCCTGCTGCTTTCAGAGACGTTAACCGGTGCTTGACAGGTGCTCTGACATAACAAAATGTATGTCCCATGTTTGATATTAAGACAATGAAAATAAGCTTGTGCTTCAGTCTTACTGAAAAATAAACATCAGCTGAGCCTTGAAGAGCAACGGGATTTAGGCGCTGAATTCTTTTTGAGATGTAGCTCATCACAAGCTCACAACTGGTTTATAATTTATAAACCCATTTTATAATACATGGCAAGAAAACGTGTAATAAACTTACAGGCACAGGACAAGGTAAATGGGTAAAACATTGTGCATACGTTGCAGACTGAGTGTGTTAACACACAGTTAGCAGTCCCACTTCTATTTAACCGGAATGGCAAAATGCTGCAAGTGAGGCAGTAAAACATGGAATACCTGTGTAAGTACCAAGTCCCAGGGGCCACCTTTGTTAGCTGACTCCTGCTTGAGTATACAGAAAGCAATTAGCTTGTTAAAACACTGCTCCTACAGCTACCCCTCAAAAAACTGTGGGCCAGGAAATTTTGTTTCAGTTCTGATCTCTGTGATGATTAAGTAGAGTTCCCTCAACGAGATTGCTCAGGTCCAAATTTTTATATAAATTGTTTTGCGATCTGCTTAGGCCTGGTGCCAGCCATGCTTCCCCATGTGGAGCGTGTTTACAGCTGGAGCAGGACCCGGAGGAGGAGGGAAGGAGGAGGATTTATCTAAAATCTGNGAATTCTGCCAGTCAGTCCCATCTGAGGTTCACTCTTCGGGTGTCAGATGTATATCACATATACTGTGTCCCTTGGAATAACAGTAACTGAGTCAGGCAGCTGAGTCTTGCTGTGGGTATCTACAGGGGAGGGGGGTCCCGATAAAAGACTCATCAGTTTCAGCTTAGTTCAGTAGACATCTGTGCAGCAGAGGACCTCGTGATGATCCTGGCAGCAGCTCTTTTCATTTGGGTTTGGCTTTTTGTGTTGAATGCTTTTTGTACTGAGTCCCCGTACCAGCCTGCCTCAGCACTTTCAGAGCCAGAGCTTTTTCTCTCTGTAAGCTCTAGTTTTTTTTTACAGGCCACTGGGTCTGACCGGAGCTGTATCCAGAATTACAGAAGCCAGCAACCACCTGTCACCAGGACATTGTGCACAGTGAAGGGGGAGAGGAGTGGGCTGGGGGGCGGGCGCATGGGGAGATGGAGAGAGCCAGCTGATTGCAAGGGATTTCTGAGAAGCAGGACTCTGCTTATCCGTTTGCAAACACGGGAAATGATAATAGGAGTTGGAAGCTTTAGAGGGACTGGGGGAAGGGGAAATAGAGAAACCGCAAGGGAAAGTATTAGGGACTAAAAGAGACCCTGCCCAGAAAAGTCTGATAAATGCATCTTTTCAGATTCCTTTACCACTGGTAGGATTTGTTCTACGTATGATCCCCTCTTAGCTTGGGCAGAATCTACATGCACTCCACGTGCTTCTTGCATTTGCATAATTTGGCGATAGATGAAGAACTGTCTCTTCTAACTCAGTGAGGACTTTATTGCTTACTCCAATATTAGAATGGGTATCAGGAAAAAAATACTCAATTGCGTGTGTCTCCTGATTCAGTCACATCAATTGCACTTTGGACTTTACTCAGATGCAGATTCAGTAGTGCTCTCATACAGCGGACTTAGGGTTACTTTCTGACTTGTGGGGGCTTGCTCTTCTCCCTTCTTTCCCTCGGACAGCATTTACAACGGCTGGTCAGTTTATCTGCAGTACTACTTTGAATGGTGCAAGCTGTCTTAATAAACCAGAGCATACTTAAAATATTAAGCCATTTATCTGGAGAGTAATTTCATTTTCTAGCAAATAACAAACTAGCATGGAAATTTACTTTGGTACTTTATTTTAAAGTGTCAATGATAAAAGCTGTATCATCCATGAAAAGTCCTTATTGAGCGGAATAATATTCTGTTCTAGAAAGTATGAAGAACATTACGCTCCCACAGCATTACTGAAGTGTGTAATAACAATATCTGGATAAAATCCTAAAGATTTTTGCCTGAAAAAAGCTTCCACTAGTACTACTAAAGGAGGTCTTTATAGATCTGAAATTTAGCCCTCTGAACTACATCACCCATTTTGCCTCCCCCTGTATCTAATGGAGAAAATGTTACTCCAGAGGTTGCTCCTGCAATCAGGCATCTTGGAATAGCATAAATTGCCCTCTGGAGAAGATTTGGTTGCTCCTTTTGGGTATACTGTATACTCTAAAACTGAGATATAGTTAGGTGCTTAACTTTAAACTTATTGAAGTTAAGTGAATCCCAACCCAAACCACTCACTTCTGTCCCAGTGTTAGAAAAGCACGTGGGAACATTAGGCTGACATTTACTGTGCGTCACCATTTTTGGGGTCTTTCTTTACTTTATCCTGTGTATTTTGTAAAGCTTGCTGATGTATTTCTTTCAAGTGCTGTGACGCTGAGGCTTTCTCTGAAGTTATTTATCGGGGGCCACTGCCAGTCACAGGGAGTAGAGCAGAAGGCAGGAGGCTCAGCCAGAGCAACTCTGTTACTTGTCAAAGGTAGTGTCCTTACAGTCCTGGGCTTGGTCTCTCTCCTGATAAATTCAGTGAGAACACTGGGACCTTTTGACCTTAAAATGGAAACATTAACAAGAATGTAAAACAGCATCATGAGATTAATTTGCTCCTCTGTAAGTCAATAGTCTTGGGAGTGGTGCAGACGAAAGGACATTCCCTGCTTAGCAAAAACTTCTCTTGCTCTCCTGATTGTCCTCCTTTAGCTTTCTCCATTTCATTCTCCCATCTCAATACCAGATCTTGAGTATGGGACAATAAGAGACAGAAATATACTCAGTCTTCAAAGTAGGAACGTGATGGTGAGTGTTTCTAAATGAGGACAGTAGCACATCTCTCTGCTACTCGAAGGAATATAGTTTCACACTAACTGGGCCGCATATATTCCATCTTGTGAAAATATGTAAAATACTTATAACCTTATGATTCTTTCATGAAGATATCAAAGTTATAATGTATTTTTAATTGAGGGGGTATCTTCATTGGGGACTTCAGGATGCAAATGACTGGTTTTTACCTTCGCTGCTGAGAGGCAACTGTTGTCATAAGGCTGGAATATTATTTTATTTTTTCTTCAGTGCAATACTTAAGTATTAACTTCAAAAAGGAAAAGATGCAATATAATATGTAATGACTTCATTAATTTCAATTCCTGTTTTTACCTTTGGGTTTATCAGAGGCTTTGGAGGCACAGAACTGTAGATATGTCCTGAGAAAACTGGTAAACAACGGCTGTACCTTTAGTAACATAGCACTCTGGTTTTGTCAGTGCCCTGTCAATGCATATATCTTACAGTTTTTAATTTACTACAGGTGTGACTGTGTAATACAGCATAAATACATGCACATGTTACCTAGTTGTGTTGAACCATCATTTTTTAATGGTTTTAGTAACTAGTATGCTGAGAGCCCAGGAGGCATCAGGAATTTAGTTTATTCCCTGCAGAAACAAGAAATTAACTTTTCAAGAGTCAACAGAAGGAGCACAGTATCATTAAGAAGATGTTAGGGACATGAATACAGGCCTTATGTTTTGCTTATCCACTGAGAACAACTTTGTTTGAAGAGGTGATCTCCTCTAAACCAACAATCTTCTTCCAAGACCTGCTTAGTGCCAGTGAAGGACAACTTGATGTAGCATCTTCGTGTCTGTTCATGTTGAAGGTTTGGCTTTAACTTGCAAGTTAGAGGGCACCAATGCACTCATCCTCTTTCTTTTCTGTCATTTTCCGTATGGGCTGTACTAGGCCACACAGTAACTCAGGATTTTGTCCTTGGTTTTCATCAAAATACATGGCAGGCATTATTCAAAATATGTTAAAGGATTTTACTACATTCATCTGAAATGTCCCAGTTTTTACTTTATTTTAATCTTTGAAGGCTTTCTGCCTGTACATTAAGTTCTCAACAAATACTAAAATCCTTCAAACAATGCCTAAAGCAAGAAAGTGTTTCCTTCCTCAAAAATCTTAGTCAACAGTGAGTTAAAACGAGGGGAAATGGGAGATGTAAGTGAACCAGGCACAGCTGATATTGGAAGATCCTATTCATTCCTGGCACCTGCCTGTGGCCGACTTACAGAGAGACTGGAGGAAAGAGGCTTCCTCCTTCTTTGTTCTATTTAAAACTCAAATGAGATAATCTGAATAGCTAAAATTTATTGAATAATTTCACTGAATGACAGCAATTCAGTTTGTAATATTTACTGATAAATATTTTTTTCTGATTCTTCTCAAACTTTTTGGAGAAGCAACGTGATAGTCATGTGGAACTTCATCTCCTGAATGAACTTGTTAGAGTGAAGCATTAAAACTAAATTTGGAGATTTTCTCATTTTGAGAAAATATTGAAAAATACTAATTTCTCAGCTTTCGGGGGATCCTGAAAAAACTTTTTTTGTGTTCCCACTTTGTCTTTATATGTATCTTATACCAGGACATTTTCCCAAGGATAGCTGAAACTTTCACCTTCTCAGGGAATTAGAAAATCCCTGAGGTGAATATTGAAATTCACAAAAATATTTAAAATTTATCCTCCTGCCATTAGACCTGACTTTAACAAATAGAAACCCTTTGGGTTTTCTTTTGGAAAATAAAATCGTATCACTGCAGGTAACTTCATCAATTAAATACATACTTATAAAAAGACCATTTTTCATTTAACCATAAAAATGGCACTCTTCAAAGATGAAGGTCTGTATGTGTGTAAGAGACATACCAACGTTGTTACACAATTTAACTCAGTCATCCTTCCCCTACGAGGATGAAGCTCTGTTTAAAGGTGAAATTACTGACTTGAGCACGCCACAGTTCTCCTTCAGCCCACACCCAACAACAGCCTCAAAAGGTTCAGGTAATCGTAACAGATACCTGCTCCTGGCTTGCCAGCCCCATAAAATTCCAGTTTGCTGTGTTAGAGCACTTGTCTATTCTGGTGGCTATTGGAAGAACAGAAGCCTCAGGAGTTAACGTTTTGATTAGTCTGAAAACTGAATCATCTAGCAAAAGTGGTAGGAAAACCCCTGCCTGAACAGAGGATCGTAATTCTGTTTTACAACTCTCTTTCAGGCTACACACACACCTGGGAGAGGACACCTGAGAAAGCTTGATTCTCCTATGTTTCTTTCATTGTACTTACAATACAATATCTATTTCGTTATGTATGAGTAGGAGGAATGAAGCTTAGTGAGAGCAGGAGCAGCAGAAATAGCAGAGGCAATAGTCAAACAAATATACACAATGCCTTTGTTAGAGAGAAGGCATTTTATCAGAGTTTGACTTGGGAGTAGACTTCCTCCTCATTAAATTCCAAACCAGGCAATTTTACCTCTTAAAAAGCATATGGATGCTATATTTAAATCACAGTCTAAAATTTGATCTCCAGGGTAGATATGAAAACAATTGTAAAGCAGTACTTTGACAGCTGGCATAAGCATATGTAACTTCTGTGTATTAAGCATGATGAAGATGGGGGAAACAAACTCTGACCTCCTTAGCGTTAACCTGTGTTTAAATTGGGTGGTGCTGAGCCTTTGCAGATGGCTGTGATGAGCTTGTTGAGAGGAATTGCTGGGGCTCAGGAGAAGCCAGGGACTGATGTGGTGGATTGTTAGCCAGAAACTTCTGGACAAGGATCAAAGATGAACCTGAAGACACTATGGGAGTGACATTAAGAGGTAAAGCTGGAGTAAGATGCCAAAAATACCCCCTGAAAACATAGCAAAGGAAGATCTTTGAACCTCTCTGGGATTCTTCTTGTCTTTCTTCAGTGCTAAGCTCGTAAGTGTGATGTCGCCTTATGAGCTGTTCTTTGACATACTGTTAGGCTGCTATATGGCATGGTTTCCTTACAGGGTGCTATTCCAAATTTTAATCCTCCAGTTCCTATATGCAGTAGGAGTAGGTTTGGATAGTCCTTCAAAAATTGGTTGAAATACGACACAAAATCGGATGATTGTGAAGTGGTGTCTGATGACCATACAGCACATGCAAATGAGACCTCATGCCACCATGATTTTAGTACGGAGAGTAGCTGGTGTACATTTACTCTAGTTCAGGGGAATTTATGAATGGGGCACAGTATGTTCTCTACGCACTCTTACAGGACATATCTTTCAGCAGCATCCGTTTGTTTCCACTGCTTCTCCGAACAACAAAAAAATGCAAATTGTAGTGAGGGAAATTGTGTACTTTTTTAAAAAAAAATCTTATTATTTTATTATTATTTTTGCTATTGACTTGGTATACATACATCTAGAGGTTTCTTCTGTGGCTGAGGATGTGGCTGTAGCTAAGGAAACATCAGGTTTGAAATAGCTCAGGTTATGGCCCATAGAAGTCAAGGTCTTGGCTGACATACTGAATTATCAACATTTCTTTAAAGCTGTTCCCATTTCACGCATGAAGAATTTGTATCCTAAGAGCTCTTGTAAAGTAATGTTTATGGACGTGTAGTTAAATGCATAATCAAACGGGTCTTAAGAAACCCAGGAAAGGATCATTCTTGCTACTTCTTTCTGTTTCCTTTTCCCATCAGCTCAGACCCATCTCCCTCCTGCCCTCCACCTCCCTGGGGAAGCAGGCTGTCGTGGGGTGGCTATGCAGCTGCAGGACGGGGTCTGTGTTTCGGCTGTGGGAGCAGCCGTGGGTTTGCTGGGTCACCCTCCAGCCTGCGCTCAGGACACTGATGCCGCTCTTGGCTCCCCAGTAACTCCAGACTGCACTGCCCAGCTAGATGCTTGCCAGTGCTCCGTCATACCACGTTTCTCCTCCTCCTGTGGCACTTAAAGAGGCTCCTTAATGCTCTTGTTTCTTCTTTCGCTGTTGAGCGTGAATTCTAGTGGGGGGAAAAAAATCCAAGAATTCATAACAAAAACACAGGGGGAAAAGAGCGTCTCCACTGAAGTTAATAATCAGCAGGGTCCAAATTACCTCTTATTAGCATTTATTTTACAAAAGAGGCAGGGTATAATTTCGCGATAGATTCAGATTTGGAGAGGGACTATAATCAGCCTCCTGAAGAGCTCTGCCTGAAGTACATGGCTGCTTATTTCTTCTCCAAATTGCACCTCTCTCTTTCCCCCTCTCGCTCTTCCCCCACCCACCCCAGTCTCTTTCTTGATCTCTCTGAATAATGCAATCGCTTTGAATAGCCCAGACAGGCCTGAAGATTAGGGAGCCTGTTTGTGGAGCGGGGGGCCAGCTGAATAGGCACAGGAGGCCGGCTCCCCGGGAAAACAAGGCGCTGGGAACTAGGCCAACTGTGGAGAGCATGTGCTGGGAGGGACTGAATAGGCAAGCAGCCGGCCAGCCCATATGTCAGGCTGTGCCACAAAGACTTCTCTGCACATCTACCATGACAAACAGGATTACTGAAGACAATTAATCTGGCACGCTTTATCAAAATCAAGCGCTGACCCCCAACCTCTCCCCTCAGCGTGCAGCAGATGCCACGCTCCAATTCAATGGAGCTCAAGTGTTCCCTTTTTCGCCGCTGAAAGGCATCCAAAGCCTGAATAAGGCTGGCGTGGACTAATTGCAAACACTGTCTGATGGTGACAGTCCTAATCAAATGAGATGAGCTCACCTTTTCTGCAAACTTCTAATGGGGAGGCTGGCGGCAGCTCCCTGTCAGCTGCTGGGAGAAAGAGAAACGCATGGGGCTGAATGGTTTTTCCCCTCCTTTCTCCCCCTTCTCCCCTTGCTGCCTGATGGAGGAAGGGGCCAGGCAGCCACACGCATCTTTTCTGCTCGAGCCTTTTGGGTGTTGCATCAGGGGAGGGATGGAGGAGGGGAAGCACTGGAGCCACCTCTGTGCAGAGGCAGGTCTTGGCTCGGCAGCTGCCGAAGAGGCACCGAAAGGCAGCGCGTGGGCGCTTGCCGCTGTGCTAGAAACCAAGCTAAACATCCAGGGCTGAGTCCTTAGCTGATGTCTGTGGAGTGCAAACACCTCCTCAGCATTTGACTCTGCCTGTGGGATGTTCCTATCAGCTCTGTAGTACAAACTTACACTCATTAGGAGCAGTCATTTCTTTTCATCTCCCTCCGGCTTGCTTTATTTTATTTACATTTCAACATATAGGAGTTTCAAAAAGCCTACCCAGTTGACCTTAATAGAAAATGAAAAGTGCAGTTCAATAAGAGAGGGGGGAAAGCAGGGGAAAGCTAACAGTATTTTATCTTACTGCTTTTGTATTTACCTTCCTGCTCTTCAAATAAGCAGCTCGGATGCTTGCTGCTCGACCTAGTAGGCGTAGGCCTCTGTACTACAGAAAACCCTCATTAGTAGTCTTCTCCTCATGGAAACCGCTTGTCCCCTTGTTTTCAGTCAACTTAGAGCCAAGTGCATGTGTTTCTATATTTGCATCTTCTTGCTTGTTAGTATGGATGGAGTGAAGGTTTGAATAGGCATGGATGAATGCTCCTTTCAAGTATTTTTTCCCCCAGGTATTTAAATAAAAGTTTTATTCATTTCAGTTAAAATTTGGTGCAACTTCCTCAGTTTTATTAAATAGAAGAACACCGACATACAAATAAATAAAAAATATAGTAGCAAGCTTCACAATGCAGAACACATACTGCAGGATATTCTTTCTACTCTTTTGCAAATATGCACAAATGAGAAGGTTAAAATGTTTGATCAGGAAATTCTGTGAGAACTTCTCAAATGTTTTAATATGATCCTTTTTTTTCAGTCAGAGAATGAAAAATTTCTCTTCCCGTATGCACATAACCCAAAAATGAAGTTGAAAATATTCTTTATAACTTAATTTTTTTCAAAGTTCTTTTCTGTCAAAACGGACAACATTTTGTCCTGAGCAGCACTTGCAGTTCCTCATAATCTGTTTTCTGATAGAAAGTTGACATCTAGATTGTCTCTCTTCTATGGCTTTCTTCAGCGTAACGTCTGATGCTTCACCAATTTGCATAATTATAACTTTGCTCTTAAAGTAAGGGTAGCAAGGGACCACTACACTCCGTGTGCAGAGAAGGCACTGAGGAGCAAGGGGCTAACGACTACCTTGATTTCTGAAAGCAACCCGTTAGGGAAGGGAACAACCTGGGTCACAGTTTGACTTTGCCCGTGAAACCACTGTCCCTCTGCAGACAAACGTGCGACAGTAGCTCCAGGACAGATTCACACTTGTCCACTGACAGCTGAGGTCAATGCTGAGCAGTGGTGACTATGTAGTTACTTTCTGGCAGCCACAGTGGCTTTGATTTACATTTTTCCTGAGTATCTATTCTCAGCACAGTGCATCCTAATTGAAAAGAGACCAGACCTGAAATGATAACTTTGTGGGCCGACACCTGCAAAAGCCGTCGCTGTGGAAAGGGAGCTTTCACTGGAGCAGCGGTCTCCTGCCTCTAGCTGAAATAGGCAAGAGCTTCTTACCAGCAGCGCGCTGCTAATGATGCCCCTCAAATCTGTTAGTGTTTCTTCTTCCTGCATATCGAGAAAGGGATGTTTAAATGCTAGTTACAGATGGAGGAGCAGCTGATTTTGATATGGCAACATTTAAACTCTAGCAACGTGTTCCAGTGTCTGAGAAATGCAGTACTCAAAGTGGGTCCAAGCGGGAAATCAGAAAACAGAGCTAACATTGCTCAAGGCACCCAGCAAAGGCCAGCTGCAGATCACGCAGCAGCTCATTGCTGTGATCCTCTGACATCCCATGGCCCAACACTTTAGAGAAATCAAAGGCCAGGTTGTGTTTTTATTGAGAGTGCTAAGGTTGATTTCTAAGAAGTCTCTTGTAATGAAGTGATATACAGAGTTAGGAGAGCTGAACTGTAGCTAATGGCTGCTGTGTCAGCAAGAAAAACTGTGTGCAAGAAAGGTGAAGGAATGAACCACAAATCCTGCTTTTAAAGAAAAGAAAATAAAAAAAAAATAAAAAAGAGGAAAAAGAGCACAATGAGCACAGAAAACTCAATTCACTGCAGGCTAAAGCAGCAGCAGAAGAATGAAGTGACCAGATATTGAACTGAACTACCTGGGGAACAGGAGAAGATATTTGTATCTCCAGGATGCACGGGGAAAAGCAGCCTGCAGGATGTGAGCCCCTCTGTGCCCGCGTCCTGAGGGGTGACCGGGGAAAGAGCATCCCTAAGGAAGCCAGACGCTGGCATCTGCACTCAAAAGGAACACAAAACCTCTCTCTTCGACTTACTTAACCTGATCACTGGTAAGGTGGAAAATAGTTTATATCATCATCAGATTAGGAAAGAGAAAGACTGTGATACCCTTTTGACTGCAGGTAATTAAAACATTTCTCTAAAAACCAGGGGTACTTCTTAGATGATTTTTACACTGGTTTTGGGGCAGTTCTGAAGGTCTCAGTAGCAGACATCATTGCCAGAAGTACCAGGATGGCTAAGAGTCTGAAGGATAATACTTAATGACATGGGTGGGAATTTCTCCCAGCTGCTAGCAGAAGTAGGAACTTGCTCTTAAAAGAAAGACTAATGTCAAAAGACATTTTTAAAATGTCATCTAGTTTTGGTTGAGTATCCACTGTTTCCTCTCAAATGCACTGTACGTGTAATTGAAATGTAATTCAGACACGGCTGAGTCGGATCTCCAGCCTGTGTTTGTGGGTATTGACACAGAAAGGGTATCCCCTTCTCTGCTGACCCTCGAGGAATTGCCACTGCCTCCAGACAGCAGGAGAAAGTTTGACCTACTTTATCCTGGCTACTCATTGCTGCCAAGATGGTTTTTACATCCATAAAACAGTAAACACTGACTATTTTGAACACGTACATACACAGTCTAGGGAATTGGATCAGAATAACAGACGCCCCTACCTTTCCCAGTCCTTGTACCAGGACAAGATCAACCTTTTTGAAAGTTAGGTAAATATGCCTCACTTTTACATTCTTGTTTTCTCGTTTCTTCCTGGGCTCAAACAAGCCCCTTGATCTCTAGCGACACAATGTCCTGAAAATCCGTAAGAGGATTTTGCTTCCTCTGGAGTTACCTGTATCTGCTGTCAAGTCTCCTGCTCAGCTCATGCTGAAAGCTTTCCTCTAGGCCAGAATATGGAGTCTAATTCAGATGCATCACACGCAGGAAAATCATTCTGTGTTGCACCTCTGTAAAACATGATGTTTCGGTCACCGTGGTGTACTTCCAATGTGGCTTGTAGAAATCCGACCAATACACAAAATCTTGTTACCTTGTTTCTCTAATGATGTTAATACTTCGCTACAGAGGAAAATAAAACCAAAAAGTGACTTGAAGGGATCAATTTCATCCAGTACAATAGTGAAATGAATTATAACATCACTGTGTAATATTTATGGTAGATGAAAGAAAGTGTTCTGTTGCTGGAGGAATAAAATGTGCACGTATGAATGTGTAAAGAAACTCCGGCAGAGTTCGGTGTAGTGGGCTTTGTTTCACTCACATGAAATATTTTCCTTCCACAAGAAACGCTTTCCAACATGAGATAAGGTTGGTCTTTCTTGGCTTAAATTTCAAAGTGATTGGCATCTATCTAAACATAATTGATAGCTCAGGCCAGCAATCTCCAACTTCTTTCGATTTACAGCCCCCTAAATACAGAGGTGCAGATCCTGTCTAAGTAACTTAAGCCAACTGCCGTGGGGCTTGCTTTCCTATTTGGGTTTTACAAACCTCTTAGAAGCAGCTTAGGGAACGCTACAAGTCCACAGACCAGTTTCTGGTTTAGACCGTTGTACCCAGCACATGGCTTTCAGGCAGCATGCTGTTTGTGGCACCTCCTAATGTTATTCTTGGCCATGGCATACCAACCAGAGAGAGCACAGTACGGTATTGCTAGTATCACATTACTTGCTCTGGAGTTTTTTGTTTTGGGGTTTTTTTTGCCTCAAAGCCACTAATCGCTGGTAGCCTTTGGCTAAGGTGCTTTTCAGGGCTCAGTAGGAAACAGTAGGGGTTTTTTGCTTCAGCTGGAGTTTCAGAAAACAGAAATAGCATGGGGCTAAACGCAAAGTTCAGTTTAACTGAAGAGGAAACATTTCCTTTCTGAGGTTTTAACAATGTTTTATAACTAAGACTGCAGCAAATAATGGTGCATCAGCAAATCAAAGCCCTGGGTTTAGAAAAGGTCCAAAATATTCTGATTATTTCAATAATTATTTTAATTCCTTTTTATGCAGCCAAACCGATTTGCTGAAATTTACAGGAGTTCAAAAAATGTCTTAGTTGACTCAAATCCTTATCTCTTAATGAATACATTTCAGCCAGAAAAGTTTACTTAGCTGCAAGTACTTGATCACATAAATAAGCAGAAGGATCTTCTTGTCGTCAAGGCAGACTCAGATTTGAGAATGCTCCTCAGACGGTCTTGGCATTGCACCCGGAGGTGATTTCTGGTCTACAGAAACAGAGTGGTGGAATATGTATTCTGCTTCCCTGAGCATAAAGCTGCAAACAACGAGGTAGTGAGAACGGTGCCTTCTTGAGAGGGGGCTCTGTGCATCCTATCACCGCAGCGGTCACACAGCTATTGATTTTGTATCTTCTAAAGTGACTCAGTGAGCAGGACACGGGTCTTCCAGAGAGGCAGATGGGAAACTCGGCAGAGCTTTTAGCCACTGGCTCAGTTTTGAAGCCCCTTCCTTGAAGGCAGTACACAAACCATCTCTGAGAAGAATACAACCCACAGCTGGATTTCTGAAGACCTAAGATCTCAACAACAAATGACAAAAACTGAATGCAATCTGCACCATGTTAATTAATAGCTCTGAAATGCATTTGGGAGGAAATGCAGAATGGATTTAAAATTCACAGAAAAAGTAATTCCAACTTTATGTAGTTTGAACAAAAGCAGGTTTTCCTTTTCTTTTTTTTTTTATCTCCCATCTTTTGAATCCTTAAATTGTTATAACACCAAGTGAACATTGAGATAAACTGCTGTTCAGATAATTCACTGTCAAAAATATTGAGCATACTTTAGTCGGATGCCAGTGGTAATGGTCTTTTCAAGTGCCGCCGCACAAAAGCTGAGCCTATCAAGATTTTTTGGCAGGCACTGCGTTTAACTTGTCATGTTATATATTGCAGCAATGCAGCTGAGGATCAGTATAAATCAACTTACAAGTCTGGAGGAAATGGGGGAATGTGCTTCTGCAGCCTACCAGCAGCACAAGTGTCTAACAGAAGGTGGCAGCATTTTAACATCGTTCAGTGCAGCAAAAAGAGGGCCATCACTGAAACTGCATGTCCAGAAAGCTGCTCTTTGCATTCGGGCAGGACGTGCACACTGCTGCCTTGAATTTATGGGTTTGATGAATTTATGTGGTTACAGGCAGGCAGGAAGGCGAGGTTTTGATAACTCTTCAGTCTTCTTAATGTAAACGTGGGAAACAGGCAAAGTAGGCACTGGAGGGAAGGAAAGTGAAAAATAAATTAGAAAATATGGCCGCCCAAAGGGTCAGAAACAGAACACCCCCAACCAGAGGGCAGTTTTGTGGTAGCTACATTGAAAATACTGAGTAAGAAAATATGCAGTCTCTCCAATAGGGATTTGATCTCATACCAATTTCACAGAGGATAACTCTCTTGTTTCAGAGACAATACACACCCTGTATTGCCAGCTCTCATGATCTCATCACAAGCTTTTTGGCATTTATTGTTTTTCGTAAAAGCCCCAGCCTTTGAAACTGGGCAACTGCGCAGGAACCCCAGCTTTCACTTAACCACCACCATCACCATAAATAGCAAGCTTCGAACCCTTGTGGTTACTGGGAAAAGTCAAAAAACAGGAGTGAAATGCTCTCACAATGTTCAAAAACCAAGAGTGGGAAGCATAACAGAATTTAAACTAGAAAAAATAAAAAACCACACCTCATAAGGTTAGCTTAAAGTCATACATTGGAGTGGCATGATTGACAATGGCATATTGCTGATGAAAAGCCTGGATCCAGCACAGAAAGCCAGGCATGTCACTATGTACTCTGATAGGGGTGGAATTAAGCGCCTGGCTTCATCTATAGCCATGAGCACAAAATGGTGTTGTTCACTTCAGTGAGATTATTTGCTGATTTACAGATTGAGTCATTCGCTGAGCTGAGCTCTTAACTTACTTAAGAACTAATCCAGTGCCCAGTACAGTTTGATGGCGAAACTCTCAAAGTTGGGACATCTGTGTTCTTAAACAGCTTTTTATTTTAAAAAACCCCATGAAACTGCTTCAGCTAGCTCTTGATTCACCTTTTAAGGTAGGTATGGATGACACTTCTGAATGCCGTACTAATGGCCACCACAAGGACTCCACGTGTTGCCAGCAATTAACACCCTAATCACAAAAGAACCATGACACTTTATTTTCGGTCTTTCTATTCCAGTGAGTTTATCTCTGAAATCAGTTAAAAAAGGGCAAATCTCTCTAAGCAGTTTCAAAATGGAATAGATTTAATTCCCAGATTTTGCATATGGGAAAGAAATGCTAATTTTGAAGAGACTTCCCACTGTATTCACCCCAGAAGCTTGACTGCAGCACAATTAAAGCAGCGGGCAAATTAACAGATGGCAACCAACTATGGGAGGAGTTAATCTAGAAGAGATATGAAACCTTGCAGGAAGTGAGGTTTTGAGGGTTTAGCGCAGATAACTCTGGGCATAGACAGACAGTCACACAGTCAAAAATGGCATTCAGTGATTTATCCCCTGAACGATTGAACACCTTTCTGGGAGTCCCAGTGAGCCAACAGCAGAGCTGAGAATAGGACCGTTGCACATTTCGCTCTCAGATCCAGTGAGAACTTTGTCAGACCACAGTTTTTACATTTCATACTGAACGCTCAGTTACTGTACTTAGTAGACTCAGCCAAATACACATAGGTCAGGAATAGAGCTGGCAGGCAGAGTATACTGAGTATAGTTTTGTTTGGCTTTTTGATGCGCCTTCCTGGAGTTCCTATTTGCTGTGTTGTGGTTAAATACTTAAACAGGAAATCAGCTCAGAGGACCAGCTGACCATTTCAACCTTGTGGAAACATTTGTCCTTGCCTGCTTCCCAGAACAATTCAAAGAATGCCTTGTTTCTGGTACACACAACCGAAGTTAAAAATCTGTGGAGAATAATTTAAGGACGGAATGATTTGGTAGGGTGGCAGCACTCACTCAAAATAAAGACCTTGGAGTAAAGATCAATACAGATATCTGCACACCTAAAGACAGGAAGTTCTGCTTAATTTGCGCGGACTCCTTAGACAGTCCTCTGACTTGAGTGTTGTGCCTGAATTGTCACACGAATCTATTACTAATCATCTATTAGAGTGATTCTCTCAAAATTAATCTAGCCAAAGTTTGACATAAATGATCTAGAATGACAACAACTATAAAAATCACTTTACAAGAGAATGACCTTTAACAGAAGAAAAAGCAAATTTAAGCTAAATTGATTCAAATGACACACAGGCAATCAAGGAGGTACATCTTTCTTCCTTTCTTCTTGTCATTGTAATAAAATGTCTGCAGTGCCATAGTTCTGTCAGGCTTACAAATGCCACATTTCATATTTTTGTCAAGGATTTTTTATTATTTTTACTGTTACTCCATGCATAAGGAATAAAACTTCATGCATGACTTCTAATGTCATCATTAAGATCTTTATTAAAGTTCATTTCATCATAGCAGATGCATTTTAATTGCCACATCTTTTAGCTCAGCTCTGCAGCACTGTTTATATTGCTTTAAATTAAACTCGTTCTTACTAATCGCAAGATCTGTCAGTCCTCTAAAAAGCAATGTATGAAAAGTATCATTAAGATCTGTGAATCAGATGGAAACAAAACCAGAACTCAATGGAGGCAAATACATTTCATCAGGCTTTGAAGAGGTGGATATCAGGGACCTGGCCTATATTGGGATCAATTTGCATTTCAGTTGCTTGCAGGCAGCAATTGCTATAGCTGTGTACATGCTAAATCACAACACAGGAGGACAAGCTTTAGATATGACAACCCTGGTTTCAAACAGAAATAAGTTCATCCCATGGATACCGTGGTCCTCTGTGGGTTTTCTGAAGGGCTTGCACAATTCTTGCCAGGTGTCTTTGGTTAATGCCAAGGAAAATCCCTGTAGGATAAAAGGCCTCAGATAATTCCTGCTCAAGGGTCTTATAGTGAGCCTTTATCTTTTAGTTTTATTTTATTTTCCAAATGCTTGAAGTTTTCCTCAGGAGCTCTTATCCTAAATTCACCACTTGGGCAGGCAGTTTGGGTCTCATGGTCCAGATCATTTTGAATGAGATGAGACTTGCATAGACCTTCCTGACAGAATACACAGAGATCCATTTCTCTGTCACTGAGGGAAGAGCACTAAAAATTCATCCTCCTCTTCGAGGATAGGCCTTTTAGCTCCCATGTACTCTGTTGACACAAGAGAGGGAAATCATTGCATTCTACTTGCTTTATGACTTAATTTATTTAGCTTCAATTCAAAAGCAAATATTTAAAACTTATAGGTCTATTCTGAAAAATGGAGCTCCTAAGACTGCATAGAAAGCCAGGGTGTGAAGATCATGGTTTTATAACCCGAAAGAGGTAAAAGGAAAGGCAACGCATGTTAGTGTGAATAGAGCCATCTCATCGGTTAATCAAACTCATGCTCAGTGTATGAATAATGCTGCAGCAAGGGCAAATATTTTTGAGAATTTTAATACATATTTTTGAAAATTTTATTCTAAGGCCTACCAAATATTGCAAAGTTTATTGCTAGACAGTGCTGGGAAAAAACGTGATTGTTTACCAGGAGGTATAGAGAAGAAAAAATCCCTAGGGAGTTCTTCGCAAGCCTGCGTGGGTTTTATTCCTTTTTTTAATGTATACATTGCATGCCTATGGATTTATCACAGGATGCTTGCTCTTGGATTTAAATCCACAGTGGTTGTTAGAGGGCCTGTGCAAAAGCAACAGCGCAGTGCACAGGTCTACTTCATGAGCACTGTAACACACAGAATTTCTTGTTTATGGCCATAAAGGTGAAACTCTGCATCCCTAAAGGCAGTGGCAAAACAGTCTGGACTATGTGGAAAAGGAAGACTTGAATGCAAATGCTGAACCGTTGCATTGTCTGTGTTCTTTTGTGGTGCAGTGAGGTGAAAGCAAGGCTGGGCCTTCTCCAGGGTGCCCAGGTGGGTAGCTTTGAGTAAGCTGCCTTTGCAAAACCTTCCTCAGCTCCTGTTACAGCCTCTGCAGCTGCAATGTTTTATCTTTTACCCTGTCTGGGGTTTGGAAAGAGGGCTTCTGCACACCCTGAAATGCAGCCAGAAATGGCTGCACAGGGGGGTTTTCTTCAAGAGTTCGGCCTGCCCTCAAGGAGGGCTGTGGTGCCAAGAGCAGGTCTGTCTCCAGCTGAACCACTGGGCTGCAGGAGAGATCAATTCAAGGCTCATTTCCAGTATTGTTACAGGTTGTAACTTTAACAAAGTCCTTAATTTTGAATCGATGTATTTGATGGTGACCTTCATTCTCCTTCATCTGGGGATAGAAATGTGACAAATGTCCACCAGGACAACTTATCACCAAACCCCTACACTTGTTCTCCAAGTATTTATTGACAAATCTAATTTTGAAGCTATTTTCTGCATGCCTAATCTCATAAGTCTGTTAATATTGTGCCTAATGTGTTGTTTATGAGCAAACAGATCCAGTTTTCAGAAGGGCATGAGAGTGGTAAATCTATGAACTGAAGATGACTTTATAATCTGGGCAGTAAGACTTCTTGAAACTTCCCAAAAGTTGCTTTGCTACTGCACCTATTTTTTACTCAGATAAAACCGTTTTTGGCAGAGGTGCGACTGGAATTAGTGAGGACAAGTAAAATGCGGTCAACACCTGCCTATTCTATGTTCCTCTACGGAATCAATAAACAATGGGAAAAACGCATAAGTTTAACTTTCCTAGGCTGCCTGCCTTAGTATATGAAGTACAGGAGACACATAGAACAGCTTCATTCTACATCCAGCTTTGTCATATTTAGGTTGGTCCTTGGCTGGTCATGTCAAATAGTTGTGCCTCAGTTCTACCTCTGGAACTAATATGAGTACGCTTCCTTATTTTCATTGCAAAGTGCTGCTAAATGATAAACATATCTTAAGCAAGACAAGTTTCCTACAATGTAGCCCTATCTGCATTGCAAAGGTGAAATAATACATCAGACAGTTTTCAGGTAGGAGTAAGGTTTTGGTAGCTCTGAGTATTCTCTAATTGCAGGTGACTGGACAGGGCTGCTGGCAAACTCGCAAGGCTTTCTGCCTGCTGTGTCAATAGAAATCAGGGGATATGGCCATTCATAGCCAAAGGACAGCCCCCTGCGAAGAGCGCTGTAAGCTTAAGTACACCATTTCATTTGCATACGTTGAGACAGCTGGCAGCTTTGCTGTAGTGTAGTATGGGAGGTGTCAGCGTAAGCACAGGGATTCTCACCCACTGGGAGAAAGATTATGAAATACGGGGCACTGAAAAGCCAGCAGTTTCTTTACAGAAGTTGGAGTCCGTCTGTAACAATACTGGTGGGATTTGCTCGATTTTATTTTTAGAAGTTCATGCTCAATCAGCTCAGTATTTCCACTAGGAGAATACAAAAAGGGGTAAATCTGATTTGTTTCTCTCTTTTGACAATGGATCCATACACTCATTTTGTAGGCAGAGCTTTTATTTCCCGTATAGATGAGTAGACTACTCTCTTTTCTGAAGTCTGTGTTTGCTATGTTTTTTCTAGGTAATACAGCATTATGTGCTGAGAGGCTATCAGCAGTAACTTTGTGCAGTGGGCAGCAGGAATGTGGTTAGATACATAGATATTCCCCTTCCTTTGCACGAAAAACCTGGAAGCTTGATCTGTCTCAGAGATACAGAATAGACAAGTGTCTGTCACAGTAAATTGTAAAGGAATGTGATATATACATATATTATATATATACACACTGTAATATACTATATGTGTGTATATATACATGTATATATATTTCTATATTAATTGAGGCAACTGAGCAAAGCCAAGACCCTAGAGTTGTTTCTGACTTGAAAGCTGTTAGCTAAAATTAAAACATAAATGCACAGCCCAGTGCCTCACAAAAAGTCCTAGGCTGGATCAGGCAAACCTCGATTAAACTACTCTTTGTGAATGATCCTGTGAATATCTCTGCAGTGGTATGAAAATACCTGGTGACTGACTTGGATAACTGCTCTAGTTGTCCCATCACAGCTGCTATTTAAGTGAGCTGCATCTCAGCTGCTATTTAAGTGAGCTGCTAGAGACGGTGAGGCACGTAATTCTGCCAAAGCAAAGGCACAGGCAGCGAGGCTCAGCACCATGCTCCAAATTTGCCTGGATGTTATTTGAGAAGGGATGTTGTGTGGATGAACAAAACTGCTGGTGTGGGAAATACAGCATCCTGGAAGGGGAGAAAAGGGAGCTTTAGTATTGCCAAAGTAGCAGGGGTTTTGGGGTGCCTGGGGACATCTGGAGGATAGGCTTCAGGCCAAGCTTAAAAGAGCCTTGCAGATGTAAACTGGGAAAACTTAGTTCCAGAAAGTAATGACTAAAGACAACCTTGTAAAGAGAAAGCAGTGGGTAACCATAAAGATGCTGTTGCTGTTGTCAATTAATGTCTGGAATAACTTCCAGAACCAATATTTAAGTTAGGCGCTTGGACGAGGAGAGGTGACGTGTCAGTTCTTATCTGCTTGAAGGAGGCCAGAATAGCTGGAGAAGTGGGGTATAAAGCCTGGGAAGTTGTTGTCTCTTCCTGACTGAGATACAAAGTACAACCCACCATCAGTGCTGTCTGCTTCTAGGCCCTGGTTCTGCCTTCTCTGAGTCACTCTCAGGGCTGTGTATATTTCGTGTAAGTCATCTTTGTCCTTCATGTCTCAGTAATGTTATTTTCATAATATGGAAAGGCTCAGTGCAAGATTTCTGGATGAAATCTCCCTCACAAGAATTACGCTTTATTTACAACCATTCCTAAGAGTGGGCATGATTTTAAACAGACTACCTATCCCACAACAAAAACACACTCAGTATTTTTTAATAGCAATGAATCAACATCTTCAGAATGGGCATTCAAGGAGTTCCTTGAGGAAGAGAGGAAGACATTAGCAGCTGTCAGAAAGCAGTTTAACCTTTTGAAAGCTAAGATGCAGCTTAAAGTTTGTCCCAGGCGTAGAGGAAGGATTTACTGAAGGGAAACACCAAATCATCACATGAAATGTTTTCCTAAATGAAGGCCTGGTTTTTGTGGACTCTGAGACCTCACAACATCGTTGTAAAGGTCACTAAGTTTCAGCATTTGTGTTTTATGTTCAGTTCTCTTCATACATGCGGATTAACCTCTGGGAAAGGGCTGCAGGGAAAACTGGCCAAAGTGTTTCTTTATGTCCTCCATCCTAAAACCACAAGAGAGTAACTGATCCTACAGGTTAAGGTTTTCACTTGCACTTTCACTCCAGCACATTTTGTTAATGCAAAATGAAGTGCTGTATCCCCGAGGTGCCTAAAGCACAGTACACATGAACACCTGATTGGATGTTAAGGTACCTCATCAACAGCATTCAGATAATGAAAACTTGTGTCTACAGGGATGAAAGCTATTCACATTGCTGTTTTTTCTGACTGGACTCCGGAAATATGTTCTTATAAGAAGTTTGTCTCTGAATGGATCAGATCTTAGACAGTGGAAATGCTAACATAAATGTTAGAAATAATGTTTCTTCTCGTTTTACCAGTTTCTCCAAAAATCACTGGTGCCACAGGGCTCCGTACCACCCCTCCGTTATGTTGTACTTCCTCTCATTTCAAAGGCACGTACTGCTACTTTTTGTGGCTTTGCACACTGAGCAGTGATGTTGATCCGGTGGCATGACTGGCTTTAGTTTAGTTTCTTTGTGGTCCTGCTGTGTACATTGCTATTCATGCTCTTTCTCTGTCAGACTGTATTCTTCATGGTAGTATGCAAGCCTCCAAGCCAGCAAATATTGCATAGCTCTGATTTCAGCAGAACAGGCTAAAAAAAATTTTTCTTTTTTCTTCACTTGTCTCTTTCTTCATCAGCAGTAGCAGAAGGCTCTTCTTCTCTGCGTTTTGCTGTTGCATACCTGACAGTTTCTTTCCCCTTGATTAACTGGAGCAAAAGTCTCAAGTTACTGTGGAATAAACAGTTAGCATTTGTCAGCTGAGCTGTTGTAATGGGCCCTGTATGCACTTCTTGATGTCTTAAGCTAATGCGTTTTACCTTGCAATGGGGGCAGATGAACTGTATGGGCTGGGCAATTTTGGCAGGTCTGTTGACAGACCAAACCTTGTTAAGCTGCTCTAACAGAGTTATAACTCGGTAATGTGGTGCAGTCCTCAATTCCAGTGCGAGCGTCCAGAGACATGTGGTTAACAGCAGGTAACTCTGTTCAAAGAAGGGATCTCTTTGTATATGTGCGTTGATTCCATAGTTTTGGCAGAGGCCTCTGAGTCTCTAATGCACACCTTGAAGCAACAGTTCTACTTTTCTCAGCCCAGGCATAAAGGAAACCCACCGTGTCCCAGTCCTTCCTATAAAGTTAGCACAAAAATAAGGGCTTTGAATAATAATAACAATAATAATAATAACAATAATAACACCAATAATAATAATAATAATTGTTATTATTGTTATTATTATTTTTAACCAGGTTGGGAAGAGGAAGAAGGCTGACAGTAAGGAAGGAAAGTAACAAAAGTAGAAGCAGTAAAATAATTATACACTTGCCAATTCCTTTCTTTCTTGTTAAAGACTCACCCACCTTTTTGTCTGTGAAAAGTTCATTTAAAGCTGTCTCTCCTATGCAACAGGAAAAATAACAGTTCATTCAACAGTATAATACAAATCCCAGAATGTTTTCAAATTTCCCTCTTTTGTGTGTTTTAAGATTGACAACTATATAATTAAGCATAACAAAGAGAGAAAGGATTTTACAAGATTTAGCACAACTTGGGCAACTTGGGGTAGCAGAGGGAAGGAAAGTCAAGGGCAGATACTAAATTAATCTGTCGAGTTACTCATCAGAGGTGTGCAGACTCAATTGAAGCACTATTTTAAGAATGGAAACAATCACAGAGCTACACGCACAGACTATGCTACGGCCTGTGGCCAGGTGCTGCCTGACGAGGTCAAAGAAATGATACTAAGCAGAGGAGCCAGCATGGTGATCCCCATTTGTAGACGTAGATTTGTAGACACACAGCAACCCCTCCTGCAGTGGCAGTAGAAAGCTCCAAAGCGCTTTTGTTTACAGGGAAATTTCAGCAGTGGCGTGTTTGTCTTTGTCTTTCCCTGTCCACGTGAGTGTGGAGGCATGTTGGAAAGATACTCTGCTATGTTATAGTCTAGCCTGTGCCCTATGCTATGCTTTCCATCCTTAATGTAGAGTGTACTCATCTCATTAGGTCATATCAAAGTCCAGCTTCAGGAAAATCCAATGGAATACCTATCCTGTGAACTTTGCTTTACAGAAGTAAGGAAAAATAGAGAATCTCTGCATCTTCAAATAAGTCACTTGTCTTCCTGTGACTGTTTCGTTCCCTTCAGAGCTTGTTCTTCAATTTGTCTCATTTTCTACCTGTCTTTTCTGTAAATATGCAATTTCTTAGATGTTTCCACTTACACAAATCCCATTTTTCACAGGATCACAGAATAGTAGGGGTTGGAAGGGCCCTCTGGAGATCATCTAGTCCAACCCCCCTGCTAAAGCAGGCGCACCTAGAGCAGGTTGCACAGGGATACGTTCAGGAGGGTTTTGAATATCTCCAGAGAAGGAGACTCCACAGCCTCCCTGTTCCA
>VZSC01002968.1:29946-52825 GCA_013398225.1 Steatornis caripensis
TCTGGCCCCATACTCTTGACACTTGCCCTTTAGGTATTGATGAGATCCCCTCTCAGTCTTCTCTTCCCCAGGCTGAACAGACCCAGGTGTCTCAGCCTTTCCTCATAAGAGAGATGCTCCAGTCCCCTCAGCATCTTTGTAGCCCTCCTCTGGACTGTCTCCAGTAGTTCCCTGTCTCTCTTGAACTGGAGAGCCCAGAACTGGACACAGTACTCCAGATGTGGCCTCACCAGGGCAGAGTAGAGGGGGAGGATCACCAATTTTTTCCTGATTACTTTGTCAAAACCTTTATGCTTATGCAACTATTTCAACCATGTCTCCAGAAAAGCCCTCCTCAGAAGGATCTTAGATCTTTCAGGTTTGTGAAGAAGGGGGGAAGATTCCTGTGGCCGAGAACAAGATTATCACAGGTTCATTAAAACCCTAGTTCTGTTGTTTTGAAAAGTTATCCTATATCCAAACAGGGGATCAAACAAGTCTGAGCCATTTTCAAAAGTTCTTCCAATTGTCTGAAAATAGTATGTGTGGGTGTGGCAAAAGATATAAGTATGTAAATAAGAATAAAATTTTTAATTCCATATCAAAATTTCCTTCATAAGGAGAAAGGAAAAAACTCATGTTTTCTGTCTAACCTTAGTATTCACTTACAAAGATGTTTTGTCTGTTCATTGTGTATTGAAATAGAAAAGTGGTGAACCCCAATAAAAATGCCATTCCTGCTTCTTTGTGGGAGCTCACAAAATGCTATTTCCCTATCTGAAAGTCTCATTGAGTTAATACATTTAGTTAAATCATGTCTGGACAGATTTCCATTTCTTTAAATTCCATTTGAATTTAAATCGGTTTCTAATGAGGTTGAAATACAACAGGAAAAGCACAGATGAAAACACAGGGCATATCTGCACCACTGTGAAAATGTCTGAAGCCCTACAAGCAAGTGGAAATGCTGATTCTTTAGCTGAGTACACATGAATGTTGCAATGGGTAAGCAATTCTTATCTCTTATCTCATTTTCATTGTCAGGCACTGACTCCAGCTCAGAGTAATTTCTTTTAAACTCAGAGGCAAAGAGGACCTGCAGAACTGTTTGGTATTTTCCCTACTCCTTTCTCACCCTTTCACATTGCTGCTCTACTAACTTTATACCATTATACCTGGTGATGTCCTTTCTATGTACCTCAGAGTTAGAAACCTATTTAATCCTCCTTACAACTCCTGCTATAAAAATTCCTGTGCTTGTAAAACAGATGCTTGTGCACTGCCAGGTTGAATGGGCTGTAGACACAGAACTGTCATCCTATCTCATCCGCGGGAGTTCTCCATGTGGTATGACAGCATGGCTTCTTGCCAACGCTTAGCCAACGTTATAAAGTGTGTTGCTCTGTCTCTTTAGGATATTCTACTCTCACCACTTTTGCCGTTCTTCCTGGGACTTAAATAATAATGGGACAGATCTGCTCCTAGGTGGCTCCCCCACTCTGAAGCTGCAGCTGCTTTGGTCTTTGGTAAGAGAAAGCAGCTGTGCCCATGGCATAGCTTCATTCTTCACCTATCAAAGGCACTGTACTGAAGTGGCTAGAGGAGAAGCTGGCTCCACTGGCTTTGCACCAGGAATGCTGAATCGAAGCAGCTGCAAATAGATTTGAGGCCTTTTGCTTTTTCCACAACGACCCTGTTACTATGCCTGTTACATATAACTAATGTAGGCAGACATCTCCCAGGAGGAGCTAGCTTTATCATTTAAACAAGTTGACTGCTTGACTATGAATTCTAAAATTAGCAGTGCTCCACCATGCTTTATTAAGTTCATTATATCCTGTAGCATCCCAGATGCTCCATAAAAAACAACTTTAAAAATGACCTAATGAATTCCTCAGCATAATTAATGTTTCAGTTGAGGCTAGCCCAAAATATTTCTAACACCTAGAGTTTCCATATGTCCTGAAAAAAAAAAAAGACCAAAATAAAAACCACATAGGCAAACTGATCCATGTAGCTACAACTGCCAAGCACTGGACTAATCAATTCTATCTACAAGGTTCTTAGCTTCAGGACGTTCTTTGGCCATGGTTTGTGAAGAAATAGAGATGGGTAAACTTACAGAATTTCCTGTAGGAAGGCCTCACTTGTGGTGAATAAGTATCAGCCTCATTGCTCTTTCTATAGTACTTTGGCTGGAAAGTCTCTTGAGCACATTTGTTAAAGTTATGACCTACTCTTCAGCACCCCAGAAATTATTTCTTTAGGAGAAAAAAAAGTGATACTGGACCGAGATGTTTGTTACGTCTGGTAAAGCTGAGGTCTTTGTATACTTTGAAATGCCAGATTTGCTCTAAATTAAGTGTATTACTTTCTTCAGTTCCAGCTATGAGTTGTAGTCCAGCTGCTTGGGTAATCCAAAATATCATTATTTTTATACACAGCTATATTGTTGCAAAGGAATGCACCACAGCTGCCAGGTCTGACTGCTGGTGATTGTATCTGAAATGGTAGAATTGAGCCTCAGTCATAACTGATAATTGATCTCAGTCAGTTCCTTAATCAAACAGCATGTCTAGACAAAATTCTTGTTGACTTTTCCCATCAAAAATCTATATGGTTCTCCTCAAAGCCAAACAATTCTCTGTATCAGTCATTATAACTACAGTTTTATCATCTTCGTGGAGAAATGGGTAACTAGCTGCCCTTGGCAAAGCAAAGGAAACATAATCTGTGGCTTTACAGACTGTGTGTGTACTATGTATAGTAGTGTGTATTCTCTGAAGAAAGGTCTAGATACCAACAGGTACTCATGAAGAACGCTAGTACAAACCTAATTAATGCAGAATAAAGATCCTTCAGTCTCAGTGGTGGAGAGCATGTTCTTCAATGCCATCAAAACTATCTAGTTTCCACAGTATTTGAGCCCCGGTACAGGCTCTTTTCAGTGGTGCCCAGTGACAGGACAAGGGGCAACCGGCACAAACTGGAGCACAGGCAGTTCTGTCTGAACGTGAGGAAGAACTTCTTTACTGTGAGGGTGACAGAGCCCTGGAACAGGCTGCCCAGAGAGGCTGTGGAGTCTCCTTCTCTGGAGATATTCAAAACCTGCCTGGACGCGTTCCTGTGCAACCTGCTCTAGGCAAACCTGCTTTAGCAGGGGGGTTGGACTGGATGGTCTCCGGAGGTCACTTCCAACCCCTACCATTCTGTGATTCTGTGATTCTGTATTCATTGTCCAAGCTGGTAAGCCAAACACTCCCCATGGCAAAACAGCAATTTTTTGTAACTAACTTTTTCAAATGTTTACTTTGTGGGCTAAAATGTTCTATGTTCAGTGGATCCAAAAGACTGTTATTATCAATTGTTATTACTATTGTTCTAAAAAAAATATGTTCAGGCATTTCCCAGAACAAGTCTAGGGTGAAATCCGTTCTGTTGCCTGCTTCACCCATGACAATTCTGACATGTGTTCCTTTTAACAATCCTTATTGTATGGAGTAGGGTTTTGAGTTAATCTGCCTTTTCAGCCCTCCGTGTAAAGCCATCCTGAATCTCACAATGTCTTTGGAAATTTAGTTAGTAAAATCAAAACAGACTTTTCTGAGAACTTACTGCAAGTTAAATCTTTTGAAGTTGCCACCCACATTAATTATACTCCAATGGTAGTTGTGGGCAACTGGCATTTATCTTGTGACCATAGTGCTAATACGCTTAAGATATGGGAGCGGGCAGAAGATGGGGGGTGGGGTGAGGGAAAGGTCTAGTAAGGAAGAACATCTAGGATTTTAATCTGTGGGATGTGTGCCCCCTGGGAAAAGACACAGGCACTGAAGCCAGAGGCTAAGGGACAAGTATCTGATAGGAGAAGCAGAAGATCTGAGAGGGTCTTGGACTATGAGGTATGAAATGTACGCAAAGAGTCAAAACGGAGAGAGGAGAAGGCAGAAGATATCGTAAGTTTTAAGACAAAAAAGGTAGAACTAGGACTGAAAAGGATAGGGCCTGAAAAGGTTGGAGATATAGTACTGAAAATGGCAGGGTAAAAAGAAAGGGAAAGCAACCTGGTGAGCAAGGACTGTGGGACTGCGATGCCTGAAGAGCAGACAATTGTGCCAGTAAGGTCCCAGAGTAGTGGAACAGGGATGAGAAGACAGAGACTGGGAAAACCATTACAAAGATGAAGACAGAGCAGAAGAGACAGTGTGTGGGATGGAGGGACTCTACCAGCTGGGGAGGAATCGGGGGGGCCCAGAAGAAGGACGGGCTGGCTGGAAGGGCCTGTGATGCTGTAACATGCTTCCTTCACAGCTCTTGAGGTTAGGAAGCAAATGCAGCATTTTTCATTCAAAATGTAACCTTTTTTTTTTTTTCAAATAGAAATAATTAATACATGTATATATACATGTACTTGACCCCCAGAAAATGCAATTTCTGAAATGTAATAGTCATCTGATGCTTCACCTGCTCACCTGGCAGGAAAGCTTAAATCTGGCCTTTCCAAAATTAGCTAGATTATGGCGTTTCCCAAATTTTGCAGCCTGATGTTCTTAGATGTTGGTTTTATGCAGGTATACACGTGTGTGAGTTCCTAGTTATAAGCCCAAATACATGTCAGAGTATCAATTNATATATACATGTACTTAAGCCCCAGAAAACGCAATTTCTGAAATGTAATAGTCATCTGATGCTTAACCTGCTCACCTGGCAGGAAAGCTTAAATCTGGCCTTTCCAAAATTAGCTAGATTATGGCGTTTCCCAAATTTTGCAGCCTGATGTTCTTAGATGTTGGTTTTATGCAGGTATACACGTGTGTGAGTTCCTAGTTATAAGCCCAAATACATGTCAGAGTATCAATTCCATAGTGCTGTGCATCAGTAAAAACATACTGATTTGTATCCATATCTGATTTGCACATGGATTTACATTAGAATGAAGTAAGGTCCGGGATTTTTTCTGGTGGAGATAATTCACAGGACACAGGATTTTTCTGTAAGGAGTAGTAAGCGTGTTAGTTATGATACGGATACTATACTTAGTTCCTTATATTGTCATCTGTTTCTTAATCTCTAGTCTCCAAATAGGCTGAGCTATCTTGTCTTGGTGATCACCAGATCTGTTATTAGTCTGTGAAAATATTATTTAAAATTGGAAAGCTCCTGTCATTATTATTTCATAAACTGGGGGATGGATTCCTATATTTGCAGGCTTTTGAGAAATCTATGTTTTAGCAGGAACGAACAACCTTTTAGACGATATGCTTATACCACAAGCAGTTCTAGTAACAACATCAAAACCAAAAGGCTTTCTTCAGCCACTGTGGTAAACAGATTGCATGTGATTATGGGAAGGGTAAGTTTTATTACTGTTTCTACATTCAAAATCCTGATTGGAATTGTATCATCTAGATTATTGCTTTCTGGATATTTCTGTAGCTCTTTTACCCAGTATCTTGGCCAGCATAGTAGGTTAGACATTAGTTGTTCATTTTCTAGTACCATTGGCTTCAGCAAGATTTATTTTAGCAGGAGCTTCACTACCATTTTCTTTCCAGACGTGGAAACATCCCCATCCCAGCAACAACTTAACCACACTGAGTGGTGAAAAGCTGAAATTCCAAAAGGAAATTAGTTGGGCAAGAATCCACGGGACAGGTGGTGGGATGAAGCCGTGTAACAAATTTGGACATTGCTAAACCTGAAACTGAACTGGACAATCCCGACTCAGGAAAAGGGAAGAATTTATTGTATCACAGACTGGCAATAGCCATTATGAGCAACATATACATTTAAAGGAGGTGTATTGCCACTCTGCTAAACCACGACCACCAATGTTCCCTTCCTTCGCAGGTCATACTTAACACTGAAGATATTTTAGCAGTGTGTTACCTGACAGCCATGTGAATGGCAGAAGTAAACATTTAAGTAAGATTAGTTGTCTCTCTGTGTCTTCCTTGCTACATTGCCAGGAAGTGCAGATTGTGTTTGCAGTGTTGTTTTTGCGAGACTGTTCCTGTAGAATCTGAGCTGAACTCTTTCCATAGACACCTGTGAATAGCCATGAGGCATTGCGTATCAGGAATCATTTTCGAACTAAGCATATTAAAAGTAGTAACTTAAAATGTAATAGAATGCATGGGTAGCCGTAGCGCCTCACTGTGAAATGTGTTTTGCATCTTTTTGTTATTACTAATAGTTTGTGAAAATATTGGTATTCACACTTATTTTAAATCATTTACAATCAGAACAGGTATCTGTGGATCACATTCTTTTTCTGAATATCCAAAACTGAAATTCTAATTCCCTGGCTTAGTGATGCTTTGGTGTTTAAGCTTGTTCCTGGACATAGTAAGTGCCATTCCTAGATTTAAAGCATATGGTACAAATTCTCATGTGAACAAATACAGAATTGAATTTCTTTGACCAGTTGCCAATATTTGTTTTAAATGAATGATATTCATGAACTTTCTTGCCACAAAACACATTCACTGCAACATGGGTGTATGGCCTGGGATTGATCCATCCTCCCCTTTATGACATCAGTCTTTCTATAATATGAAGCAGACTGGGAACCACTGTGCTACAATATTAGTGGAAAATAAACACAAGCTAAGTGAATTCACTAAAAACATTAAACAAACATTTACACAAAATCTTCCGCAGTATTTGC
This sequence comes from Steatornis caripensis, assembly GCA_013398225.1. Classification (NCBI taxonomy): domain Eukaryota; kingdom Metazoa; phylum Chordata; class Aves; order Caprimulgiformes; family Steatornithidae; genus Steatornis; species Steatornis caripensis. Next base: position 36,596 of record VZSC01002968.1, read on the forward strand.
CTACCTCTTACATGAACCACTGAACAAGAAGGAAATGCTCCAAGCCAAATGGGACTTGAAACCATTTATATCATTGTTCTTGTACTAATAACCTTGTGGATTTATTACTTTCAGAGCATTTTATTGTTGCTTGCACGCTACCTGGGGCTTTTTGAACTCATTATGGTTGCCATTATTCTATATTGCTATATGAGAAATGCTCATCTGCCTTTTCTGGTAATCTTACAATGTTTCCCATAATATTTCCCTGTATCCTATATTCCATACTTTGTACAAGAAATGAATGATATAATAATAAACGATAAGCCTTATTGTCATTCGTGTGAATAGCAACTATTCTGCAATTGGAATTGCACAAAAAAATGCTAATAATCACTTTAAAAAAACAGGCGTTGGGTGCTGTCTGTGTCCTTTGTCACAGAAGACATCCTCATTTGCATTTGTATCTTCCTTCTTTGCTGCCATCACAAAGAGAAGTGCAGACGCTATGATTACTACAACTTGCAGGCCTACTGGAGGACTGGAGGCTCCTCGGAGCCCCTTGTGAGAAATGGTTTTTGAAGCAAGGAGGGCACTCTGAGCTCACAAGGAGCAGACACTTGCTGGTTAGCGCGGGGGTCTTCAGCTTTGCCTTCTTTCTAGGCCATGCTGCTACCCGTGGGCATTGCATGAGCGTGACATCAGCAGCTTGCACAGCAAAATAGCTCAAGGAGAAGCATCTTTCCAGGAAATGCTGGGCTGTGCTTAGGCCAACCTGAAAGCATTACGGGGCTAGGTACCAAGCCATCTGTTGAGGCAGTCTGGCTGGCAGACCCACAGTTGGATGCTTTGGGCCAGATCATTTATGGGAGCAGGGAGGGGAAAAAGGAATGGGTTTCCCTGATTCCTTTACGTAAGGAATGTTCCTGCATCCTCCCTATTCTGCTGTGTAAACCTTCAGGTACCCATAACTAAAACGCCAGCTAGGACACCACTTGTGGGGAGAAGACATTTTACTGAGAATGTTCAATTCTCTGTTCTTCTCCACTAATCTTCTTTACCAAACCACAACAAGCATTTGGCAGCAATTTCTTTGGTGAAATAAACAACCAGCAGCACTGGGCTAAGGGTAGGTGTGAAAGCATAGGAAAGGAACAAGGAGAGAGAGGGATCAACCTTGCTGTAGCAGAGCCTTATGCCCAATTTCAGCTGAGATATTATAGACAGGGATTTTTTTTATTTTCTTTTTCCCCCTCCACAGAAAATGTTGAGACATTTCTGAGACCTAGCATTTATTTTGTTTCTAGAAAACATTCACTTAAGGGCCACTTACTTTCTACAGACATGCATAAAGCTTTCCATAATGGGTAGAAGTTGATACTTACCTTGGGACACATTAGGCACTCTTTCTGCAGGCTTATATTTGGACTCATTTTGTGAATAAGAAAGCAATGGTATTTGCAGGAGGGAGAATTAAAAAGCGAGTGTGTTTTACATCAGAAGGAAATTACTTTTCAGGCAGATTCAGCCTTGGACATCCTGACTCTGGCTTGCGACTGGAAATATTCTGCAATTGTGTCTTTTTCCTTAGTGCAGGTTTGGTAACATCAGTGGATATAAAGCATGCTGGTTTTAGTGTCGAAGGACAGTTGGTAAAGATAGCCGAGGTGTTATGTATCTCACTAACATCCAAGTATAAGACACTAACTTTCTTCGACTGCAGCTTCAAGGGGTGATGAAGAAAAAAAAGTATATGCTTATGGACTTATACTTGTATTCCAATAGTCTTCTGCAAAGACAAACTGGGCTAGTGCTGTTGTCCTTATTTCAAAGAACAGCATATCACAGAATGGCTGAAGAAGGAAGACACTTTTGGAGGTCATCTAGTCCAACCCTGCTGCACACAGCAAGGTCAAATAGAGCAGGTTGCTCAGGGCCATGTCCAGTTGAGCTTTGGATATCTCTGAGGATGGAGATTCCACAACCTCTCTGGCATACATCTTCCAGTGTTTGACCACCCTCACAACAACAAGAAAAAAATTTCTTATGTTTAAATGGACTTCCTTGTCTTTCAGTTTGTGCCTGTTGCCTCTTGTCCTGTCAATGGGTGCTGCCGAGAAAAGCCTAGCTCCATCTTCTTTACTGTCCCCCACCCATTCAGATATTTATACACTTTTATAAAATCCCCTCTTGAGCCTTTTCTTCTCCAGGCTGATCAGCCCCAGCTCTTTCAGCCTCTCCCTGCATGTCAGCTGCTTCAATCCCTGATTTGTCTTTGTGGTTTTTTGCTGGACCCAGTCCAATACGTCCACGTCTCTCTTCCAGCCCAGAATTAGACCTAGCACTCCAGATATGCCTCACCAGGGCTCAGCAGAGGGGAAGGATCTACCGACTCAACTTGTTGGCAACGCTTTCCCTAAAGCAGGCTAGGATGCTTGTGATGGTGTATGCTTAAAAGCTGTGGAGACCTATGTACAAACCCCTCACATTAATGCTATTTGATAGTATTTGGGGACCCATCTCTGCACTGTGCTCAGTTCCTCCTACATAGGGCACTCCTGGTGTCTCGTGCAGTTCCATGAGTATTGCTGCTACCATGGTAGTTAACATCACTAAGGATTAGGTGTCTGTTCCTGGGGACAAGAAGCTTACAGGCAGGACTGTTCACAGTTTCTGGGAAAAGCTCTGCAGGGTGTGGTTTTGTGGAATGACAGAGTAGCTAGAGAGCTAAGGTGTCCATGCGATACTTTCTGGTGGACACTCTGAAGTATGTTACAGCAGAGGGTACCTGGTGTCTTGTTCACAGCAAGAGGAACCTCTGTCCACGTGTCTGCACATGTGCATGCGCACTCTGGGAAGGGTAAGGAACTGCTCCATAAGGGAATTCTCCAGAAAGTTACTTTTCCACTCATCTCTGGTGGGTTTTCTTCAGTTTGTGTACTACAATGCTATCATCTGGCAAAGCCTAAACTCTCATCAGCTGTCTCCACAACTCCAGGCCTGCATGCAACCTGCGTGATCTCCTTAGCAAGGCACCCTGCTGCTTGTCAGGGCAAAACCCATTGCCAAAATTCCTTCCATCAAGTCTCATACCCTACATCTACCTCTTTTTTCCCTTTTGCTCCCTGACCCAAAATCTGACTTGCATTAACAGCTGGAAGAGTTCATCTTCTAGAGTAGGATCTGTGTCTTTCCACCCGCAGTTTAATTTACTGTGCTGGCAAGCTGAGAGCACTTCCACACAAGGGCTTAGGAAGAACAAGCATATTCTCCCACAGTCTGCCACAAATGCATTCATAGAGCAGTACACAAAGTAATGCAGCATGACGAACCCTCAGCCAACCTGCTGAAGCCCAGCCTGGCGTAAGACTAAACCAGCAGCAGGATTTTGCTCTAGGCCTGCTTTACCTGGCCCAGTGTCGTGGTTTAACCCCAGCCAGCAACTAAGCACCACACAGTCCCTCGTGTGCTCACTTCCCCCTGGTGAGATGGGGGAGAGAATAGGAAGCGTAAAAGTGAAAGAACTATGGATTGAGATAAAACCAGTTCGATAAGTAAAGCAAAAGCCACAACAAAACAAGGAATTCCTTCACTACTTCCCGTTGGCAGGCAATTGTTTCAGCCATCTCCAGGAAAGCAGTTCTCCATCATGCATAACAGTTACTCGGGAAGAAAAAAATGATTGCCCTGAATGTCCCCCGCTTCCTCCTTCTTCCCCTAGCTTTACATGCTGAGAATGGCGTCATATGGGATGGAATATCCCATTGGCCAATTTGAATCTGTTGCTCTGGCTATGCTCGCCCCCAGCTTCTTGTGCATCCGCACACTAGCAAAACATGGAAAGTTGGAACGTCCTTGATTTCTTATCAAAAACTAAAAACATCAGTGTATTATCAACATTATTCTCATACCAAATCCCATACTAAAGCCAAAACTTAGTGCTATTATAGCTACTAAGAAGAAAATTAGCAATATCCCAGCTGAAACCAGGACATCCAGATAATTTCCAAGTCACTGTACAGTTACAAGTAATGCTGTGGATTCAGTCTTGGGGACTGGCATCTGATCTGAGGACTTGGGTTGGCTGTAGCCAAGCATGAGCCTTTCCTCAGCAAAACTCGACCTGTTTCTGCCTCCTCCCTGTTCTGCTTTTCCTGCACATCTCAGGGAGGAGAGGAATTTCTGTCGGGTTGTTCTGACAGGACAGAGTCCCACTTCTGCCCTCCCCTCATCATCCCTTGCCTGCCTGTGGTGGAGTGGGGGGCAGGTGAGATGAAATAAAGTTCCAGTCAGGAGGGATTGTCAATTGTAACTTTAAGCAAACCAGTGTTATCACGGCTGAGGATCAGTCCTGACACATTTTATCTCCTGGGTCAGCTGAGTAGAATGCAGTTTACAGGATGTGGCTTGTTAGTGATTTAAAATTGGACATCCTGTTTGCTTTGCATGGATGTCAGTCTGTGGTAGCACTTAAAAGCAGAGATTTCTCAAGGGTCCCTGGCCAAACTGCCTTCTTTCCCCTGTGCCCGTGCACTTCTTTGCTTTGCGTGGAACTATGCCAGATTACACGAGCTGAGAATCAGGCCCAGGCTTTCCAGTGAGGAAAAGAGAAGTGAAAATGGCAGTCAGTCCTGCTCAAATGAAGTTAAATATAAATTCAGACTTTTTCTCTCTCTCACACACAAAGATGCTGAAATCGCATACGAGAAGTTCCTTTCACACCATCTGGTCGAGAATAAAAATCACCCGGACCCATTCAATGCCTCTGTTAGGAGATCTGCTTGCTTGGGTAAGCACACCAAGCATGCACGTTTACCCTTCTGCCACCCGTGCTGGGACTATGGCTGGCAAACAAACGTGGCTATGGAGACTTGCAGTGTGGTAGTCCTCCTCTCCTCCCTTACACCCTGTTTTGTATGTGTACCTTCATATGGTTCTTTGGTTTTGGGGGGTCAGATGCTCTGAGTGGGTATCGGGTAACTTCTACATAGCAGAAACATTTGAAAAGTGTGGGAACACTTGGTTGACATTATCTGCCAGTAAACCAAAAGAAAGACAAAAGAGATCTTCTAAAAGCCAGCAACACTGTGAGAAAACCAAGAGGCAGTTTGGGAGAGAGTGTGATATGGTGAAAATCTGCATTTGAGAGAGTGTGGGGAGACTATCTTTGTCTAGAAAACTGTTGAGCAGGATGAAAAACTTATTTGTGTGCTTTAGAGGTGCAGAATCATTGGTTGGTATTTTGTGCAAACAAGCTGGTAGCTCTCACTACCACTGACTGTTCCTACCAGTTTGTCGGTGTGATCCGTGACTCATACAATAAAAGATCATTAAATGGACTTGCTAAAAATCCACTGGTAAATGAGGTATTTTGCTTGTTAGCTGCAGCATCATGTCTGCCTGCTGTCACAAAGGTGCTCACCAGCTGTAATGTCATTTCTGAGTGCTAACTGCTGAGTGTAATACCATATATCTCATCCTCACAGAAAAGCTTTAGAAATCCATGCCACAAAACTAGTGTCTCTTTCTTTCTTTTTGGCTCCCATTTCTCCCGTTTTCTTCTCTTCCCCTTTCCCATATTTTATTTTCTTTTTTCTGACCACCACTTATGCTTTCCCATTCTAACCACATCTTCATGTTTTGTTCTGTCTTGTACAGAGAACTTTCTCTTTTGCCTCTGCACAGAGCTGGCAAGGGGACCGCCTAATGCAATGAGCTGTCTGGGGTAGAAAATGTCTGACTGCAAGGATCAAAGTTCTTCTTCAAAGAGACAGAAAGTCAATGTTGTGTAATGTCTGAGTTCCTGGTGACCTCCTCGGCAGCGAAATGGGACGAAGGATGAGCTCGTGATTATGAGACTAGTCTGGGGATCTGTTGACCTGGTTCAAGTCCCCTCTCTGCTGCACACTTCCTCTGTGAGTCTCAACAAGTCCCTTACAGCCTGTTGAATTTTTTGGACATCTATGCAGATATGGGACTTTTCACAAGTGTATGACGAATGCTGAAAATCTGACAAGGAATCATCTGCCTCGTTTAGCACCAAAATACTCTTCAACTGGTAGATGTTTTCTTCTCCCAGTGGCTCCATTCCTTTCTGTAAAATAGTGATTTCTTGCCTTGTAGAGGACACAAAAACACTATCGGTGGTGGAGCTATGCAGACAATGCTGCACTATATGGGTGTCATAAGGAGAGAAAATGTTATGCTATATTTGGCTGTAGAGCATAAAGACGCTCATGTGTACCTTATTTGAGGCCCAGTCTCATAAGCCCCTTCTGAAATAAATGAATGGCCCTTGTATGTGAAAATTAGCATTATGTATATTTGTTTAAGATGACTGGATTCTTTTTTGGTGATGAGAAAAGAATATATATTAAAATACCCAGGCACAAACACTTTTCAATATTTATTTTGGCACCAATGGATTCTTTTTCAGTTGATTTTGTCAGCCACGTTTCCTTTCTGAACAGAGGTTACATACAACAATTGGATGAACAATTGTAGAAAACTCTCAGGGGCATTCTTGAAGTCAAGCCTGCATGAGATCATGTTATGAGTGTGGCTTGGCTGTGCTTTTATTCAGTAGGTGATCTCATTCATTTAAAGTACTAATCATTTTAACAGGGAATAACTGCAGCTATCCAAAAGTATAGCAAAAAAAGTGATCTTGCAAGATTTCCTGTGAGTTTTGCACAGAAATATCCATTTCTGTGCTAGCTGATTGTACACAAACTGGATACTGCTGGTTAGACAAATGAATAAAGTAAGTTTAATACAAACAAATAAGATTATTCACTACAGTGATGGCTTTACCAGTTTTGGTTTGTTTGTTTGTTTGTTTGTTTGTTTGTTTCTAAATACACGTTATAGGTATAGGCTGCTTTTAGATTCTTAGCTTTTGGTAAAGAGACCATGTAAACATCTGCATTTCTACAATTTCTGTCTTACTGAGGGTCTTACTGGGGCCTCTGTATACTATCATGATATAAATATTAAATACAAACTAACAGATTAAATATCCTGGGACAGGTTAGCCTGTGATAACCCCTGTAATGCCTACAGAGCATTTCCTCTAGTGATCCTCAATAATGAAGATATCCCTGGCTGGACCAATTATTTACAAGTTCAAGAGGCAGTACGGGCTCCTGGCTAGAAAACTTACTTGGGCACAATCAACTAAAAACTTTTAACTGTCTCTCAGAGCAAAAAATAAAAATGTTTGCAGCCAGAAATAACAAGGCTGGGAAGTTAAATTAGAAGCAGGGACCAAGAAAGGCTTTGCCTAATTCTGGTTTCAATCAGTGACTGCAGCAGTCATCAGGAGCAGGCGCTGCTGTGGGTTTGAGAATAATGACTTTATTTTAAGTAGACAGAAGTTGTTGGCTTGACCCAATTGCTGACAACCAGTCTCCCCTAAACACCCCACATGAGGCCAGATCCTGAAGTCCTCCTGTGGTTTTTATCCAAGCCCGTTCTCACTGCAGTCAAAACTTGAGCAGACACAGCCTCAGAATTTGGCCTACACCTATTGCAGACTCATTTGGTCTCTTAAAACCACCATAGAAAAATAAATCCCAGTGCCCAGGTTTCGTTTTCAAGTCTCAAACTCCTCTGTACTCTTGGCCTGGTTTTACTTCAGTTAGTTGAGAGTGGGATATAAATTACAAGTCTCTCCACTGTTAGCTTCTTGCATCTCTTGGGCTCAAGTTTCAACAAAATGATAGATTACTAGCCTTGACCTCGTGGAGCAGGGACAGCATATTGGATACGAGCTTGATCCTGCCAGGGGTGGAACAGCTTGGGAATATACAAGGTCCCCTTCATGAAAGCAACAAAACTAGATATTACTCAGTTTCTTGGAAGAAGAGACCATGTTAGCTTCCCTTGGGCGGTCTTCCCGTTCTGGCTTTCCCAGTGCTCAGGACCAAGGCCTCCAGACAACCACCACAATGTAAATGTTTAAATATATGATTTAAAAAAACCAACAGGGAGGTGAACAGCTGAAAGGGGAAGCAGCCTTAAGGAAGAGAGGGTAACAAATGCATGCACGCACCCGTCAGATTACAACAGAGAGAAAACCAACACAAAAAAGAGTTGAAATTGCTGCTGTCCATCAAGAGGAGAGATTGTATGATCGGTATGATTCAGCCTGAGGGTATAGCTATAGGGCACTAGATTTGGGGCACTAGACCGGCGTTTTGGAAGGTTTGGGTTGGTTGGCTTTTGTTTCCCTGCTTTTTGTTTTTCTGTCGTCTGTTAGGGCACCTCATCGAAACGTGCCTCAAGTTCCCCATTGTTTACATGCATCCATAGGGAGGCTATTTTGTACTAGAGGGGCTGGCACTCCTAGATACCAGTGAAATGTGAATAATCTCTGTCATGTGGTGCTTAATGTCACCAAGTAACTCAGTGGAAATGATTGATTTTTTTTTTCTTAAATAATGACTTCTTGGCAAACAGAGAATGAATCTGAATTTCCAATTCCCATCTGATTGCTCTATATTATTTCAATAATTAGCGTCTGAGCTTCATTAGGTATCTCAGTGTGGTATCTGTTCTGAACAGCAGTCAAGAAAATCTGAGGTTTGTACGGAAGAATTTTCAGACCAACTTTAATTTGAACCAATTTGTCTGCTCTTGACATTGGATTGAAATAGTTAATTTAGAGAAGGTAGTAATGTGTTATTACGCATAGATTTATCCTAGTGAAGCTTCCTTGCTGTTCTGAAAGTGACCTTCCACAATGATAATGTATCTGCCTGTCTAGATACAAGGAAAGCCTTTGTGCACTCTTAGAAACAAATTTCAGCGTTAAAGCTGCTTTTCCTGAGTCCCTCACAGATGATGTCTGCTACGTTTTGAGCTGTATGCTTCTAAAATACTTCCATGGATTTAGGAGCCTGATGTAATGGCAGTAATGGCACTGTATTGGGCTGTAGCTAAAGTAGTTTAGTAGGAAAATAGACTGAGCTGTTGGAAGAAGCGTTAGAGGATCTTTTAAAGGCCGATCTGTTACTGCCAGCATTATTCCAAATGATTCCAGCACGAGCTCCTATGCATGTGCTTTTCAAAGAACTAATAATTAAAAGCTTGTTTTGGTTTTTTCCCCTCCCCACGTCAGTTTCTCATGGTAAATGCAACTATCGTAGGGCAAATTTATTTGCTTGCCACAACAGTAGCCAGAACAGCTTTTTTTCAGTGATACCCCTCTCTTTGTACCAATCTGACCTACACCTAAGGCTGTGGTGGAAGTGGTTTGTCCCTGTTCAGTAGAACTGGCTTTGAAGCTCCCAAGCAGCACGTGAATATGCCGTTACACATGGCTTCCAGCAAAGTGCCTTCCTCCCACATCCCAGAACTGGTAGCAACTTTGGGGCTCCACGAGTGGCACCACCACCTCCTCCCTGGCTTGATCAGTGCCAGACCAGACGTCCTCAGGAGGAAGAGTTGGCACTTGAGGTCTGGACTGCGCTCGCAGGCACAGGGTTCCTGCTTTAGCAGCAGGTTAGGTCAGAAGCGCTGCTCCTCCAGCATCGTGCATGCAGTGCTGCGAGCGCTGGGTGCCTCCAAAAAGCATCCTGAACAGGAGGGATCGAGAGAGAAGCTCTGCTAGGTTTAACTTTTGCTTTGGAAATGTGGCCCTGAAAAATGTCTCTCGCTGCTAGACTCAGAGGATAAAATGCGTAGTCTTTGAACCTCTATACCACAAAATTAATGACATCAGTACAGTTTGGAAATTGCATTTAAAATAAGTTGGCAAGTCAAGAGAAATGGACGAATGTAACAAAGGTATGCACACTCTGAGTACTGCACAGTGTGTTCGTGTAACTCCTCTGAATGTCTTCTAAAGCATTAACACCAAGAGGAAAGAAGAATAATTAAGTAAGCTATTAATAACTCAGGGACAGTCCCTGTCTCAAATGTACTTTTATCTTATAAAGGTAAGGTCAAAGCTTAAGAGCAAAAAGACTTATTAAAAATGAATGCTACAGAGTACCCCTGTCCCTTGCCACTACTCCAGCTGTGTTTGAAAGGTAGTACTTATTTTCTTTAATAACAGAGCTTAAAAAGGAATATAATTAAAGAAACAGCAATGAAAATACATAGAATATTGGGGTCTAACTTGAACAGTTAGCATCACTTTCAATGAGCTTTCCATCATTTCAAAGGTGATTCTTGCAAAACAAGTATTTGCATTATTTTAAAGAGAAAGGAAAATTCTGATTCCACCAGTAGTATATTTAGTCATCCAACCGTTATAAATATTATTACTTTTGAACATCCAAATGTCCTTTTGAGGATGTCATAAAAGCAGGGAAGCAAGGAAACAAGAACTGATTTTCTCTGACCCTTATTTTAAATGTTTTAGCTTGAAGGAATGTTATCGATGATATTTTTCCAACCTTTTAAAATATTAATTTTATTTATTGCTCTCTGTGGCTTTGAACTGACCTTTAGACTATAGAAAGCAAAACTGACTATACTACTGATTTGCTTTCCTTTTACTTTGCATTCACAAGTCTCCTATTCATCTTCCTGCTTAAATAAAACTGGATTCAACTGACCTGACTCCAGGCATTTAATTAAGGTACCTAAGTTCAAAGTATGTTTGATCTACTTGACTTCTACTGTCAATGGACACTTTCTGAGGGCGATCACAAGCTGCTTAATACTTAAGTGCCCTCTGGAGGTGTTCTGTCTCTCCGTCTTGACAACAGAGGGCACCTAGGGTGACATTGTGCCTAGACTGTGTGGCTCATTTATGCATTTAAAATTAGATAGAATTAATCTAGACCTAAGAGGCTTTATAGTTTAATTTGGTATTCCATAGTGTGTTGGTTGTTGGCAAGGAAGTATTTTCCTTTTTTTTTTTAAAGAGAGTGTATGAAATGTGCATATGTGCTTAGACATATAAAATAGAACTGAAGGAGACTGTAAGCAGAAATAGAATTGAAAGGGCAGGTGTCCCCCTGAGCCTGCCTCAGCATAGCAGAATGACTAGCAGGTCTGCTGAGATCCCCCTTGACAGGGTAGCCTGCTGTCTTCTTCCTCCAATAACATCTTTTTGCCCTATAGCATCTTCTCACTTCAGTCACTTGTGTTTTCTTTGCAGAGGATAAAGCACTTACCAGCTATACGAATTAATGAAATCCATTTAGTTCTCATTTTTCTTTCACTTCTCTAATACCAAAATTACCAAAAATCCCATGAAAATCCTAGACTGGAGAATTATATGTATGTATTTTTGTAGTAGCTTAAACTCCTGGAAGAGTTCATCTGCTATCCTTCAAACTAAGGTCTTAAATCACTTACCTAGAAAAAGTCAATTTATTGACTAGCCTGTGTTCATTTCCATGTAGAGGAAGTATGGATTAGCTAGTCAAGTCCGCCTCTGGACTCTTGGTGGTATTGTCACAGTTGTGTAAGAGATGTTGCTATTAAGGCATCCCAGCCCTAGGTAGATCACATCCCCGGTGGCCCAGGCTGCAGGAGAACATGCCCTTGCGGTGAGAAAGAGGGAGAAACAATGTCTCATTGCCTTCCACCTTTAATGAGGAAGGCTTCATCTAGACAAAGAGGCTAGTGCACTGTGACTGCCTGGAGCCCTGTCCCTTGGCTGTCTGCACAGGGGATCCATCTGGGGCAATCCATGCACTCTCCGCCTGGGTTACTTCCTGCAGCACCCAAATCACGGGGTGCTGTTGCAAACCCCAGATTCACTGATAGCAGCGCAGGCTATGGTTGCACCAAGCATCTAAACACAGAAACGACTGGGTCTACTAGAGGTAATCAAAGAGAGAGATGAGGAATGATGCTAGTGGTAGCTAGTTGATTTGTTAGCACGGACGGTGTAACTGGTCACTTAAACAGCAACAAGTATGTCCCCGTAAACTAAGCAGCCTATTTCTCCTGAAATTTTCATAGGAGAAAAATATAGTTGTTTGTATATGAAAATGCTTGGAGAGCAGCGCAGCACTTAAATGGCAAGAACTCTCCTAGCACCTGTGTTAACTGGTTTTGGACTTCTCAGCTGTGAGGTGTTCACCTTCTGTATAAAGCTTCTGGAAATGGGTCTCTTTTTCTTGGCTACTTTTTCTGAACCCTTAGAAGTGGCCCCTCCAAATGCAGAAAACTATTGGCCTAGGTACATGGAAAAATAACTTCCTTAAAGTTTATTCAGACCTTTCAATGTATTCTAATGTATTATTACTGGAATGAGAACAGAATAGAAATCTAGATAGATTACAGTAGATAGCTAAGCACTTTTAAAAAATAATAATTTGCTTTATTTGCTAATGAACAGTTAGCAATTACTTCATAGTGAACATAGAGTTTTCAAATGTGATTATATAGCTTAGATTTCAAAACCATATATTTATATTTATACTTGGCATTTAAGAGCCTAAATATAGTTTAAATATGATGACATTTATTTCCTTCATGTCTGTGTCACTTTGCAAGCTGAATACACTGTATATATCTTACTCCAGCTTGGATTATTATACTCTATTTTAACCATAGGGGGTCCAGCATTAAAATTTCAGATACGAAAGCTCTCAAGGGCTGGGAAATTTCATATTCTGAAATGAAACAAACTGCGTAGCTCAGATTCGTTTCCAGCAGTGACATGCGACATGCCAGCGTGGAGTTTTTGCATACTCTCAATGCTGACTTTGCTCTGCTTCTGCTGAAGCGCAATCTTTTCTTGGGTAAGTTCTCAGAAATCCCACCCTCAGTTCATCTTATGGTGCATACAACACGCTGGGGATGTATTCTTTTGACGCTTTTTTAGCATTGTTCAAATGCTATAGGAATGGCTAGAAAGGTGTGGAAGCATTCTTCAAAGCAATATATTACACTCTGCTACAGTCTGGTAGGGGATCTTTGACATAATGCATATCAGGTATATGTGCATCTAGACAATTTTTGCAGTCCTGTTTTGCTGTCATGGCCCCAAGGTCACCACTAGTGCTGACCATCCCTCCCCAGACCCCTGGGGGTCTCCCCAACCTGCCCATGGCCCAGTATCCCATTTCAGCCCTCTAAGGCCTTCAGTTCCTGCCCAAGCGATGCTGCAGCACTGCCAGTGTTCAACTCCCCACAGCCCGGCCCTGCCCAGTCACAGGTCCCATCGATCCAGGTCCATTCATGGGCCAGTGTCCCAGCCCATCCCCATCTCCAGGGAACTGACTGGTGATCTGGACTTTTGGCTGAACCTGGCTACAGTGTCTGGATCTGTGCGACTCCTTCTCTGGAGTACTGTGGGACTGGGCCCTTGAAATCAGGTTGGGATGGCATCCGAATTAGCAACAAGGATTTAAATTTCTGCTCTTGGTACAGGCTCAACACCGACATGCAATGCATCTCCTGGTGTTTGTCTTCCGTAGTTATCATTTGTTTTTATCGAAATACTCATCAACCCAAGAACACTTAGTGTCTTTCATGATTTGCCAGGATGTTAAGGCTTAAGTTGTTTGGAGTAGACTCTTCTGTTTATCATTCTCTTCTTGAGATATTCAGGGCAGCTCACAACGTATTAGCCTATGGTTTTGGAGAAGTTAAACCATCAGCTAGACTAGAGTACATCTGATGAACTGGATGAAAGGGTTAAAAATAATCCCCAGTGTATTTTTGTTACCTTCTCTGGAGTAAGATTAAAGTGGAATTTGACCCATAGAGACAATTTTCTTGCATTTGCAGTAGCAGTATTATCCTTTTAGTGAATCAATAATGAAAATATATGCTACTCATGCATGAGTTATCTCCATGGAGGCATTTGCCACGTAAGTCTGTACATTAAGATGTCTTAGAAAAGTAGTCCATATCAATAATTTATTCTTCACCGTATGAGCCAGACCATCAGACCATTTTATTCCAACACACTATTGCATTTTCAACGTACTCCATAGAATTTTTCCTTTTTGACAAATGAGACTGTTCCCTGGCTTCTTTGTTGTATCACAGCTTACAATCATAGCATTGCCAGAAGTATAGTCTGATCCTAGTGCAAAGGAGGCCTTCATTTCAGACAGAAAAAAATCAGAAATAGTACTCAATGTGAAGTTTCACCGTGTCAGACAAATTGATTGAATGTAGGAGTTAGTATGGGATGAATAAAGGCACATTTCGAACTTTAGAAATTTAAGGAGATACCCCAATCTGCTTATTCAGCCCCAAGAGGTTAGTAGTTTATTCCACTGTTTATTACTGTAAAGAGTTCTTCCTGTGTATTCTGAACACCAACTAGCAAATTTTACACAGATCTTTGGTATGATTCTGTTTGAATAGGAGATAATACCTCAGCATCTTTTTGTAAATGTCTTGTTTCAGTGTCATTTCAGTGTTCTATATCTGAAATAGTGAAGAGGTGTGAGTGTGGGGAGCAGAGAACATGCCGTAACCCATGTGTTCTTGAATGTTGTGTAAACCTTTAGCATTACAATGCCCTTGTGGTTTAGATTAACAGCTCAAGATGGTCAAACAAATAGAAATGTACTTACATTTTGCCATGCTACTAGGTCTGCTTCTCAGGGACCTCTTGATACGTTCTCACTTCGTATTTTTCATGAGGTTTCCCATGTTAGGTAGTAGTGTTTCAAAAATAAGGTATGTTCTCATCTCGACTTGTCTTTGCGGTCCCTAGGCAGAAATCCTCCAGTCAATTTCTCAACATCAAGCGTTAGGTTCTCTGTAGTTTTTGGAGGAGTGCTGTTGCGCAACATGCATTATTATCTATTATATAAAATATATATATAAGAATATGTAATATATATTATATATTTTTATATGTGATACTATATGCATTATATGCATTGCTATATATTAGCATAAACCTGAGGCTGCAGAAACCATGACCAGTATGCCTGCTGTAACTCTGCAGCCAGGGTGCTTTTGCACCGCTATGAAAAGCAACTCCACTGATGCTAACATGTTTGTATGCCTTTTGTTACTGATAGGTATCAGAATTGAAAGGTAACAATATTGAAAGGTACTGATGCCTGTAGATATTGAAATCAGCATTGAAACCAGTAAGTATGAATGTCTAACAATGTCTATTGATAGGGATAGGTGCCAATAACTATTGATATATATCCGTATCATTACCAATTTGTAGGTGTCAAAATTGATAGGCATTGATAGTATATTGATGGTTATCGATAACAAAAGGTATCAATATCGGTAGGCATTGATGCTTCTTGATATCAAAATCAATATCAAAACTAATAGGTATTGGACACTTACTGATGCTTATCAGTATAGGTAGGTATTGATGAAAATAGGTATCAGTAATTACAGGCGTGGATGCCTATCAACAAATATTGATATTGATAGGTACTAATCGGTATCCATACTTATTGATATTGCTACCTATTGATAGATATCAAAATAGATAAGTATTGACACCTATCCATACTTTACGATATCAGTAGGTATCAATGGGTATCAATGTCTCTTGATGCCTATCGATGCCTGTAGGTATCAATATATATCAATGCCTTTAAGTATTGATACCTATTGGTGTCTATTGATATCAAAAATTTATCAGTTCCTGTTAAGGCCTATAGTTCTTGATACATTTCAATGCCTATCAATATCTATATATACTGATACCTACAACAGGTATCTAAATCAATGTCTATCTGTAGGCTCCTATCCTATTGATATGGAAAGGTATTGATGCCTATTAATATCAATAGTTGTTGATGCCTACCAATGCCTCTTGATCCCTATTGTTGTTAAAATTGGTATCAAAATTGTGAGGTTAATGCCTATTCACAGAATCACAGGATGGTAGGCGTTGTAAGTGACCTCCGGAGATCATCCAGTCCAACCCCCCTGCTAAAGCAGGTGCCCCTAGAGCAGGGTGCACAGGAATACGTTCAGGAGGGTTTTGAATATCTCCAGAGAAGTAGACTCCACAGCCTCTCTGGGCAGCCTGTTCCAGTGCTCTGTCACCCTCACAGTAAAGAAGTTCTTCCTCATGTTCAGATGGAACTTTCTGTGCTCCATTTTGCCCCTGTTGCTCCTTGTCCTGTCACTGGGCACCACTGAAAAGAGTCTGGCCCCATCCTCCTGACACCCGCCCTTTAGATATTGATAAGCACTGATGAGGTCCCCTCTCAGTCTTCTCTTCTGCAGGCTGAACAGACCCAGCTCTCTCAGCCTTTGCTCATAAGAGAGATGATCTAGTCCCCTAATCATCCTCGTAGCCCTCCACTGGACTCTCTCCAGTAGTTCCCTGTCTCTCTT
>VZSC01002968.1:55080-73874 GCA_013398225.1 Steatornis caripensis
TATGCTATATGTAATAGGATATAATAAATTAATATATACGTATTTATATTGATACATACATATATATTTATAATTATAAATATCTAAATCCATTGGTATCAATATAGATATCAATATTGACAGATATAGATATAGATCAATATGTATTTATATTGATAATAGATGTATATGGTTGTATAGATATATATAAGACAGAGCACACAGTACTTCCTGTCAACTCTTTTAATTAGAGTTGACACTGGGGAAAGAAGGAGGCAATTCTCCTTTGCAATAACCAACATATGAGTTGCATAAAAAAGCTGTGTGTGGCCTCCGAGCAAGTATAAAAGATATTACTTTGTGTCAGCTTTTGTGGCATTGAATTCCTGATGGTGTATCTTGTCCTTGATGTCTGTGTGAAAAATCATAAGCATTTATACTTCTGAAAGCTGTCTCGGATTGTGGGAAGGAAACACAAAATCAAGGCCCGAAGTCCAAACTTTCCTTTCTCCTTCCTCAAAAGTATAATACAATGGGGATGTCATTGTCAAGTGATAAATCACTCTATGTGGACATATGTGAACTCAGTCAAGACCTTTCATGGTATCTAGGTTATAGAAAATATTTTATCTTTGTAGTTGCAGGACAGAACAAGTAAGTTGGCCAAATATTCAAAACTGGATGATTTCTAATTTTGCAAAAGAAATTAATGTTTAAAGAGTATGGAATGGCTTGCACCCTGATATCTTACTGCAATCAAATAGATCTGTGAGGACATGACCCTCACAGATAAGAACTTCCATAACAGACCGGAAGGAGTTGCTGTTTGACCTGAGTCTGGGAGGGGCAGAGAAAGGCGATCTAGATAATTGTGTACATGTAAAAGGCCAAATCCTTATGCCATAAACCAGGCACACACCCCATGATGTCTGTGTGTTTGGCTTACAGGGGAAATAAAGCAACATTTTATTACATGCTAAGTGAGAACCTTTGCTTGTCCAGAATGAGGGAAAAGTGCAAACAGGTGCTGGCTCAGCAGGAATGGAAACTCAAGAAAAATAGCAGCATTCTCTTAGGCTCACATGCATCCTGAAAGACCACATTTCTGTCAGTGCCTTAATAAAGTATTATCTACTACTTAATCCACCTATCTCTGTGTTTGAGGGTGTCTGCAGAAGCTTTGGACTGTGAGGCTGCTTAACATCATTTCTCCATCTCTGCCTTCCACTTGTACACAAGCCATTGTGAAAGAAACCCCCTCTCAGTCAAGGAAACAGGGGCCCCGCTCTCCTCTGGCTTGCAGGGGAAGAAAGGAGTCATTATTGACACATGCAAGTGATTTGAGAAGAGACTGTCTACCCCTATAGAAAAAGACTTAGTTGTCTGGCGCATCGGGAAATGTCAGACTTTCCGAAAGGTAATGGGAGGCTTTAGAAACGCGTTAAATCTAATCTTACAGCATGAATGCTGATGACTTCATGTCAAGATCTTAGAACTAAGGAAGGGCAAGAAAGAATACTTTAGGAGAAAGTAAGTTTTGAGTGGGGAGCCAGGAGAGTGCACTATTGCAACATATTGTTGAATTGCACCTTCCATATAGAGCTGGCGATCTGCCTGGTACCATATGCTAGAATAGGACATACCACGAGACCATTTGAACTGGAAGCAACGCTCAGGTTTTTTTATACTTACTGAAGTTTAATTAAATGAATGACCTGGTCAGCTCTGTAAGTGAATGAAATTAATTTATTTCAGAATTATCTACTTTAAATGGGCTGCGTAAAACTCCGGTTACTGCGGGGTCTGGCATGGGATTGTATAATGCTGTTAACATAACCTTTCCACTTCAGTCAGAATCATCCGTGCCTCTTCTGTTTAGCTGAAGAATCATTAAATATGGAATTCATAAATAAACACACTTTACATTCAACCTTTCGCCCTGCCATTTTACAATTTTACAGGCGTTAACAGATGCAGAAGCATAGGACATATGGGAACAAGGAATGGAAGTTTAGTTAGTCGGGTTTAGTTGAATAATTGACACAGTTTAGTGCCATTAGCTTTCTAAGCAATATGTTCTGATGTTACCAGGTTTGAATTTTATTTTTAGGTCATTAGTCTTTCGCTTGTGACTTTTTTTCATTGCCTTGCTGCTTTGGGGAGATTTGCCTTTGCTAGTCGTTAACAGGTTTTTACAATGTGGGCACAATTGGTTAATCCTATAATAGAAACCTGCTGTGTGGAAAGTGCTATTTTTACAGTACATACTGTAGCACAAGGCAGTTTTAGAAGGGGATACAGCTGCCATTAAATCTATACATCTCAAGGAGGCCGATGAATAGCTGCTCCCTGCATAAGGACGTGTCCTGCGGTTCTATTATCCCAGCTCAGGCTCTGAGTAACACCGATCTTTAGCAAATCAATATCTTCACCTCTCCTTTTTGATTCTTTTTTCTTCCGTCACTTGATTCATTG
Source organism: Steatornis caripensis (assembly GCA_013398225.1). NCBI lineage: Eukaryota > Metazoa > Chordata > Aves > Caprimulgiformes > Steatornithidae > Steatornis > Steatornis caripensis. The sequence goes on from VZSC01002968.1 coordinate 57,535, forward strand.
TTCCGGAAAAGAAACAGAGCCTGTGTCTCCACTGACCTGTGGGTGTGCGTTAGGCTGCACCAAACTGAGATGCTGGCAGGAGCACAGCAGGGCTGCCACCTGGCCCGTAAGCCATCACGTCCTTCCAGGGAAGCCAGGGTGCCAAGGGGCGAGGTAAGGTGTGGGACAGTGGCCCATCCTGCAAAGCTGGTCTCTGACAACCTTCAGGTTAAAATTAGCCACTGTGACTTAGGGGTCTTACCGCTGTGAGAGTAAGCATCCAAACACCCTGGATGAGTCCACACATTATTGCCTAGCCCCACGCTGCATAGCTTGCGTGATGGGTTGTCTGTGCCACAGCCTCCCTCTTCACAGCCCATAGATGTGTCCTGATTCTTACCTGTGCCTTTTTGGTAGCTCCTGGCTTAAGGGGGTACCTTGGAAACATGCTGTGTGCATGCATGTGCATGAAACATATGGGGTGGATGTTAGGAACACGTGCTCATGAAGTTGCTCGTTTGGTGTAAAATCCATGCAGATAGCTCTACCAACTGCAAGGGTTTCTATCTCACATTGTCAGAGCCACTCAGATCTTAGCCCCCGCCTAGGTGCTGGCATATTGCTCCTACTGTTCTTCTTCCAACACAGTATAATTGCAATCAGATTAAACCAAACATGAGAAAATGTGCTTATGGACTAGATTTATAAATGCCTGGTCTTTTCCCACATCAGATTGATGAATGCTAGGCTTTAGTCCATATGTTACTTATAAGATTAAAGAGGCAAAAACATACAACAGTGGTCTTGAGCAAGAGCTGCATTTGTTAATATAACCTGAAAAATGAACATTTTTTACAGACTGGACATTTATATCCAAGTATAATCTCTCAGTAGCAAACATCCAAGTTTCATTCACCTAGAAAAAGTTTGGCACATCTGTGCGTTTATCAAGTCATAAAAGAATCCTTAAGGGGGCTGTCAAAGTTTCCATGAATCATCCCAACCTGTGTGCACCTCAACCTGAACCCACTGGGAGAAGGCTAAGGTGACTGCTGCTGATTTACAGAGGCAGACAGCTTGGAGACTGTGCCAGGGAGTAAGTAAATTGTGGTGGCCATGTGATAGGGTAAAGTACAGTCATTTTCAAGTGCTCATGTACCCCTTCCAGGAGATTTACAGAACATAATGAGGTTTATATTCACTCCTACCGGCCTACACTTCCATAGGACAACGTTCCAAGTTTCCCAAGTATAAAAATATCGAAAACCATTCAGTTCTGGCTGAACCGTAGGGATGTGTCCAGACCTTGTCCGAGGGTCAGTGCCCCAAAGAAGACCAAAAGGCTCCTATAAACATCCTCCCCCCTTGCCCCCCAAAGTAACCTCAGTGGTATTAAAAAGCAGAAACCTGAGTAATTTCAATGGAGCAAACCCAGAACGAGTGGCAAGGGCTGAAACTTGATTAGTTTTTTAAAGACTTGCCCCCAATGCTCTCCCTATACATTTTACTACGTCCCTTGGCAGCAGGGTGCTGCTTCCAGGCTCGGTAAGGCAGCAGCCATGCAAGCTGCAGCAAAAGCTGGCTGGCCCCCGAGGCTGCTCCTTTGCTCCCCTAGGCTCGGCTGATTGAGTTTGCTCGATTTGATTGCCTCAATATGGGCAACTTATGTGGTCTTGGACATGGTGGGGTGTCTCGGGCAGCACAACACAAAATCTTGACTCTTGCAGAGGCAGCTGGAGGTGCGGAAGATGCTCTGAAGTGGACCTTCATGATGGTATTTAGGCACCTAGGCTGACCCCTCGGTAAAAAGAGGATTTGTCACTCCTTGCTTATGTAGAGGTGAGTCTGGCAGTATGGAGAGGGACAGAAAGGGTGGGAGGCCTGAACTGATGCTCCCTTCTCAGTTTTGCAGTGTCTCTAATAACACAGCAGGTATGAGGAGAGCTGAAGCTTTAAAAGAGAAGCACAGGAGTTGTACTGAAAAGCGATAAAGCCCAGCCAAAAGATTTGTAAGGAAATCAGGCTACTATTCATCGATGCATATCAAAAATATTAGAGCTGTTTTAGCTGTGAAGCTCGCATTCCCAACCTTCCGAAAACTCAAAAGCTGTTTGGGACTATGCATGTATCTTGATTTCAAGAAAAATGCATTTATCTGTGCCTCAATCTGTTGCATTTAATATAACATTTAACACATTGTTAATAATTAATATAAAATTAATATAAAATTACCATCGAGTAGTAGCCACTGAAACCTCTAGAAATTCTTTGTTTCCTGTCTTACTGACTCAATACTTCATAGTTCTGTGGTATATATCAATATGTTTTGTACAATATTCTCCGTATTAACAAAATTATTTCTTCTTTTGAGTCAGGTGCATGGGAACACATTCAAAATCTGACTACGGAACAGACTATAATTAAATTCAGAGATGCAATTGAATCCAGCATGTTGTATGTCCGCTACTTAGTGCCACCTCCCACAAGTATATATATGTGTAAGTACATCTATGTATATATGTCTTGTGTGTCTCTCTAGATACACGTGCGCTTGTATGTTTGCTTGTGTATGGCAATTACTGAATATGTAGTAAACATTGTTTGGTATTTATAAGTTGAACTATGTAAAATATATTATCTTAAAAGCTGGATTCAGTAAAGCAATGAAAATCTTATAATAATGACAGCTTTCCAAAGATATAGCAGACATCTGAGACACTAGAAAAGTCGATGATCATGAGCATTAAAATTCTCAGCTATAGTGAGGACTCAGTATGCCTAATTTAAAACTCATTATATTACCATAAAATCATATTTTTGGCAAGGGGTCTTTTCAAATCTGATTCTTTAAAAACAATAATTATGCAATAAAAACTGAGGAGGTTTTCAACACTAGAATTATGCTGCATTTTTTATATTGATGCATGTGGGGGTTTTCCCAGGAAGAAATGTGTTTGCCAGCTGAGTTCTCTCAAATCTCCCCATGTGTAATCTGTGGTCATGGAATATTTTTTCAAGCAGTTGGAGGATAACAAATATAATTACTTAAAAATATAAAAGAAGTCAGTTAGCAAGCAGACCTGGGTCTGTTCCTGTACTCCGAGCTAAGCCATTGTCACTATGCTTTTTTCTCCCTTCATTGCATGTCCTGTTTCTGAACTGTTCCATCACTTAGTCATTATTTACACATTAAAGCCCGGTTTAGACAGTATCCCTACTCGGAAAGTTATGAACTGCTGTAAAGGAAAATGGGGTGACAATATTTCACACGAGAGCAAGTTGGCTTCTTGATGTCATCGATGGATTTTGGTTTAGCCTCCACTAACTTTTCAACAAAGGTTTTCATCTTTTGGGTTTTGGGGGGATGGGGAAATGCTAAGGGGAGGCAGGTGAGCATATTCTCCTTCCTCCTTTTTTTCTGTTATTATTTGCCAGTATCTCCTGCCTGCACAATATTCCTTGAAAGCAAACATTTTATGCAAAGCAGCTGTCTAAGGATGCTTCTTTTACATTTCATTGCAGGGTGGCCCATTGAAAACTACTAACTTGACTGTGATGGAAAGAGAAAAATAATCTGGAAACATCTGGCAAATTGCAAAGCAATGCCTAACATTTTCTTCCCTGTACGATTTAGCTCAGAAATATTATACATAATGGGTGCCCATTTACTTAAAGCAATAAAGGTTTTGATGCAGGGATTTGGGGGGGTTTGGTTTGGTTTTTTTAACCCCCTGAGTTGTAGCTATGTAATATTTTATCTTGTAATCCTGAATCCATAGGAAAATATGGGTGAGTCCAAGGTGGGCATGGTGCTGTGTTGAACAGGTTTTTACTGTTCCAGGCTGGCTTGCTGTGTTTTGTATACACATATTTGAGGCTTAAAATATTTGGAAATTCATTTCCTGTGTTCCACATGGCTAAAATGACAGATGAAAAGTAATATAGGGACACAAACAAGTAGAAGTTGTCAAATGAATTTTAAGAAGTTAAAGAAAATTTAACATATTTTTTAAAGGACTTAATTTTATTCATTGGTTAAAAAATGAAAAAATTTCTGTGAAATGTTATATCATGAGAAGTCATTCTTTATAGTTTTTTAAAATAAGAGGGAAAAGCATTGTATACCATTTATATGTGTATTTTTTATTCAGAGATTTTGTCACATAATCTGTGGAGATAATGTACTCTACAAAAAATACATATTTCATATTCACTATTTCTTACATATAATTTATTCTCAAGTAAGTGGTATGCTGATATCATTGTGTGGAAACAGAACAGAGAAAATGGGAGCGATGTATTAAGGAAAACAATTGCAAACAAACTTTCTTTTATTGTTAATTTTCAGCTTTGTCTCTTTTCTGGAAACTTTTTCAAAATTTCATACAAGATCATACAAAAAGTTTTTTAAAAGCAAATTAAAAGTCTTTCATGATTGTGTGAAAGGTACATTATTTTTTCACTGGTCAAAAATTCAATGGGTTATCTAACTTGTATCTTTTAGTCTTAAAAAAGAGACCTTATATTCAAAATGTTGAACATTTCAAAATGAAAATTCACTATGATCTGAATACGTTAAACCAGTTCACATTTACTAAGTTTCATTTCATAATACAATATATGGTCCGAGGTAGTAAGCAATAAAATAAGCCTGTAAACTGTATTTCTTTGGCAGATATCATAGTTGTGAAAACAAAGAATTCAGCTCTAATTCCATTAGCAGTTCTTGAAAAACAAGAAATGTATAGCTTTCTGGATTGCTATGATCTACACAGATCCTACAGGGAACATCTTTTTAACTCATGCTCCTTCTCTGCTGACAGGTTGCATCTAGAGACAAGTCCATGGATTCATGGAACTTGTGATAGCACAAACCCCTCTTGTACAGGCGGAGCGGCAGTGTTACAATTGCCTGATGTTTTTATATTTTAGACACATAGCTTTACTAGAAGCTTCCTACAAATTTGCCTTTGAGTGTCTACCTGTCTTCTCACAGGGGCTTCCTTTGCATTCTTTTGAATGCCTTGGAGGACTAAAGGGTACGCGATCACTTCTTCAACAACAGGTACTGTAACTCCAATTCGCAGTGCTCTGAGCTGTTTGCGAGGAGTGGAAGTCCATTTTAACTCTCACCCTCTCCATTTTCAGGTGTTGCGTGAATCATTAGCAAGATTACAGGGATATGATCAACAGTTACACTCTTTGGTCACTCACCCTATGTACAGTACAGAAGCAAGAATATCAGCAGCACGAAATACTGGTGTATTTGTGTCAACTTCTGATAAAGCATCAGACTGAAGTGATGGTTGAACTGAGGGTGCAGAGTCGTTTCCATGGTTTGGACTCAGGTGGCTGAACGACTCTCCCTCATCCTCTAGCCCAACAAAACAGTTAATTTCAAACAATCCTTTTTGCTTTCTGACCTTACTTTTCATCTTGATTGAAGTAACAAGTAGGCCTCCTCAGATCAAGGATCCTAATTGTAGCATTCCTTCCCTCAGCATATCTATAAGACTGGATTTTTACGATTGCATTGATTAAGAGGTCTTTCTGTCCACATCTAGAACTTTTCTCTCTTTAACACCTTCTTAGCAGCCTTTTTCTTAGTTTTGCTTAGCATTTTTGTTCACTAATATCCCCATTTCATTGGTCTATTTGTGCATTTTTTTGCTTTATTGTGCAAGCAATCCAAACATTTTTAATGGCAGATGCTTTTTGGAGTATTTACTTATGTATCAGTAAATTGACAAAATACATGCTATACTCTGCTCTTGAGGTCTCTGAATTGTGCCTGTTTTTCAAACTGTAAACCGCTCATCATCTTCTTACAGATAAAAATGTAACCTTTCCTATGTATGTCAAATCGTGTCCATCATTAAGTTAAATGGTTATAGGTATCTAGGTAAAGAAATCATGGAATCTGTGAAACGTGGAATATGTGAATTACATTTGAGAAAGGCTATATGAAGAACTTCCAACAGGATATGTTAGACAACAGTCCATTTCAAAGTATTCAGGTCAAGTGAGTGATGAATGCTGGGAATGTAGTCAGAAGAGAAGCATTTTAAGCCACAGCCTCTGCTATTTAAGTGCTGACACCTAGCTTAGTGCTGCAAAGAAGATCCTAGCCTTGAGCAACAGATATCCTCGGATTAGGCCAACAGGGTCCTCACACTTCATATCAAATCACTAAGGTTGTCTCAAAGTATAGCTCACACATTATTTTTCTATATAGCCAGCTGTTTATATGTTTATCTAACGAAAGAAAATGGAGACCCCAGCTAGGAGCCAGCGGTGGCCATTAGAATACAGATATGGTAAAATTCTGTGTAAAGTTGTACTTCTAGCCTGCCTGAGTGTCATTCACCATTTAGGAAGGGGGTGAAATTTAATCCAATGCCTGTGTCAGTATTGCACTAGGGGTAGAGATAGCGTTGTGCAGCATCACTGTAACAGAATCCGCTAACTATAGCAGCATCTTCTGGATTTCCTAGAGGCATAACCCAATCCTAGGATTTGCCTTCCCACTCTTGGGATGTAAATACATCAGATTTCAGCTTTTCTTGCAAAAACTGGATATGTAGTGCTAGGCATGCTCAGTTTTGTTCTAGAAATTTATAAGCCAACATAAAAGAAATTTTGATTGGGTGAATCACAACAGTTTTAAGAATGAAACAAAATCTTCACGGTACTGACACGATAGTCTTATTATACCCTCTGCTTATTTGTAGTCTTTAATGGTGCGCAAAGAGTAAACAACATTTCTTTGCCAATGTTTTCCCCTGTCTCAAATGGCACTGCAATTTAGACAATAACACGCATAGCACATGACGAATGAAGCTGCGCACTGAGAACAGGACGTCTGCGGGATCACAAAGAGCTGCTTTGTGTGCATGTTACTGCATGTTCAAGAAACTCCATAAATTGATAATTTGTAAAATTAATTGACTCTCTCTGTGTAATATTAATGTAACCTTCAGTTTGAAAAGTGCACGGATTTTTATCAAAGAAAAATGGCAAATAGTCAGATCCCCAGAGGGTGACTTGGGTCTGCAGCTCACTACTTTTGTCCTTTACTAAGGATATTAGCATTACTCAGGAGTCCTTAAAGTGTAACTCATATCAAAAAAAAAAAAGGGGGTCCTTTCAATTTTTTGAACCATTAACAAGTGAACATAATACAAAAAAATGTGCAACATAAGTATCACAGCAATAATGGTGGTCTATTTTTGTAAGCTTATGTTTGATAACTGAGTCCCTAATGACATATATATCTCCTTTAATTCAAACAGGAGTGTATTTTTAATAAAGTCACGGAATGAAGAAAGTAGCAGAGAATGGGGGTTTAATCTCTACTCCACAAGCTTTCAGAATTTCTTTGCTTGAGGCTTGTGGATGGAGTCAGAAATATGGCACTAGGACTCATAATAGAATCATTTGGCTCTAAGCACCTCAGAGTACTTCTGTTATTGCAGCCTGACAGCTACCTAACTCTTTTTCTCACATTTGGTCAGGGAGATAGATACATAACTGCACTTAGTGTTTTAGTTATCATAGCTAATTAATGTAACAGTAGAATTTAGGAGAACAGGGATTAGTATCAGTTGCGGGATTAGTATCAGTTGCTTTTAAAGGATGATATATGCTAGTTACTTGCTGGGGGAAGAATCAATGAAAAGCAATTTTCCTTGCAGTAGATGCAGTCCTGTTCTTGTACTCAAAAACATGTGCCTTAGAAAGGTAAATATTCCAGTGGTGAGCTGTGAGAACTCCAAAGACTAACCCCTGCTCCAATCCAGCAGTGCCGTGGGCACATCATTAGCTCCCTCTGTGATGCCAGTTACCATCTGTACGCGTGCAGTGGTATGGCGATAGTCCTGTTTAAAACGGTGAGTTGCAAACATGCTGCCATGCTGAAGGCCCTGTAAACAGCACATACAGGTAGATGTACAGTGAGTCTGAAAGTTCCCAATGGATAGAATCTATTAATTGTGTATTGGCCTATTAAAAAGAACAAAATAAATAGTGTAGCAGCTTCTGGTTTACAGCCCTGGTTGGGCGGATTTCTAAACAGATGACCAAGTCTGAGTTTTGATTGATGTCATCAACACACTTGATATTTTCAAAGATGGTAGGTGCATAAAAATGTTAGGAGTCTTGGGGAATTGATAAAAAGCATTCAACTGATGAAGGCTCATTCCATTTTAGCAAGGCATAACTTCAAGGCATGTAATTAGTATCATGCCTGACCTTGACACTTTTTCTCGGCAGCCATCGCAGGCTGATCCTGTACAGCTCAAGATCCATCACAGCTCAAGATCCTATACGCAGCCATATGAAGCCATCAGAAATACATCTGGTTTCTATAAGAATCTCAATATTTAGTAAGCTCTTACACTGTGTACTGAAACATATGTATGATATAAAATAAAATCTGGAAACTGCTATAGTGGAAGAATCATGAGGCAAAACTGACACACTGTACATTGAAAAAAAAGTATGTTACTTAATGAAAATGTGCACTTTGCATAAAAACCAGCAGAACATACTGAAATATTTATGTAGCCGCCACATATTTGGTGTATTGTGTTCTGCAAGCCGCTGTGTACCCGATTATGAAATGTCTTTGTCAAAAGAGTTCAATATATAAGTAATTCGATGCACTATAGCTGGCTTCCTTTATTATGTAATGGAGCATGTATATGGTGGGGTAGTAACACTCGGCGGTCAATTGTCATTCCAAATCTGTCTTCCTTTTTGCCTCTTGTGGTGAGAAACATTGTAGGTTACTTCACAAGTTTTCAGAGTATTGATGTTTTTCATCTCAGACCATTGGTAACAGTTTAAAGAATTAAAAATTACTGTAAGTTGAAGGTAATGATTTGTTTCTGTTTCACAAACAGCTTACTAAGACATTTCCTTTGCCTCTGAAAGAGCTTCATAGATTTTAAGACGCCCAAGACAAAGACGGGTCTCTTTGCTTCATTCTGTAAACATAGCCAAGCAGATGAAACTAAAGAAATAATAATACTGGAAGGTCAGCAGTTTTAAAAACAACTGGGGTAATTAGGCAACTGAACTGAGTTACAAAGAGCACTGGTGGTTAGATTGTGTCCAAATTAGATCCTACTAAATTGCCTCCTGATGAGTAGCTAGGGTCAATAACCACTTCTGAACATCTTGGTCAAACATCTTGTGGGCAAATCAAAAAACATCAGGACAAAACTGTAATTGTCCATGACTCAAGTAACATAATGAGAAACGACTGGAGTGAACACATTTTACTGCTGTTGAAACAGCGTCCCAAATTGTTTTGGAAAGAGAGTAAACCCATTTTTCAAAGTGATTTAATAAAAACTTCTGCATTAGCAACGTAATGACAGCAATTGCAGGAAAAAAAAGGAACTTTGCTGAAAAATAAACACTCATTGAAAATCTATCATGGCATCAACTCACGGAGACCTATTTCACTGCCAAAGAAATAATTAAAATGGACTGTTCCAATACTATGCTATAGAATTCTAAGGTTCCTGCATAATTTTTGTATCTTTCTCCCACAGAAATGAATTAATCTTATAATGATTTTCAGATATGTAGGAGCTTTCTCTCTTTTTCTCACTTAAACAAGGACTTTGTATTATGGTGTTTTTACATACAAAAGACATACTTCTCATTCAGTGAGATAACGAAGGTTTTTTTGCATAAATTAGAAAGAGGATTACTGTCACTTAGCCATAATGTGGTGGCTAAGAGCTATTTAAACATTTTATCTTGGTTTTGTATGCTTTCATTGTTAACTAATACAACGGGGTGTGGGGGGGGAGGTTTTGTGAACTGAATGGAAGAGAAAAGGAAAATCTTCATTGCTTCTCGGGAAACCCAAACAGCAAGCATTATTGTCAGAAGAAAAAACACTTTTGGCAAGATTTGTTCATGTATGGTGGGAAAAGTAGGTTTCAGAGACGGGCACAGGACGAACCTTGTTTCTCAGAGCTTTTTCTTGGAGATGACCACGTGTGTTTGGGCAACTGGGTACAGTGCAGAATACCTGGGATGGGGTAAAGTTAGAATGGCAGATCATGGATGGTGCGAGTAAGCTGAGTGACACAGCGCATTTTGGTGGAAGCTGGTAGAGCTCACGACGCAATGAGTGCATTTAAATATGTTATATTCTGCAGAATACAATGTAGAGAGTTCAAGAAAATGTTATTAATATTTCAGTGTGCATCTCTTTATATGAAATATACATCTTGGGTATGCAAAATACATTTCAGGACCTCGCTGACTTCTGAGGCTAAGATATAAGTGTCTCAGCACCGAGCCTGAATATTTCATTACATCATAAATATCATATGTTTCAGTATATAATGGAAGACAGATAACTAAATATTTGATTTTATGCCAGCCATAACAACCTCTCATATGAAGAACTGTTTTCATCATCATGACCCAATTACAAATGTGCTGAAAAATTTGACAATAATTTCAGGATCCAGTATAACGTGGCTATATTAGTGCTGGATGTTGTTGCAATGTAGCAATGGTTCTGTTGCGGTTTATGTCCAGCCTTTATTATCGAAAAAAATGCCCTGCTACTTCCAAAGTAACAGGCAGTGGTTCTCTGACAGATTTCCAGGTTGAGGTTTGCTCAGTACGTTGGGGTCCCCTTCCACCTCAGACTACTGAGCCAGCTGTTCTGTGCACTGCTGGATCTCAATTTCATTCATTCCCTCTCTAAATGGAAAATACCATGTCTTCCCCTAGCAATCAGCTACATAAGTCACTAAATATCTTGAGACCGCTTGGTATTCATACACTAGTGCTCATTCCTGCTCAAAACACAGCTAGCTTTATATTTATAGCACTCCAGCAAATGTAGCCTTTATAATAAGAAGAAGCTTCAGGCTGCAAAGTTCATATGGCTACTGGTATTTTTTTAAGGTGTGGAAGTATTTACGTCCAAGGCATTAGTCAAGCTATAGTAGAAATAAAGACATTCGTTCAGTTTTTGTTTTGTTTATTTACCCTGTCTGTCTACAGTGCTTTCATCAGTGCTGTGTTGTTCGACTCTGTCCCCTCCTCTTTCTTTGCTTACAGTGCGAGGTTAGACCAGTGAAACTATTTCACACGTTTTGTCTGTGGGATAGCCTGTTTGTCATCTGCTGCAAGGCTCAGAATGATGCTACTGCAGGGGAAACAAGAGACTAAAGATTTCTACCTAAGTCTCTGCGGAACAGCTAGTGATGCTCTGATAACGCAAAAACTTAAAGCTGCAACTATCCTGTGACGTGTCCTTAGAGATCGTATTGCAGAGAAAAACTGGGGTAAAGCCGATGCGAATCATAATAAGATTGAACCAGAAGGATGTTAGACATTATCAATGGAGTAAAATAACAGCTTGCCTGCTGTTAGGTCCTCACCATGGCATACAGACCAAGAGTACTGACAGAGAGCCTTCTTTTTTCCAGGAGCTGAGGGGATATTGTTCTGCCTAATGTCTGTATGTCCCACTTGGAAGCAAATTGAGCTTCAGTATTTGTAGTATCTATGCCTATCTCTCTGGTTCCCTTTCTCTTTCTTTTCTCCCTCTTTTCTTCATCCCTACCTCCTTTCTCCTTGATCACACACATCTTCCCTTGCTTGCGGTGTATGTCTGTCACCACCATCTTGTTAAACCTGGTTCTTTTCCAGCCCCTTACAGCTCCAAAGCGAGAAAGGACACTTCAAGCCGTAACACCCTGGTTTGCAAAGGCACTAGAGCAGCCCTAACCCTTGAGAGAAGGAACCCATTAGGGTGCACGAGCGGATCTCCCATTTTGAGGACCAACACATGCTTCTGCCCAGGCCTTGCTGAAGCGGGTCCCATGGGAAAGTCCTATCCTGCAATAGGAAACTGCTGCACTGGAGTTTCACGTCTCAGTTGACTTGCAAGTTCTTTGTGAAATCTGGTGGTAGGAGAAAATGTCAAACAGTTAGATCATGCCAAATGGGTACAGCTAAAAGCAAACAGCAGCGAAACTACCAAATTAAAGAACATATGCTTCATTCAAGTCCAGAGGAAGCCTGGATAGGACTAATTCTCTTGGCTCAGTAGCACAAGGTTATTACAAACCCAGGCTCATAAATTAGACTGCATTAATTGTCCTTCAAGCTAGAAGTGGTGTGTGAAAAGAGCTTCTGTGGGTCAGGATTTCCTCTTGTGTGCTAGTTTTCACATCTGTAAGGGCCAGAGACGAGAAAATGTGTTTAAATTTGAGAGGAGTTTTAAGCATCCTTCCTGAATGAGAGCAGCTTTCCTGGATAGGCAGGCATAGGCAAGGAAATAAACGTGCCTGCATACCTACACGTTGCGAGTCTGATCTGGCGAGTATTTATGGAGTGCGGTTGCACTTCCTCTACACCCGTGCAAAGCTATGTTATTTTCAGCATGTTTTAGAGGCATGAAGTTCAATTCTCACTGACGCAAGTTAGTTTAGTAAAAGTTTTGCTGGAGAAGATGCTACAGTGTAAGAGTCCGTCTCCTCAAAAGTTACCCCTCAGGTGATATCATGCTCTGTGCACACTTCAGTGAGAACATATCCCATCTGTGCTGCTCTGCTGTCCTCCATGAAGATATTAACCTCAGGAAAATGGTCCAGAAAGGGAAAAGAGGCCACAGCAAATACAGGTCTGCCTTAAAGCGATAGAAAAAATATTTCAAGGAGATGTAAACACTTGTCTCATCTGCCACGGTGCGTGGGGATGAAAGGAAGGCAAGAGTCTTCATGTCAGCCCCTGGAAATCTCTCATTTAAAGGCAGCAAATACTCAGCATTGACTGCACCTTATGCCCTTCTTAGACATGAAACAAAGAAACGAGGAGAAGCTGCAGCCAAATAACTTTTTAAAATAAATTATGCTCTGTTCACAAGGGTTTAAAAGCACAGCCATGTCCCTTGACATTTTGGAGGTTTCAGTAGGATTAGCAGACTGTAATTTTGTGCTAAGCGGTCTTGTTTGAATTGAACTCGCTGTTACGTTGGTCTTTCAGTACCAGCTACATATGCCAATTACAAAACTCATTGTAGCTCCCAGCAATGTGTTGTAGACAATTAAAACACTAAGCAGAAATTTGTGGGTTTGTAATTTTCCTGTGGAAGCTGCTGTTAAGGGAAACGTAGCCAGACAGAGGTTCAACATCATGGCAGGCTGAAGTATTTAACCTTTATCCATGAACAGATCCATGGGCTCCAGCCCGGACTGGCACTTCACTCCTTTGCAGGAAGGGAGAAGCACAGACCCTGCTCCCTGAGACATGGGTCAACACTGTCACAAAGAAGGATGAGTACAAGTTTCTCTCTCATCCACATTTGGACAACTGACTATGGCCTGAAACGATGAGGTCAGATTAAAAAAACCAACAAGACAGAGCGAGCAGAGGCTTAGCACAATTTCCCAAAGCACTATGTATTTATTTGTCTGAGTATGAATTTGTAAGGCTAATTTTAGTTCCTAGTTTTGAAAATGTTGGCCCTAGTCTACATAGACCATCATTCATTCCCTGCCCTGCCCCCTCCACTCCCTCCTGTTTTGTAACAGATGGAAATATCATTTTCCAGAGCTAATTTTTTCCAGGTGGAATGCCTCCAAACTATAAAAGTGAATTTCTCACAGTCATCTACGGACAGAATTAAAACCAGAACTTTAAATTAATTGGAATTTACTGTCAGAAAATTCCAGTTAGGTGAGTAGCAAGCAGTAGCAAGCCTGCAAGGGGGTGGGTTCATTTCTTTAATTTTTCTTTTCTGCTTTTGTTATTCAGAAATCTCAGCGAAAAACTGGAGAAACAGTGGCCGCACTCTAGCTTTGCCCCTTTTGTGTATGAAATTAGGAAATAATTATAGCACAGGGCAGAGGCTACAGCTCCGAAAGTTCAGCTACCCATTTTAATAATTTTCGATCTGAAATCACGTTCAGAAGCAAAGTCGGTTAAGCACAGCCGTGCAATTCGTTCTGCCAGCTACAGACACCTGCAGAGTCACCAGAAGATTACTCCTAATGCAAATAATCCATCCCGTGGCATGGAGTACATCACAGAGATTTAGTAACTACTGTCGGTGGGGAAACCAGAGATCTGTGGCCAGAAATATCACACAGATGGGCCTGTTTGAAAATCCGCTGCATCCTGGGCTTTCAAACCTTAAAAACAGATGAAGTGATTCCAGCGTGACCCCTGCTGTGATATAATGGATCCTGTCTGTGCGTGCAGTGTTTGTCGTGATTTACCTCTTGCAATTCCTGGCTTGTGTAACAGACGGCAATTCTGAAAATGAATTACTATTGATTAGACAGCCTGCACTATTGACTTCTAGGCAATTTTATGAATTTATTTATTTGAATAAAAGCTTTTAATGACCTCACTAATTTCAAATGGCTCTAGCAAAACAGCAATTCTTCTTCCCTTTTTTCCTGTTTGTGAATGGCAGATACATACTTCTAGCCCTGTTTATGCCAGCTATGAATTCACGTCACCCTTGAATGGACAGAGCCACTCGACTAGAATTACAGCGTGGATTTTGGGAGGCGCGGGAGAGACCCTTTCTTGGGGATACAGTCTGCACTCGGAGCGCAGGGGGAGCTCTTGCCTTTCTGCAGCAGGTGGAAGGGGTTGAGCCCTGGCCCCAGAGCATAGCTGGGGCAGAGCATCCCTTCTTCTGCTAAGCACGCCAGCAGCAGGCTGCTAATAAAGGACTACGGACAATACAACCGGGGGCCAGGCCCCTTAATTACCCCTCACATCCTCCTGCCAAAAAGAATATTCTGCTGAGAAAGGAGAGGATTAGGTGCTGCTCCCATCTGAAGATGGGATTGTACAGAAACAAGCGAAGGTCCTAAACAGGCAGCCTAGGGCTTGCAATGGGCTGTGTTTTAAAGCCTAAATCTTGCCAATGTCTTATTAAGCAAATCTGCTTACTGTAGAAATAAACACTGAGGTAAAATGTAAACTGGCACAAGCTGTGCTCTGACGGAAAGAAATGACAAAATGCTCGTTGGAGTCAGGCTCTCCATGCTCTCTTTCAAAGCCTAGGAGACTTCTCCAGTGCATGCATATTAATGGTCTTTTAATAGAAATTTTTACTGAATAACGTAGTGCGTGAGAATAGCGTGCACATTTCAAAAATCAGCGACCCACTTCCCTCTATCAGAGGAAATGGATTAAGCAGTATTTTTGGTAGTACAATGGACTTGAATGAAGAACTACCATGGCTTTTGATATATGGTAGTTTCAGGAGACTGACACAAAAATAGACTGAAAAAAATCCTCTAAGGCACCTATACGGAACATTTCCAAGGCCTGGAAATAGCTTGTATACAGAACACCCTCCTTTCATTCGGTCAAAAAGAATATGCTTACACAGCAGAAAGGACAAGAGGTGGGAGCTATGCATGGTTTCCTGCAATTATTCCCAACCGTAATCAATGTGGTACTAATGTACCGACGTATCAGTTCTGTAAACTGCCTTGAACATGCTGGCTATGGAATAATAAAATTTTTGAAAGAGGGAGCAACAGTGAGAGAGGCAGAGAAGGAGGAAGAGAAGGGGCTCAAGAGAGCCTGCTCTAGTAACAAGAAGAAAAACAGGTTCCTGAAAGATGGATCTGGGCTCAAGGAGGCCCTTGAAGCCTTTAAGCAAGCTCTGCAGGGAATTAAATTCTCTACCTTACTGTAAAAATGTGTAGCAATAAAACAAACAGTTTATGACACAAACTACCTATGGTTTTAATTGAAATTTCTCAGAAACATGTTCCTCCATGAATGGATGCTGAATTTAAGTGCTGCAAGTGAAAAAAGTAAGTAAGAGGGTACAACGCAGTCAGTCTTCCACAAGTCTGCTGTGGAAATGCAGGATTTTTCGTTTACTTATTAAGTATTTCATACCCTAAAGGCAGATTATTTCCACAAGAATCAGAGTAAGTTTTGGATGTAAGGATGGATTTGAACGTGACCTCCTGCAGAGGCTCACGTAATCCCTGAATGAGCATAAACAAGGCAAGGTGAGAAATCAGTGGCTGCTCTGGTACCTTTACAAGCTGTCTTTTCTGTCTGTGATGGTGGGTGCCGTCACCACCACAAGGTGACAGTCCAGTCCCTCCTACTTCCTTCCCTCCTTTCCTCTCCCCCATTCCACTGCCCACCCCACCCCACCCCCACCTTTCCCCAGCATTCAGAGTCTGGCATTCAAATCAAAGCTTTGCTTTGAAGTTATAACGTAAAATGGGAAGTTGATAACTATTTTCCTCCCAGTGCTTTAGTGATGATGAATTGCTGATCACAAAAAGGAAATCACTACTACTTCCCACCCCCCACCCCCCACCCCCCAC
>VZSC01002968.1:74087-86884 GCA_013398225.1 Steatornis caripensis
CACCCCTTTTTTCATTTACATGCAAGCAGTAAAAGTCAAAGCTCCACACTGCAAATATGTGCAAATTCATCCACTGGCTGTGTGTGCTACAGCAAATCCTATGGAGATAAGGAGCTAAAGCAGCAGGGGTGCAGAAACATAAGCTCCAAAGCTAGACATGCAATTTAATAGGCATCAAACTTAACAAAGGGCAAAGGGATATTTAACAGGGAGGTGAAATATTTCAACCATTAAAAAGCAATAGATTGCTGTGATGGCCAGAGGTTTGGTGCTGCACCTTGATATAGAATGTATATGTGGGAAGAAATATATAGGTTTGCCCAGGAATTAGTTTAGCTAATTTTTTTTTTTTCAAGCAAAGAGGTGTTCTGAGGGAAGGAGATTGTTGCTGTTGTTGTGAACATAATTAAGTAAAATAATTTTTTGGGGGAAGGAGGAGAGGGTTTAGTAATTGGTGCTGAATGCTCAGGGTAATCATCCTGTTCATCACGAATGATAGTGTTTAACCATAAGCAAATTAGACCATGTCAATCTTTTACGAGGCAATTAAAGCAATAGATTTCTGTGGCCTGTTTTCGCACGCATGGGGCCTGATTCAACTCCTGTCTACCTCTCTTGGGCACAAGTGTACCTCTTGTTTGTAGCACAGCTGCGGCTGACTTTTACCACTGTCAGTGCTAACTGGGTCAAGACCATAATACAGGGCATAAATGTTCTTCGAAACCAAAAATAAATGATTATCTTCTAAACAGTTATCAGTCCTTATTAAAACAACAATTCCAGTAAAGAACTGATTCTGATCCAGATTTCTAACACTTAATCACCGAGAGACTGGAAGGTATTTAGGTTTGCTGAGCACTTGCGGTAATAGCTGTTGACCGGTCTTTTTTCCCCAGCCACCTGCTTCTTCAGTTAGACGTATTGAGAGACTGCACCTACACTGCAAACTGGTCTTTTTCTTTCATTTTCTGCAGTTCGTTTTTATCCAATCATGTTGCATCAGGATTCATTGCATTTAATGGGAAATGCACTCTTCTGGATCAGATACCTGTTTTCAATTTGCAGAGTATCTGATTCCAATGGCAGAGGTGACGGGAATGAAGAGGAAAGGAGAAGCAAGTGCTTATAGTATAGATTTCTGCCACACTGACAGAGCTGCCAGTTTCTGAATTGCTGGGACCTTAGAATTTACTTCTATTTTCCAAACTACGATGGTGAAAGAAAAAGCAAAAAATTAACTATGTCTTTAGTTGAAAAATTAGCTACTTTTTTTCCTCTAAGAATGATAACAGATTTTTGACACAAAAGTGCCCTTACCACAGTGTCTCCCCAGAGCTGTAACCTTCTAAGGAGCCCGCTATTCTGCTACGATGGACTGCAGAAATATTCCTGACATACAGCCTAAGTCAGCATCAGGTTCACTACTGGTTAGAGTGGGATCAAGTTCAGCCTCGGTATCACCTGCTGCATCGTTGAAGGGTCACATAAGGGGAATGGACAAAGTTGCTGTGACTCTGAAAACATTTTTTTCCTTGAAAATCATGTCATGGAGACAGCATATTTTCTGTCCAAAGCTTTGATGTAATTCTTATTAGGAAGAACACCTGTGCAGATTAATCTGTGGCAGAAACATCAGTGTACCGTTTCTGCTAACAAGCAGAAGCGAAATTGTGTGGTATCACAGCATTCATACTGTAGACCTCTGCTTCAGTTCAAAAACAGTCTGCCAAGATTTATTTGATCTATTTGACTCATGGAGAAGCTAGACCTGTGCAGATTACCATTTTCAACTTGTTTACAGGCATTTGGAAGATTCAATTCCTATATAGAAGGAAAGCAACAAGGAACATTTGGGATTGGCTTTGTCTCCCCTGTATCTCATCATTGCACACATCCAACGTGCTTAACTTAGAGGTCTGACAGAAGTCACATTTGGAGAAGAGAACCAGGAGGCCAGGAAGGAAAGTAGTAATGTGAATGTTGTGAATGTGAAAGAGTAGGCCAAAAGAGGCTTCCTGTCCACCTCTAAAGAAACTACTGAATCCTGTCCCAGATCGGTGTACACCCTGACAAAACAGATTATTGGACTTGGATGATCGAGGCACGTAACCAAGCTGAACACTAGACAAGCCACCAAGGGGCCACTTCTACTTTGCCAACAAGGTCATGCATATTCAGGGAGCTTTCCAAGTGGCATAGACTTACTCCTTCCCACCCACCAACAAACACCCCATCTATATTCCCTGAATTCAGCACTTCCATTCATCTCATCAGGAAGTAACAGACACCCTCAAGGGGCTGCAACCTGAGCCCTGAGAAGTGGCCTATGCCCTTCCTCGGCCTGGGAAAGAAAACACTCAACAGCTGGTGTCACTCCTGAGGGCAGCTGCCAGTGAGACACTCGAACAGAGGGTCCTCCTCTCTCTGACCATCTGTCAGGCCAGTGCTGAGGAAACCTTCCTCGTAGACCTCATTCTTGGCCAGCTGACGCCCAGTCTTGTAGCTCTGCATTTACCCAGAAGCTAGGAAAAGCCATCTTCAGGGCTGCCAGAGGTAGCATCATAGAAGTGGTTTGGTCAGGACAGAGATAGATGGACATCTTTTAAATCAAGCTATTTTTCATTAGAAAACAGCCTATAATTAAAGCTGAGATGTTCTATGAAAACAGATCAAGTTAGGCCAAACTTTGGGTGAACACTCAGTGGGCTTGCAAGGAACTACAGTTGGGTGGGTTGCCCTGGATGCTAAAGAGTCCACATTTCCAGCCCTACACAAATGTGTTTCCTAAACTCTGCCACCTGAAAGTCAGAGGAGTTACCTGGAGCCAAAAAGCTCCAGGACCTGGATCCCTTAGTTTCCATGAGCGAGCCTGTAAGCCCTAAAAGGCTGTGGCTGCTGCTATCACTCATGGACCTGCAGCCCTGCATCTCACACGCGTGGCGGCTGTGCCACTACTCCTCCTGTGCTGGAAGTGGTTGGCCTCAGTTTGTCTTGCAGGCAAAGGCTGAAGCCAGAGTGGTTGGGAGAAACACAGACCCGGCCGTAGCCAGCAGTGGCAGGTTTCTACCGGCAGCAAAGTGACTGCAGCCACGCTGCCCGCTCTGCCTGTGCCAGACCTGCAGGAAGACTAAGATGCTGTCAAAGGGTGAGGTCAAAATCGGCAGCAATCGCTCCCTGCTCGCCTGGCAGTGGCAGGAGGAGATGTGCCAGCCCTTTGTGGCCTTCCTTCATTCTGCTTCCCAGCTTTGCTTTCCTTGCCTTCCCTTCCCTCCCCACAGTCAGAGCATTCCAGAGCAACACGTGATTTTGCATGCGCTGCCGTGAAGGCTTGAGACAGCCCTGCCCGCAACAAACTCCCCAGGAAAGCAGAGACCGTCATAACCTCATCGCCACATCTGGCAGTGCAAGGTGCACTTTCGCTTTTGCCTGCCTCCTCGAACACAAATACCTGGCAGGACATGGGTTTGCAAAAAATCATGCCAAAACAGCACTCCCTCCCTGGGGAGACAAAGAAGACACAAACAGCTTGTGACAGATGTTAGCTATGTCGCTGAAGGCTTTACTGAGTGGCACTTGCAAACCAGGGGGATTGTCGTGGTACAAAAACCTATGTGAAAGAGAAGAATTAATCATTTCACCAGAAAATGCACAAAAAAAAAAAAAAAACAAAAAAGGGAAGCAAACAAAGTTATGGTCTCAACATGTCCAGTTCAGCAGCATTTGTGAGCTGACATAGCTGAAAGAAGTGAGGAAGAAAGGCCTTTTTGTTAAGACACGGGAAGCAGAGACTAAGGAGATCTAGATCTGAAGCACAGCTTAAATGGACCTTCCTGACTCTGCCTCAAGTTTCTTACATTTCCTTAGGCAAAGCATTTAATCTCCCTGTACTGGAATTCCTCATTTGTAAAATAAGGGTAATACTTCCTTCCTCCGTCTTGTCTAATTAGTCAACCAGAGCCAAATCCGTAAAAGAACTTAGCTACCTAAAGTGAAATTTAAGTGACTGGATTAAAATATGGGTCCTCAGCATGTTCTTGCAGCTGCTGGAGAAATCTGAAATCTCTATGCACAGACACTAAGAATTGGCATGTACCTCCGTGTTCTCACCTAGGCATTAGAATATTGAACCTTTGGGGCACCTGAAACCCATCTGGGGGTTTATTGCAGTGGCCATAATAACAGTTACCGTTTACGAGACAGAAATATCCGACATCTAGGAAACATACATTTGAGTTGCAAACTTTTTTTTGAGGAGCAAGAAGTTGGTCTGATAAGAAAAGATGTCAAAGTGAGAGGGTTTAGTGTAATCTAGTGCTGAATGAAAGATGCTGTATAACAAGGACTGTGTGATCACAAAAGCTTTGAAAGAGTAGGAGCATGCTTATCCTGTTTGACAGCGTCACCCACAATGTGTCATTATAGATATTGATGCTTATATAGCCATAATTAAAGTGTTGTGCTTAAATAGCTAAAAGCAAAAACAAGTGTCAGATCATTAACACAACTTTAAGTTAAATCATCTACTTTATGTCTAGTTATGCAGCCTGCACATAAGAGACAAGGCAAATATTTGAGGTTCTTGCTTAAAAAAAGAGTTACTATGTCTAATCATCAAAGCAGAGTTGCTTGCCAAGAGCATAAAAACCTAATTGGTTTTGCAAGAAAATTATGCCACGTTCAAATCACTGTTGATAATACAGATGGCATTTATAAAAGGTAAACTAATTCATATTAACGCAGTTTATCTCCAGCGACTGTCAAAAGAGATTATGAATCCACTGTCCAGAAAGACATTTTGCCAAAGCAGGGTTTTGTTAGAATAAGACAGGCTGACAAATCGGAGTGACTTTATTTTTTTCCTGACAATTTCTTCATTTGGACTTAAGCAGTGACATATGGATGCCTTGTTTTGTGCAAAAAATCAGGATCATTCGGGCATCTACTTGTCTTATTCACGTGCTTTTTCTTGAGATGCTCACAGGATCAGGATTGACTCCGTGTCTGAATGCAGGAATGGACTTCATAAAACCTGCAGGGAAAAAGCAGTTTCTCAACTTAACTTTTGCTATGAAAGATGGTAGAAAAAGTCTAGGAAAATATCATTCCAACAAGTCTGCAAGTCTAGGTGACAGCATGGCTTAGCATAATAATAAAATTACCTAATAATGTTACTACATAAAATCAGATACTTTTGAAAAAAAAACATGGGATGGGAGAAGGTACAAAAATATTGAGCAGAAAAAAAAAAAAATCAAGAAGGATCCTTGTAAATTCTTCACCTTTGTCAATAAAGGCAAATGAGTTTAACTATAGAACTTTCATTGCTTTATTTGGATAGACATGCATTGGTTTGAATGCTCCATGACGCATTTCCTGAAAACTTTTTCTAAAAACCTAAACGAGATATTCTTACACAGAAAAGTGTAATGTATATCAAAAGTTGTGAAAGACAATAGGTAAAGAGTAGCGATGAATAACATAGTAGTGAACTGCTAACATCCTGCATTACACTACTGAACATAGAGAAAGACCCTATCCATGAAAATTATGTTGTGCTATTGCAATTTACAAATATGAATTATTTCGTACTGGAGAGTTAAGTACAGAAAACCAGCATAAATCGTGATCTGCTAGAAACATGAACATACATAATAGAATGAGACTGAATTATGAAATATATGACCTGATGGACACCAGGAAATATAATTCCAAACGCAGAAGTAAAAGGATTGAGGACTGGTGCTAATGACACTCACTTGTGAACATAGTGAAATTAAGAATGCACTTCAAGTACAAGGTAACATGAGAGAAATAAAACAACCCTCAACAGTCAGTGTGCTGCAGAGGAAATATTTTATGCATCAAGGTTGTACGAGAACCATCATCTGGAATATTACATTGCTAGAGTTGATACACTGTATGGGAAAGGTGCCCAGAGGGGATCAACATAATTCAGGAAGGGCCTGAACTGAAAAAGCCTCACAGTAAAAATCAGTCCTGCTAAACAATGACAAAGACAGGATATTGTGACATTGTACGGACGTTTGGGAAACGGAGATGAATTTTTTAGTATAACTAATAATCAACACTTAGCATAGCATAATCCATGTAAACAGAAGGAAAATAGGAGTGAAATTTTAACAGGAATTTTGAGAAAAACTTCATGACAGTGAAATACATTAGATTGTGGAGTAGTCTCCCAAGGGAAATGATGAAAGCACTGTCACTTGGGACTTTCAAAATTACACTGAAAAACCCCCACAACAGAGTACCTAGTAGAGAGAACAGTCTTTGAATTAGCCTCAAGGAGTCGAACGGAACGACTTAATTGGTCTTCCCAGTCCCTAATTTCTGCAGGACAGACCACGCCCTATGTCCTTTCCACACAAGGCTGAAACAAGCTCAGGCAGCCTCCAGTCAGGGTATTGAGTTTTCCATTGCCTGTGCTGAGGTGGGAAGAGGGATGAGCTCCCCAGCCTGGCGCTGGTTGCTCTGTCCTCCCACGCGCCCACTAACCCCCCCTTACTTCCCCTGTCACATCCCCATAGCTCGGTGAGGAGCAGCAGTGGGGCCCAGATTAATTTGTCTCAGCGTGTTGCAGCCTCTCATCTGGGGGGATTGGCGGCAGGAATTTTTTTTTTTTCCCAAGAGACGCTTCTGCCCCACATCCTTAAATTTAAAGGATTCTTCTGTATCAGGACATTTGCTGGGGAGAAGTAAAAATAAATGTGGCTGTGACTCTTGGGTCCTACCTTTCTGTCTAACTGATTAGGAGACCCTTCTCTTTGTCTGAGCCCAGCACATGATTCTCTTCACGTTGTCTCCTGGTGTGACTTTTCAAATCGTTTGATCATCTAGAGAAAGGTTCAGCTCATGTTCCAAGTTTCTGCATTCTGTTTATTCTCAACAGGAACAGCGAAAATAAAAAAGGAAATAAGAAAAACGCTGTCACTTAGAGTAATAAAGCTATAACTGTGGAAAAGTTTTTGTAGTGCAAAACCAGTAACCTCAATCCTTTGGTAGAACACTGATGTTTTCTATGGTGTACCAGCATGGTAAGGGAGATTCTGTGTGTGATCTGGGATTTGATGCAGGAGAAAAGGAAGTGTGACTGGAGCACAAGATACCATATGTGTATATAATGCTTTCTTAAATTCAATCAAACTTAAGTTCATAGGCATAATTCAAGCAGTCTTAAGTTGCATAGATTTCTACTAAGGCCACAGACAGGGAAGTGGGATGACAGCCAGATGCAACTTTTGTCTCAGTTCATTTGTATGCAATGGTGATTCAGCAAACTAATAACAGATAGCAAATGTTAAGCATGTGAACATCCCTATCAAAACCATTCTGCCTCAGCAAGTGTTTAATTAGTCTTCGTTTACAGAATGAAGACCAGCAGATCAACATAATCTGGCCATTATGAAAGGTATTATCGGTTCTCGTAAATGAGAAAGACTGGTTGCTACTTAGAGGAATCTGTTTTTTTCTGACTGAGGATCATCAGATAAAACCAGCTAGCAGATGCACAGCAACAACGCAGTCCACCCGAGCTCTCTTGTTTTACACAACAGGAGCTGAATCTTCTAACGAGACACTCCCCAGCTGCAAGCCAGGCTCTTCTGCTCAGTGTTCTTCGTATCATTTTTGCTGTCTCCATTAGGTTTCTTCCTGCTCAGCTGTTATGGGTCTTATTCTGAGTCATTCCACTTTCTCCTTTTACTGTAAAACTGAAGTTCTTAGCACCTAGGTCTGGATGCCACAGGAGGAACAAGGTGTTAAGGTGCTGCAGGACTAACCACGGAGATCTCAAGTCTGAACTTTGAGGATCTACTTCAAGTAATAATAAGGGAATGGACCTATTTGGCTCGGATTGCCCCTGGGTTGGAAACGGACTCTGACTTCATGCGTCTCATAGCAGGCATTTATCTACTACATACCAACTATTGGTTACCGTAGTGGAACAGGCTCTGCTGGTCTTCTCTAATGGTTTTGGAACCAATGGGAGCCCTTTCCTCAGTTCCAAGGGTCTGCTGAGGAAGCCCTATGATAACCGGCATGTTAAAAATGGTGGGATCAAACTACTGCTTGCAGTCAGGACACCCGGTTCAAATTTTATTTTATTTTTATCATTTCAAATATGTTTTAAATGGTTCATTTACACCCGGGTTACTTTCTTCCCTTTGCTACCCTTCTCTCATGCTGAAGGACATTGATGCAGTAAAGTGCTTAAAATTACTGCTGGGTTTATGTACACAGATAGTAATGTGACCTGTCTTTTATGGGCTTGTTTTCAGGTGCATAACACAGTCCAAAGGAGGTGAGTGCTGCTTTTCCTATTTTACAGGTGCAGAATCATGGTACTTGCACTGTAGAATGACTGATCTGGGAAGAGAACCAAAGCCCCCGGCAGGTGTACTGCATTTCCAGTGATTTTCGTGAGCATATTCATGTGCTCGCAGTTAAGCAAACTCTTTACCACTTCCCTTGACCTGAAGCAATCTCTTTTGCTCCTTCCCTCCCTCCTAAAGACCAAATCAGAAATGCTGCCCCTAGATCGTTCGCTGAAACTAGATTGAAAAAAAAAATTAATAAAAAAGGCATGAATGAGCATGTGAAAGGTGCTGTGGAGTATTAGCAGAGCCTGTCTTTGTGGGTCTGAAAAGCCCCTGATAATGAGCCCCTCTGTCGGGGGTGGAGGGAGGCACACATGCAAAGGAGGGTCTTGGACTTCGTGTTTCATTAAAGAAAGGTTTCAGCCTTTTTTCTTGGAAAGAAAAAAAAAAGCTTTGAAAATGGAAAGCAGTGCAAACTGATCATTATGGTTGAAAGCGCCATCATTAAAAAATCTCTCGTCATTCACAGGCTCCCGACAGCTGGTTTCTGGGGCCTGAATAAACACAGCCCACGCCGCGTGGATTTTGGGGAAGACGCTCCATGTTTCCCTAGGGGCGGTGGGGGGGCTGTGCCTCTGGGTCACATTCGGCCCCCCAGGCTACCTTGCAGCTGGCCACCTCCAGGGAAAGCAGTCCCTGCCCCCTGCCGCCAGCAGGACCCCCACCCGGGGACAATGCCCTATTGAGGGGCTGAGGATGCCATGAATACCCACCAGCCCGCTTTGTCCCACTCCCCTGCTCCGCCTCTTTCTCCCCTCTCTGCCCTCTCCCAACCTCTCCCTTTTCTCTAACAGAGTATTTCCCAATCCGAAAGTCTTTTGCCACAGTCGGTCCTCTTGTCCTGTCCTCACGCCTGGCTGAGCCCGCTGTCCCAGCGGCGGCTTCACCCCATGGGGACCAAGGGGAGATGCTCAGCTTTATTCAGTGCTGCACAAAGTAAGCCTGACAGCTTCCCAGCCGCACGGGCAATAGCTACACCCAAATGCTTAACAGGATCTTAAAACCAGAATGGAGGCTCATCTCCTGTAACCCACCTGTTTCTGGGGTAGGTTTCTGGCTTGTTTCCTTTCTATATGTCGCTGGCTTGTCTCCAAAGCCATTTTAACTCTCCCATCAGCTGTGTAACCCTATCTATTCCCCACCGAGCCAGACTATGTGTCACTGTTATTCTAGGGCGTCTGCAGACACTTAAATTGCCAACAAAGTAAATATTGCAAACATTTTGCAGAGAAAAAGGGCAAGGGAAGGAGAAAGAGGAGAGGGAGCGCAACTGGAATGGAAATCAGCACTGGACTGGTTTTTCTTGCATGTTGCTTGCTACTAAGCGGAGAGGTTGGAAGTCAGGAAGGGGAGGGAGAAGGGGGGGAAACAGGGAAAATGAAGGGAGGAGGAAGCCAGCCCTACAGGCAACACTGAATGGAGCCCATAAACAAACATCTGCTTTGAGATGTCTAAGGAGAGAGCGAGGCTTTGTGCAGCTTGGAAAAAAGAGGCGGCCTTATACGTATTTAGTGTTTTAGGTACACTGGGTCTGAGAAGAGTTACTGAGCATTTGGTGCTTTATGGAAACAGCTGAAGACAGCAGTTGTAACTGCTGAGCTTTTGCATCCTTTAAAAAAAAAAATTAAAAATCAAAGGCTTTGGTTTCTCTTTAAATTGTTTTTCCAAGTAAGCATTTGCAATCATTCAGGAGTGAACGCGTACCTCCCGGGGTGTAAAACAGATTTTCCTGGAAACTTCTACATGGCAAGAGTCACTGTCCAGTGGGTTTCCTGCTACTGTGAAAGGACTGTCAAGATGACATATCATTGACACTAATGTGACATCGTTAGCATGCAGAATAGAAACAGAGAGGCAGGTTTACACTGCAAGGTTACAACAACCCCTACCTCCCATTAAAATATTGTGGATTATTGCAAATTTGAAGCAAGGGAAACCGAGGTCGGGTGCTGAGCACAAGCTACTCTGCAAATTCTACTCTCACGTTACTTTTGTGCCTTGTAAATTTACAACCTCTCTTAAATGGTTCCTCTTTTCTTTTTCTTCTTCTTCCTTAATGTATGGAGGTTAGTAATTTAGAGTTGTTCTGGTTAATATTCGTACTACAAAATTGAATCAGACTTCCTCACGGCACATTCTTCATTTTAAAAGTTCCTTCCCATTTAGAATATTTCTTTTGATCTAAGAGAGAACTGTGATTAAAATGCAATTTCGTTATTTATTTAGCATTTTATAATGGTGGGAGCACGATCGCTGTTCTCAGTATCACCCCGAGTTTCTTTCATGGTAGCAGGCTCTGAACAAACCTACTGTACTTTGCAATTTTCGTCACGCGTGGAAAGATGGAAGAAAGGACATGGAGGCCAAGAGAGGTGGAAGAATGTGCACAGGATGGGTTACAGGTGACCAGCCGTGCTGCGATGGGAATCCGGAGGTGAAATCTTGGGTTCCTGAAATAGAGGAAGTTTTGCTGATGCTGTCAGTGAAGCTCATTTGGGACCACTGCGTGACGCACACCAAAGTCAGCAAATATCTGATCCATGCAAGTGCACTCCTCCTCAGAACAGGGCATTTCTCAGGAGACTCATCTTTCTACAACGTGAAAAAAGTTGTCGTTTATTTTGAACGTTAGAAAACATTAAGTTATTTCAAGTATTTACACTGCTTGCTTATTATCTGCATTTAACAATAAATGGATACTTCTCTTAGAATAATAAACCGCAGAGAAATACTTTGATTGTTCTTACCTTCTGCAGAAACTTGTCTTCTAAAAATTCAATTTGCAGGCTAGATCTGACTCAACAGCACCCATTTACAATAGCATACAACACAAGTCACAAAATAGTGCCAGAATTAAATTTAAACAATCAGTTCTAAAAATAAATGTTGGCTGATGGATCAAATTCATTACTAAATTTATGCATGACAGTTCTGAGCAATAGGTCTGGGGATCACCCCAGCAATTTCCAGTAAGGAAAGGAAGAAGCACTTATGATAAAATTATGTTGTATTTTCCAACAAGCTTGGTGTTTTTACCTCTCAAAACTTGCTTACTCTGCAGTTTCGTGTAACCACAACTGTTGGCACTATAGCACCATCAGGTAACTTGCATTTTCAAAGTTGGTAATGTGTACACAGACAAGGCAAGACCTCTCATTCTGCCTGGAAGCAATGTGGGTAGAGCAAAAAAACACCCAGCAGAGGAAAAAAAGATCAGCACCTGCAAAATGAGGACCATATGTTACAATGTACAATGAGGGCTGGATTTAAGAAAAATGCGGAGAACAATCCCCTTTAAAAAAAAAAAAAATACACTGGTTTTGCAGTCTTCCAACGAGGCATGGACACATTTTTCTTTCTGGTAGCAGATTAGAGAGTGTTGGGGCCATGGGATAGGTATCCGCTGATACAGTAAAATGTATAGCCTGAAAAAGTGATGTCAGAAAAGTACGTAAGTATCACTAGAGACACCCAACAGGGTGAGATTTCTAGCTACTGATAAATCACCACATCTGCTCTTAACACAACGACATCAGGACATTCCCAGGAAAATACTTCCAAATTTTTCTTCACTAGCAATGGATGTATAACCAACTATAACCAGTTTCTAGTTACTCTGACATAAGTGCTCTATGACTACTTCATCATCTTCCTTTTTACTTGTTCATCGGTAATAACCAAGATGTAGATTTTCCCTCTTTACTCCAAGTTTCCCAATTTTTGTGGAAATCACTGAGGAAATCAAACTCCTTCCCGAGTCAGTGTTCGTTTCTCAGTACTCTTACTGCTACTCATAAACAAACAAGTAATGTTGCAGCTTTAGGGAGGGCCTGCTGAAGCCAAGCACAGACTACTCACTAAGCTGACTTAATACTCAAATACCGTGTAAACCCTAAGCTCTTCTTCCACGGTGGTGATGCTTCCCCTGAGAACACAGAATATTTGATTGCTGAATGTTTTTATGGTGTTGAACGTAAATAAGGTGCAGGAGTAATATTTGCCGTCAAAGTCATCCTAACAGCCCAGTATAATTGCCACGGTTTAAAGCTTGGCTGGCTCTTAAATGGACGACAGACGCTCTTTGTTAACCCCTTCCCTCCCCAAAATGGGGGAAGGGAAAAGAAAAGGGAAAGAGACTTATGGGTTGCAAAAGTTAAAACAGCTTTAATCTAACTACAATAATAATGAACAATAATAATTTGTAAAATAATACTGAAATATATGCAAATATATACAAAACCAATATCGAGCTCCCCCTGACCGATGACCCATACGTCACCCGGATGCTGCGGGGCACACCCTGGGAAAGTCCCAGACTGTACTCAGCAGCAGCAGGCATCAGCTGGATTCAGGAATGCACGGATCGGGATCGAAGGCAGAAGAATCGGACAGAGTCCTCCT
>VZSC01002968.1:87105-100272 GCA_013398225.1 Steatornis caripensis
AAGTTACTAAAAGAAAATTGGTTCTGTCCTGGCCCAAACCAGGACAATAATGTGTGAACGGCTACTACTGACTTTTTTCTCTGATCCCACAGCACCAGTCGAGTGAAGCGCTGCAGCTTTCCATCAGCTTTGCATTGCTCACAGCTGTCCCACTGCTGCCTGAGGAGACCAAACTTCTGCTGCCGGTGCACAGCTTATTGGCTTCCCCGAGCTGAGTGCCTCTTCACACTGGATTTCACCCTGAGTTCAGCACACGTCGTACATCCAGTTTAAAAATGGGACTTAGGAGGTGGACATCTGCTACTCAAGCAGAAGGAGGGAAGGGAAATTAAAACTTCTTGTGATCTGCTGACTCCCGTGGGCTGCTCCGTCAACTGTCTGCCAGGAGACTCTCTGCACTCAGACTGGCTGTTGCATGGGGGGGATCCTTGGCAGGGCCGCTGCCGTGCTGCCCTTCCAGCTGCCAGTGACTCCAGAAGAGCAGAGACGTTTCTCAAAGGCCATTCCTGATGCTGACCTCTGATAAAACACTTACAGCCTGGCAAATATATTGTGCTATTAAGGCATGACTACTGGAGGCTTTCTGCAAAGGGGGGAGCACGGAGTCTTGTTCTCTTTAGCCAGCATGCAAAAGTTTGCTAGCGCCACCATCTCAATCACAGGGCAGAGACAACAGCAGCCGCCGCTCGATCTGTGCTCACACTGAGCTCAGCTGTGCCAACCTGCACAGCTTAGCACTCTAAGAGAATATTCTCTGAGGCACAGCATTCACCAAGAGGAGACATGAGCCTCGAAAGACGTAAAAATAAAACAAAGTCCCTAGGTGCTGGGAATTCAGTGACTCTCACAAAGGAAAATTTGAAACAAAAATCTTGTCATAATTTCAGCTGGGCCTCAGGGAAAAAAACCCCACAACTACCTCCCACCCTACCCCCAAACAAACAAAAACCCCAACAACATGGAGAAAAGGTAAAAAGAATGCCTCAGTGGCAAACAGCCAATTTGGGACTACAGCAAAGTTGCTAATTTTGGATGCGCTGCCCTTTGCTGCTGTTGTACAACAATTATTCACACAAGTCTGGGGCTTGCCCTAGCTCATGATACATCTGTGTTTAATTATACCTGAGGTGGAGACGTGGGCTAATTTGGTAGACACAAACAAAGTCATTTTTGTTTCAGGTCTGCAGGCCTGTGAGAACATGTGTGAGTCTGACGGATGGCGGTGGGAGTGCACGCATGCACATCTCAGCTGTTTGAAGACGGGCTCTCGAAGTCGGTCCTTTCTGCCAGGGTCTCTGTCCTTCCCATTTCTGTGACAACCGCGTGCAAGCTCTGCAGCTGGTAATGTAGCAGAAGCATTGCTTGCCGCACCCCAGAGCATCTGCATGCCAGCCGTCCAGGAGGGAGGGCTGGCAGCACCTGAGCATCCTGACGAGTCACCGAAACCTGCTCAGGACATGGCGCTGAAAGCAGGGCGGTAGAAATGCCAGCCACTGACTGCCAATGTCCAGCCAACACCAAGGCACCTCTTGTTTCTGCCAAGAGCGAAGCTAAATTGGTCAGCTTTAGCTCCTGCATTTGTGAGAAGGAGGTGGTATGAGAAGTACCATGAAGCTTAGTGAATGTCTGTAAAGCGCTTCATAGCATAGAGAAAAATCCTCCTATCTAAAACTCACTTGTCAAATGTCAGGCTGTCAGTGTCAGTCAAGCGTGTGCCACCTTTCTTCTGCTGCTCAGACGCATTACATCCTCCTGTGCATTAGCTGACAGTGACATGACATTTCTCTGACTTGAGGTGCAGCACGGTGTGTGGGCAGTAGCAGAAGAAGCAGCCCTGATGCTGGATGGCATATGGCATACATAAACTGGCTCACCTCGGTATGCACCCTTCATGAAACATCCTGTGTTCCCCCCCCGAAATAAATCACTCGCTTCCCATACTTAGTGCTAGACTTCCCCAGTGCATCCCCTGAAACACTTAGGATAACTGGGAGAGAGCTAATCACCAACACAACAACTGCCTTGCCATCCAGCTAGGAGGCATAGTAGAGCTTCAAATCCCCACTGTGCTATGAAGGCAGCTCCAGAGGGAAGTCATCTGCTCTGCCACTGGCTCTTGCTGAAATAGTGGAGAAGCCACTCAGTGGGACCTCTGTGGAAGTAGTCCCAGAAACAGTTTTCAAGTGGCAGTCAGGCACCGGCGGTGGAGGCAGCATTGCCTTGCCCCTAGGAAACTCACTTAGCACATACTTCTTCAATGCGGGCCAGGCAGAAGTTCTCAATGGAAGTAATTTGGATGGTGTGTGATGTGTAGGGGCAGCGGCTGACCAGAGGCTGCATTAGCATCACGTGCTAGAGAATTTCGTAGCATCCTAGGCCATCTAGTACATCCGTGCCCTAAGGAAGCTTGATGTTTTTATTCTTGATCAATGTTTGTCCTCAACATTCTCCAATGCAACCCTCTGAGGGCAATCTAGCCCAATGGCACCCTGTCCCTGCTGCTAGAAAATATTTTTAAGCTCTTCACTGATTTTTTGGTTCTGTCATTTAAGACTCTGAATTACTGTCCTCCTCCCCTCCTAGCCTATCCCTCTTTGCTGCTGCCTTTCACCTGTCTGGAGGCTGCTTTCGTTCTATTCTTCCAGTTTTCTCTTTATGTCGAGTAACTCGAACTTGCTCCATTTTTACTCACGGGTCATGTTTTCTAGACTACTGAATAACTTGGGCTCTGCTGAATGGACCCACATCTATCTTGAAGGAACAAAGACCTTAGCTGAGGCTGTAGGAGAGCTGAGCGGAGTAAGGAGGATTGCCTCATGTGTTTCATAGGCAAGACTTCAGCACTTGCCTTATCGTGACTTTTTCCTTTTTCACAACAACGTCCCAGCACAATGGTTAGAGACATGACAACTCCAGATGCCTTCTGCAGAACAGCTACCCAGCCAGCTGCTCCTCACCCTGTACTTGTGTAGCTGGCTATTCCTGTCTGAGGGTGGGATCCTCGACGCAGGAAATCATGGCCCAGGACGCTTGCCAAAGCAAAGCTGGATGCACGCTATACTCATTTGTATATCATTATCTGGAATGGGTTGTTTCACAGACACATTTGATTCTGAGCTCTGGGAATGATCCAAAGGCTTGGCTGGCTTTGGCTTGTGTGTCAAAGTGATCTTTTTCATCTGTGTTTTAGTAGGAACTACTGTGAACTATGCTTTTGAGAGGGCTGGTTCTCTGTGAAGTTATACTGCAAATTACACAGTTCTTTTGTACTTGGATCTGTTAATGAGACAGCATAGATTTTACCAGTGGGATCAAAGAAAATAAAATAGTCTGTTGATTCTGTCAAGAAGAAATAATCAGCTAGAAAGTCAGCATTTGCTTGCAGTAAAACAAAGAATATAAAATATCAGTTTCATGAAACCTCTCACAGTAAGTTTTGTTTACTTAAAAAAAAAAAACCAGCTGCTGTGGATATGCTAAATGACAGATCCCTCCTCCTCAGTCGGCACAGGAACACTCACAAGATCCCTTTCCACAGCATCCTCCAGTTGTTAATATATATGGGTTTGGTGACTAAAGGGAGGCAGAGAGATGATTTTGGGGAGGTTCCATTGCAATGGCTTCATTCACCATTTCTATCTTTTGCTTTTAACAAGAAAATTGATTGCCTCAGGAGACTAGAAAGGATGCTGGTGTAAAGGTTACTACAGCAGAATAAATGGAAAATAAAAGAATGAAAGGGATCTACTTTTTTTCTGTCTCTTTTTGTTGCCTGGAGCTGGTCTATTTTATCAGCAGGGGGAAAAAAAAGGTGTCAGTAGCTTTTCATTCAGCTATTTTCTTACCATGCCTTTGATAACACTGGAACAGGATAATGGGAAATTCTGACCTTTGACTGAGCGCAGCATTGTCATAAAAAGCACGAAAAAACAATATCCATATGACATCTTGTCTCAACCTTTCAGTCCCGAACAGGTTTCCTCTCCTCCCTTCTCTCTCTTATCCAAAGCCCATTTCCCAGAGCATCAAGTGCAGCATGACAGGCAGTGACAACACCTTGGCCCCAGAGAAAAGCAGCCCTGGTTGATACAGGCCATAATGAAGCACTTTGTGCAAGAGCGCCCTGTGCTTCAGCTCCAGGTGGTCAAAGAGTGCTAAGGACAAGACGGGACCTGGAGGTAACCACATGCTACTCGTTCTTACTTGAGCAGGTGGAAAACGGTGGCTATCTTCTTGCGTTGGGATGCATTTCTCCAGCAGGCACGTCCTGTTGTAGCTGCAGTGGGCTTTCCACTCGCTTTACAAGTTGTAAGCATGTTTTTCTAAGAGAAGTCCTTTTCTTTCTCACAGACAGAGGGGGTTGGGAGAGAGAGGACGTTATATCCTTCCTGTTCTTCCCATGTGGATTTTTTTTTTTTGTTCCGTGGGTTGTACTGAATTTGTAGTTATTTCCCACATGAGTAATACCTGGATAAGTTATGGCTTACATAGGCTCAACACTTGAAATGAAAAGCAGATTGCCATACGGATTTGAATTATCCTTCAATATTTCATGATATATATTCCATCTTCATGGGTTAGTATTGTTATATATTTCATAGTTATGATTTCTATGGTATCAAAATTCTCGTTATCTGCCAGTGCTATGCAGCTATAAATGCCAAAGCTCTCCAGCGGCCAGTGTGTCCTTTTTCAGACTTATAGTTCTGTGTTCTGTAGATATTCAGCATTTAATGGTGCTGAATAAAACAGAACTGCCATCACGCTCTCGCAGAAACCCCAGCTACGCTATTGACAGTGCAAGTTTCATTTAATTCCTTGATTCAACAGCCATTTATAGATGTTTCCTGAGCAATGCAATAAACACAAAATGCAGTGCTCAAATTGAATATTTAAAAGTCAATCAGGCTTGAAATTTAATTTTATCTAATTGGTTTGCTACATTCACACACAACTGAATGACATTTAGAAAAACCCAACCATCCTATATAATTTCATGTTTACTCCAATCACAAGATGGATTTTTTTTTAACTTCTTTTAATGTCATTTTAATGCTTTAGCTAATTGACTACCCTCTCTGCCACAGGTTTAATATAGTGT
Source organism: Steatornis caripensis (assembly GCA_013398225.1). Taxonomy (NCBI): domain Eukaryota; kingdom Metazoa; phylum Chordata; class Aves; order Caprimulgiformes; family Steatornithidae; genus Steatornis; species Steatornis caripensis. The sequence goes on from VZSC01002968.1 coordinate 92,207, forward strand.
TCTGGAATCTATCTTTGTTCTACTGATACGCCGTGCTATCAACGCAATCTCAAGTCTTATTTAGCTTCCAGTGCTGGATGCTTAAAGGAAAATCACATATACTTTTGTGGATCACATTTCGCAAGGCGGGGAAGGGGTTTGGAAATTCTGTGACGTTTACGGGCAAGTATTGAGCAAGGAATTACACACGAGACCATGTTAAGTTTCATTGGTCCTATAGAAAACCAAGGGCTGATGCTTAACATTCTTTAATTTCCTTTACAGTGTCTTTGTTAACTAATTACCTACATACACAGAGAGAAACATCAGTCCCATTTATAGCCAGCGGGTAGCATCATTGCAGGTTTCCAAGATTCTCCTCTGAAAAAGAAGTTGTGCCACAATCTAAGTCAGTGATGCAGCCTTGTGCAGAATAATGGGTGCAGCGCTTGTCACCTCAACACAAAAACTTTAGAAGGGTTTCTGAAAAGCACAAGGAAAATTATAAAGGAGTGGCAGATAACATACAGGGTAAGTTTGCGGAGAAAATTATCTTGACCATAAGAAATAGACCACTGTGATACACAAGTTTAAAAATAAATGCACAATTGAGCGATATAGATGAAGAAGTCCCATAACATCTCTCATAACACCAAATTCCAGAGGATCTTCAGGGATGGAAACCTGAAACCCCAGAAACATGCTGTGGGACTCATTGTCACAGGAGCCTCACCTACAAGGCGCACTGCAGGGCCACAGGGGAGCAGCTCCATGCAAGTGCCCTGACCCGGGGGAGGTCAGTGCGGTTGGGCACAGTGCTTTGCTTTCCTCAACACGGCCCGTTTGGAGCTAGCGGGGTGCTCGCACATTGCTGCTGCGCTCTGCACAGCCACAACCACCAGCCTCAAGGCATCTTTTAAGGAGGAGTAATGCACTCCTATAGATAATAAGACTATGCATAGTGGCATTAGTTAAAGCTTGAAAAGGTGCATCAGAATGTATATAAAAAGCCAGGGTGTGATGTCCTCTAACTGCTGGAGAAGACATTTACAGGAAGACATTTATCTGGAAAGTACATTTATATGGCCGCAACTGCCCACTGGAAAAGGCTGAGCCTGGGGTTTCTTGCTTCTTCCCTGCAACAACTGAGGTTGGTCATTTCTGCAAAGAGGATATGAGTCAAAGCAAACAGCAGTTTGAACCCCGTATGTCATTTGCTCTGTCCCTTAAAGCATTACAAATCTTTGTGGACATCTTGCATGGTATCACTAATTTCAGGCAAGATCCCACCTCATTGAGTACCTGCTTTTCATTTCAGATAGGAAAATCTGAGGAGCCAACAGCATAGAATTATTTTGTTTTAATTTGAGCATTATTTTTCTTGATTCCCCTTTCCTTCATACCAACAACTATACAAAAGAGATGAATCCCTCCTGAAAAGATACCTACGGCACAAACGCTGCTGAACATAAATATTATTTTTTGGCATGTAACATCAGAGCAGATACTTAGTTTACCCTTAAACTCAGTAAAAGATGTTATCTCACCTTGCTGTGTGAACGTTTATAAATTTAACTCCCAATATAATACTGTGAAAATATTGCCCTCTGTTCCTGGAAGCTTTGCCAATTTGTCATATTATATGAAGATGGACAGTGCCTCTTTCTTTAAGAAATAACTTATAGATAGCAAGGTGACTGCATAAGGATACAGCTATGCACAAACTACTTACAGAGTATCTGAAAATAGAATGTGTTTGTAAAATCTGTATAACAGTTGCACTCAGAACTTTAGAATTCAGTTCAGTAACGACTAACATGCCTGGTTGGCTTGTGGTGAACATAAGGAGGACACAGTCAATCCAAACAGTACTTCAGATTTTTCTTTTGTTATCTTCACTTTCTGCAAAATGTATGCTTTTGTTTTTCTAAAGTTGAATGTTTTTAAACAGGAAGATTGCCAAGGCAACCCTCAGAGAAGGAAGAGAGGTAGTGGTGCCTGACAGAGTCAGCAGGCAGTCGGGAGCAATACTTTCTGGAAAAGTGTGAATGACTTCATTTGTCTCAGAAGATCATTGGCTCTGACACCTAATGATGACAATTTAAATATCACCATTATCTGTTCCAGGCTAAGTAATTTGAACAGAAGCATCCAACTTTAATCCAGTGTTGATGGTTATAATAAAGATTAGAGATGGCAAATACCTAGCATGTCGTCTTTTCCATTTCCTGAAAGGCCAGCCTAGGTGGGTTCCTAATGCACTTACACCTCCATTGTTGCCACATTTAGTTTTAATTCAACACCTTCTCTTCCACAGGTTCTCTCACCAGCACAACCCCCCAGGAGAAAAAAAAAAGGGGGAAAAAAAAAAGCGCTAAATCTGCTGGAGGATTTCAAAGTCATGCTGGGACAGCAGTAGCACTTTACGTTCCGCAGGTGCAGGCTGCATCTTCCCCTTTTGGGACAGATCCAGCCCACCCAGGATGGGGCTTTGGGACTGGAGAGGCTGCGGTTAAGGAAAGGAAGAGGAACAGTGTGACCTAAACGCAGATGGCTCTTGTCTGGGTGCTTTGCATGATTACCCTAAGCATAAGTAGCATGGAGGAAAAGACTGGCCGGACCTCCAAGGTAGTGATGTGCAGAGAGCGCTTCCCCCAGCTCCGCCGGCTGCTGTAACGCCGTCCGGCCTCTCTGCGGCACGGTGCGTATCAAATATCCAGCCGAGGTACAGCAGCATTTGAAGTACTTTGAAATGCAGTCCAGAGTGACTCTCTCAGTAACCTGATATGCTTTTAAACTCCTCGGGTCTCCCATTAGGAAACTCAAGAGATATGAGTAATGACTTTCCTTAATCAATTAACTTGTCTGGAGAATGTTTAAGTCTACACCTGCACTATGCGTTGAACCCATGATCCACTGGCTTGTTTAAAACTGTCTGTTAGTTATTTAAATAAAAAAAAATGCTTTTGCTGTGTTCAGCTGCCAGATCCTGGAGGTAAAATGGTTTTCTTGACACCGTTTCTGTGTTGTCTCACATCTGCTTATCTGGCTCTCTAACACCTAATAAAGAAAAAACCTTGCCTCGACTTCTCATGCGTAATTCCAAATGTCAGTCAATTATGGCTCTGGCTGCTTGAGCATCTGTGCTTGGGTGGATATTGCTCTTTGGCTTATTGAATACATAGCTTGAGTCTAGCCTGAAAAAATGGAAGCAGAGTTTTCAGACACTGAGATTTTCTGCAGCCTCTGAGGAATAAGGACCCACATCTAATTTCAACATGGATAATTTAGAAGGAAAGGAAATCCTGAGGAAGTGCAAGAGCAGCTTACGCTTTCAGTCAAACGCCACTAGGGCATGCCATGAATTTATAAGTATTTTTTCACTAACGCTTGGTAGTAAAATGTCCAGATTCTGAAGTAATTGCCATGAGAGAAATTAATATGAATGTGTTCAGTAGATTAGGAGCTTCTTCCATGATATTTTGTAGGTGCTATTTGTGTTCTGTGTCCATTTTCTCAGAGGGAGTGGATGACACAGCCTTCCATGGAGGGACACACTCTTTTTCCCCTGTGAAAGAGTTGTGATCTGCAGCCAGTCTTGGCTGACCAGACAAAATCAAAGCTATTCAGTGACAGAAACCTCTGCCATGCTCTTAGGATCAAAAAGGTGCTCCCAAGGCAGCACAAACAGGGAGCCCTTCCAGTGAAAGCAAGGAGCACACTCAGGAAAAGCAACACCCACCTCCTGATGCCATCAGCACAATGCAGCACCACATGCCCCTGCTTCTCTTGCAATGTCAAAAGCATTCTGACCATTCTGCAGCAAGACTGCCGACACCATGTGGACTGGAAACTCTAGCTAAGCCTCCACCATATGGTTTGAGAAAATTAACCACAAATCTTACACATGCTAAGAAACGAAGTAGAACTCAAAATCTTTATTACCTTTTCTCCTGTGTTGTAAGGGTGAAAACTTTTATTTCTAATTTCTTTAATTTGCACTAGTACGTCTGTCTGTAGGGAAACACAGGAAAAAGGAACGATACCTTTAGCAGTGGGACTGAACACAGCTATCATTCATTTTCATTGGATTAACTTCATTACAGTTAGTTTTGTTTAAAGGTGTCTAGCTAAAGCACTGATAAATAAAAGGGAGGAACAATTTAATCATCAGGAAATGATTGACAAAAATAAGAATAAACTAAGAACACATAGTAAGAGATCAGAAGATACAAGGGTTAAACTGGAAGGTACTGTGAGCCCTTAAATTGCTATACCTTTTCTCAGCTGAGTAAAAAAAATACGTTATTTGCTTAAGTGATTTAGTCTGACTAGGTCTAGGATGAGAATGGACATTTAGATCCTCTGAGCATTTCCATCCTATAGATATGAATGCCCTTCATCAGAGAGATCAATCAACTGTAATGATGACTCTGCAGTGTTGGAGAGTCTTCGTTCTCTGTTAACTAGACTCCCCTTTACAGTTCATCCTGTAAAAACTGAAAGCACAATTATTCGTCCTAGAGACAACCTATTCATTGGACCTAATTACCTGTAGTATTAATTTGAAACAGATCCTGTTTGCTCAAAGATTTATTTTCAGTTGTGACCTCAGGTTAATAAAATTGTGATACAATTAGCAATATATATGCTATGTATATATTACTCATCGTACTTTTTTTTATAAAATCCATAAAAAGTACTCAGAATAGGTTTTTTCCATTAAGCAGCAGCACGGCTCATGAACTTTGAAGGCACAAATATCCCTAGGTTAGAAATCTTCAATGTATTGGATTCTGCTTCCAGATTAATATCAGGGTACTTCACAGAATGTTAAAGCCATTCATGACGCAGCTATCACTCAGCTATTTGATGGGTTATGGATCTGGGAAAATAATATAGTGTTTTGCGACAGAATCCTCAAGGTTTAATACGATATTTTTTTTCTTCCTTAACACAAGCAGATCAGAAGCACTCAGATTCACTTGATTTTGATATACAGACAAATCTGGGGAAAAGCACTGGGGAAAAAAAAAAAAGACATATGAGAAAAAATTATGGGTCTGAATTTAAACTTATAGAAACCCTCAAAGACCAAACTATCAGTAAATTTATTTCTCCATACCAAAAGGGAGAAGAAGGAAGAGATGGTTTCAAAACCATCAAAACCAGAATAGCATTTTGTTATAAAAAAGAATGAAGAAAATCCATCCACACAGTATAACTCTTGGCACACCATCTGAGGCGTCCTGAGGACCATTTGGAATAATAATATGGATATTTCAGGAGCACTTAAGATTTACAGTGAACTCTAGGATGCACTCCTGAGTGACCTGTACTGTGCATTGCTCCAATTTGGCATGTCACAGGTCTGCCAACATATTTCTCACTACTGTGGTATGGCCCTTGCTGTTACCCTCCCAACATGTGCATGATGGAATGAAGTTTTCCCAGTAACAGCAATCTTGCGATCTCCACAATGAATGCTGGATGGGTCAATAGCAAAGGTGAAAACATACTGGGCATCCTGAATGCTGCTGTAATACCCCTGTAGCTTAATTGCAGTGTAGTCTTCACCAGGAAAGGAGTGAGCATGTGCAATCTGCTAAGCAATCACCCTGTGGGTTTCCGGCATGAAAACTTTCTGAAGTCTGATGGATTTGTAAGGAAAAACTGTGCAGTTGATGTCTGAGAGCACAGAGGTTTCACGCAGTTTTGAGAGGGGCAATTTCAGAAGGGTGAGGTAGGCATTTAGGGCTGGAACAAGAATGACACTGCAAGTTGACGCAGGTTTTGTTAGACAAGAGGCCAGCCCTCTGGAGCTTCCCAACAGCTAGTATCATCTTGTGGTGTAGCATAAGATTGTTCTTGCTGTTACTCCATAAGAAAATGGTATTTTAGTGTTACAGAATGACAAGGAAGGTCAAAATGGAAGAGGCATTTTAAGACACCAGTTTATCCAGATCCCTGTTGTGTTCCTTCCTAGGTTGTTCTCTGCTATTCCAGCTTGGAGCCATGGTTTGGAGGAATGGGAGACTGGTGAGGAATAAAGGAACTGATAAGAGAAGTGCAGTGTAAAGGAGATGATTGATGAGAGCAAAAACGAGAGGAGATACCAAGAAGATCAGATATGGTTTGAATTTGGGGCTTAATTATATTGAAGCAGTGAATTATTTCCTTCATACTGTATTGAAATCCTAGTATGTTTCTCTGTTATGTGATCTTCCCCTCTTTCTCCACTTCACTCTCATATTTTTGCATCTTTTTGATCTACTTTGATCTGTAGTGTAAACTACTAGATTAATGAACTATCATTCACATAATTTCATGGCATATATTGTGACTGGGAATCGCTTAGTAAATTGCAAGAGATCTGCTTTATTCTAACTCCAGATCAAGCAGTCAATGGTTAACAACACAGAAAGTCTTCACAGCTTTCTACCCGGACTTTGCATCTCAGAACTCCAACCCCTACTGACTCAGTCCTCTATAGTATACAATATGTATTGTATGCGATATGTAGTGCAATAGAGAACTGATAATTATGGATGATGCTAATAAACTCCTGGAAAGAATATTTAAAGTACCACCTTTACAGCAATTCCATTTTGGCTCAAGTAAGTAGAGTGCTATAGCAGAAGATGATTCTTACCAGTTAGAAAAAAAATGAGGAAGTGATGTAGCTATCTGATATCTGTGTGAATGGCTTGAGATTCAAATAGTAGATTATCACACTCCCAGGACAAGTTCCATAACATTTTCAGCCCTTACACCTAGACCTTCATTTTCATCATTGCACCCTGTATGTTCAGAGGCAATACATTCACAGAGATTGCTAAGAACAGAAACAGGATGAAAGGACAATGTTTGCAACCAAAAGGGGTAAAAATAGTATCCACAACTGCAATAAACACCTATCTGGAAGTATGAGTTCCACTTTTTCCTCTATCATCTGCAACATTCCAGAAAGATGATAATGTAGAAAAGGAGTTTCAGTATTTGATACGAAGAAGTATATGAAAGCCAACTGCGGGTATTATGGCTCAGTAGTTTGTGTTATCCCCAGTCCACTCCTCCATGAAGACATTACTCCCAATTAAGTCATACGTACAGCCTCATTCATTGGACTTGGCCATAATTGAAAGCACTTTTGTGCTTTCATGTGCAGACACTTGGTTTGTATGATCAATGTTTTTTTTGCATGTCTGATGTTGTCCCATTGAATCATTTTTGGCTCACATGCATATTGTATCACACTGACTCGTCATGCTGTGCAGCGAATAATGGTGGGAAGCAACATAACAAACGTAACACAATGCAATAACCAGAAAAAGACAAGTAATTTTATGATTAATAAGCCAATCCGTTTGGTGAGATAGAAGGGATCAGTTTGGAGACATGATTTATTTTTCCTTTATGCAATGTATGAAGGCCCTTACAATTATGAGTCTCGTGTGTCTGACTTACCAGAAATCTCCTGTGTAAGTGCATGCATGTAGGTCATGTAACACAGCTGATTGATTGATGGCTGATGGTTTTCAACAGTGCTCTCTGTGGGCATGTTCTGCAGAATACAGGTTATCTGCACAGATGGTAGTTTCCGAGATGCTGGAAGTGTCTCCTTTTTCTCTTTTTCCACAGAGGACCTGGCCCACTCAACGTGATCTTGCCTAGTTGACATCACTCTGTGCTTAGGGAGCCCTGGGCTGTGACACGGAGCCAACACATCAGATACTGCTAACAAACTTCTGATGAAAAGCAAAATAAATCTGAGAGGTCTAACATACAGGCAGTAGTCAGAGCTACTCAACTAAAACCTAGTGATTCCAAGCAAAACATTAGGCTGAGGGTCAATACTGGGTCCAGTCCTGTTCAACACATTCAACAGTGACCTGGATGAAGGGACAGAGTGTACCCTCAGCAAGTTTGCTGATGATACAAAGCTGGGGGGAGCGGCTGACTCACCGGAAGGCTGTGCTGCCATTCAACGTGACCTGGACAGGCTGGAGAGCTGGGTGGAGAGAAACTTGATGAAATTCAACAAAGGTCAGTGTATGGTCCTGCACCTGGGGAGGAACAACCCCATG
>VZSC01002968.1:101137-114568 GCA_013398225.1 Steatornis caripensis
TATGAGGAAAGGCTGAGAGAGCTGGGTCTGTTCAGCCTGGAAAAGAGAAGGCTGAGAGGAGATCTGATCAATGCTTATAAATATCTAAAGGGCAGCTGTCAGAGGATGGGGTCAGACTCTTTCCGGTGGTGCCCAGTGACAGGACAAGGGGCAATGGGCACAAACTGGAACACAGGCAGTTCTGTCTGAACATGAGGAGGAACTTCTTTACTGTGAGGGTGACAGAGCCCTGGCACAGGCTGCCCAGAGAGGCTGTGGAGTCTCCTTTCTGGAGATATTCAAAACGCACTTGGACACGTTCCTGTGCAACCTGCTGTGGGGGCACCTGCTTTAGCAGGGGGGTTGGACCAGATGATCCCTAGAGGTCCCTTCCAACCCCTACCGTTCTGTGATTCTGTGATTCAAAACTGCCAAAAGGTCTCTGTTCACCTTAACATCCTTTCCTATTCTCCTTGCATGGGGATGGTACCTTCTACCATCTGCATGGATAGCCTTGGCTCTGAGGGACAGCACTGTGTCAGCCTGCACAGCCAGAGGACCTCACCTCTGCCTGGAGTACAAGGTGCTTCTCCATACAATACCTGGGATTGTCCCTGGCTGTTGCTGGCCTTGTTAACATCACCAGTCCCCACACATTCACCAGTACTTCCAGGGCAGTCCTGTACTTGAGAAACAGTTTTACTTGGGGCAGGCAAATAGTTTGCAATATACATCAAGGGACTGTGGCTCACTGTGTGTGTCAATGACACTTGTGCTTGCTTTCTGCAATGAGTGAAGGAGTGTATACAGTAAGAGAAAGCCTCCTCCCTCTCTCTTTACTCTCCGGGAGTCCAACTGCATCCTGTTTCTTCCTCCAAAGATTTATTGTCATTCATTACATCAAAAAAGTGGTAGGTTCTTTATAGTGTTTTTAATGAGCTTCTGAGATTATACCTGATGGGAGAAGTGATCAACACCAGAGAAGGAGAATTCAGCCCAAGTTTTCACTCATGTTTGCTGGCAGAGTATTACCAGAGGCTCTGAGGATTCTCTGTTAGCACATCACTGGTTTTATGGCTGTCGGGTGGGAATCCTGATCTGATAATTTGTCTGGGAGAATTTCAATTCTTCATTTCAAAAGGATGGGCAGCAATTTCTCTCAGCACCTTTGTTCTTTCTCCTTCACAGTCACATGCTAAAATCGGGATGTTTCACTATCACCTATTAGTACTTGGCATAAGATTATTCAATCTCCCTTTTCCTCTTCCGCTCTTTTTTACGTTGTCTGAGATTGTACAACTGACATAAACCAAGATAGTTCAGTGCCTCAAAGAAAAGTTAGATGTCACTGTCATGAGACACGGCTTGACTGCGTATTAGCAAATACCCAAGCAGTTTGCAAATCTCCTAAGTCTGATCCTCTTTATGTTTTCTGATGGTTTAACAAGTCAAGATTTAAAGAGAGAAATGAGCTATTAAAAAAAGGAGAGAACAAAAGCTACCATCAGAAAAATCTGGTAATGACTTATCCTGAGGGCTGTGTGCAAGTATTGCCTTTAGGATCCTACGCAAAAACTTTCATCTCTTCCTCCTGTAAGTTGCTGTGACCCTTCCTGGTATCCAGATATTCCCTCTTCTTTCTTCACTAGCTCATCACTTTCTGAGGCGTTCCCTTTTCAAGAGGCATTTTTTCAGTGTTGGTCCCTGCCTGCAGCAGATTTTTTTTTTTCACTATGTTGTTAAAAAAGTCATTAAAAAGTGTAGTTAAGAAAAATGTACTTTCCCTATTGAGAAAAAAAATCCAGGTTACATTTTAATAATTTTAATAATTACAGAGTCCTAAGGGGATAATGGAAATAGTCAGTGTGGAAATAACCCAGGGGGAAAGGTGGTATTAAATCTTTTGTTGAAAAGTCTCAATGAGTAGACCATTTACCAAAAATAATGATAAGTCTGTGGACAATTATGGCTATGCACTGAATGTATTTGTGAAATGTAAGATTTAACATGGGATGGACAAGACAAGAGCTCTAGAGGTGAACTTTATTGTTTCACTGTATTATTAGTAAAGTCAAATTTCCCCCAATTCCTCTGTAGGCTCAGAGTTTGCAAGGCAGGGACTTGTGTCCCCTTTTTCTGTGCCCCCTTTGCCAGCTGACACACAGCAATTATTACCAGCTGGTTTAGGGGAAGAATCTTTCCGCCACTGTCTCCTTTTCTCACTTGCACACACGCTCTTGTCCCAAGCTTGACAGCCTTCTTCCTCTTTTGCAACCCACAACTGCAGTATCCCTTGCTCTCCATGCTTCTGGATGACTCCTCGCTCGCTGGGCTTTGGCTGTCTGCCTACCCATTCCCTTCCCTCCAAGTCCTCCCCACGTGAAAGTGCTTCCACTGCTGTTCCCTTTTTGGATACACATAGCTATTCCCACCTTTTGGAGAGCAAGGGAGAAAAATCAATTGATGTTTTGGGATTCTGTTCCTTGCCTCAAACACTGAAGTGTCATAGATGTGAATGTCACCCATTGGGAGCTCCAGGGAATACTGCGCTCTGGAGGCGCCTCCTCAAAGGAAGCAACAAATGCCATATAGAGGAGCTACTGTTGTTATTTTCAGTATTAAGAAATCTCATTTTTAAAAAAAAACAATTGCTGAAGTTATGAGCCAGAGGCTCTAAAAGTCAGGTAGCTAGAAAACTTTATTTCAACATCCAGCCGTATCCCCTTCCCTTGCACAAACACATTTTACTTTAACGTTTGTCATATCCCTATTTACAAATAATGCTGTATCATACACTTTTTAGAAAGCTCATTTTGATTAGTAGACTGCTAGATGATAGATAAGGCAGATGATAGACAGACAGACACAGATATAATGAGCAAACAGCAACATGTAGCTCTTCCTCTGGCAGGGCATGTTGCTTACTCAAAACAAAGAACAATACTGTCAGCTTGCTGTCTAAGACTGACCTGGTTTGTTCATGCTTCAGGCTAGGTTTTACATTAAGGAAAAGCCTGACCATCTTGTTTACAGAACGCAGGCTTAGTGCTACCTCTAGTAATGCCTATAGGGCTGAAGGGGGGTCACTGCCCAACTTTGGCTCCAGGACATCTGGCAAGTGTAGGCTTATCTCAATATTAGACTTAGACAAGTCTTTTTAGCTAATTAAGTATTAATGGCTGCTTTAAAGTGGCAGTTTAGAACTCGTGAGTGCTGATATCAGTTGCACAAAGTCTGTTTTTTCAGAGAAAACATCTTCTCAGAGAAAAGACTCAAAGACAATGGCTGATGAAGGCAATAAAAACTTTACAGATACTACAGAAGAAAATAATTACACAACACATTGTTATGTATTTTTTAAGAAGAGTTAACGATAGCTTGGGATGTTTCTGCTATTGATTCCATGATTTCTGCTTTAGCAATAAAATATTTTATCATAGAACTGTTAGATGACTTCGTCACTTCACAGCAGCACTAATGAAAATAATCTTTGTATTGATAATATGTAGTTGCATGTAGCCATCACTACCTATGCATAGAAGACAGACAGCAGAGTCTAAAGGATTGGATTATTTTTTGCAACAAGATCCTTTGGAGAGAAAAGTGTGCAGGTCAGGAAGAGTTTTCAGCTCCAGATTCTGAAGGTGCTTGGTCGCATTACTCAGTGTTGCCGTCATTTGGGTCCCAAATTGAACAGTAATCCCTGGACTGAGCACATTGAATCAGAACTGCTTGTTAAACTGAGTGGAGAAGTCAATTTTTATAGCAGTCATCATTCCTGTGGAAAAAAAACCCACACAGATTGTGGCAAATACGTTAGGATGTGGCTCTCGCAGGTGTATTTGTAGAGAGGACAGAAGCATCAATACTTGTGTGTCATTTACATTCCCTACATCTCCACCATCTTCCTGTTTGAAGAACTTACCACCTTTTTTACTGAGGCTTACAAGGTGCCGTTAAAAGTATAACAGCTCCTGTGGCTTTGCCTCCTTTGTGGGAAACTGGAGGACAAGGGCATAGCCAAACACATGTTGGGGCAGTGGGCTAGCTATGGCCAGAAATCCCTCGTAATCCATAACCTTCACTTTTGGGCTTTCAACTGGACATGAGATGGTGGTTAGAGCAATTGATTATCTGACCCACCCTCTTCCTTGTCACCTGTTTTTACAAGGATGGCTTGGAAAATAGCTCAGCTCCCACAAACATTTTAATGGAAATATGCCACATCACTATAACCTCTTTTATTTCTTCAGCTGATGCTGGTTGTTTCCCTGCCTATCCCACACCACCCTGTCCCGTCAACATCAGTAAATAGAAGAGAGCTGGTGTGTTTTTTCTTCACAAAGGCCACACATATGGACGTTTCAGACTGTTTGCAGGACAGAAGCCTGTGAAACAAGGGTAATCTGTTATAAGGAGCCAGAACTCTGCTTAGATGAGACTTGTCATGCATGTTGCCATATGGTTAAGTACCATACATTACCTGCTTAGGGCAGGGCCCTTTGCAAAAGCATGAAGTGTATGAAGGAAGCCATTTATAGCACACAAAGATAACAAGTGCAGTAGTCCTACAATAACAATGTAATCACAGCTAGTCTCTCCTGGCACACATGTTCTTTAACTCTTTACAGATTACTGATACATAAAAAACAGACTGGACTCATTTTCTTACTGGAGACGTGCAAGCCACAAACCCTTGTCCGTGGACTAAGAAGCCTACATGGGCCATGATGCTGCATTCAGGCTCTTGCAAGGTGCACTACAAGCCTCGCGGAAGGGAGGGATGAAAAGGTGCTTTTCAGAGCAATTGGTGTTTGGGGGGCAGCAAAAATCCATGGAGAAATGAGAGGGAAGAGATGGAAGGAAATGCAGCCATACCACTTAGGTTATGGTATGGAAACCAGTGGCCAGATCATGCAAGTGCCCTCAAGAGTTGAGAGAGGTCATGGATGGGAAGTCCATATCATATTCCAAGTAACCATCTGAGGCAGATATACCTAGCCAGTAAAAATGGCATGGGATAAAACAGAGAGTAGAAATCTTTTTCATAGAGGAGGTTTGCAGCCCTGCCACCCTTCCTCTTGCTGGCGTTTCCCATGGGTAAGTGCATATTAAGTGACAGTGGGGCTGCTCAGTCCAATTTTGAATGAACTCTGTAAAGTGGGCTTTTGACAACTTATTAAAAATTTAAGTATAATTCCAGACCCTTGAGTTAGTTGATTTTATAGTTAACATTTCCCTGTTGGAGTAGCAACACATGATGTCTGTCAGTAAGCCAGCCACAATAGCCCTAGGCTGATTTTCCAAAAATAAAATAGCAGTCTATATCTGTCAGGACTCTGCCGGTGTCATGTTCTACACAGGAACGTCTTTAACCTGATTATTCACACAGCTGAAACATGTCTAAGAGCTGACTGAAGTGTTGCTGCAAACTGAAAGAAACTTTATTCTCTTCCTCAGTGTGGCATAACCGAAGCAGCTACTGGCAACAGGCTTTCAAAACAGTCCACAGGTTATGTCAGAAAAGCACTGAAAAGTCACAACTTACCAAAGTTAGACAGGTACATTAGCAAAAAAGAAAAAAAGGAGACGGAGATTGGTCCATTTTAAAATGAAAAGATGGTTACAGTAAATTTTTTATAAGGGATCAAGGAAATTGGAAAAGGATCTGTGCTAACATCAAAGAAATAATGTGCTTCAGCAGATCACTGACGCTGATTGCAACGGAGGCCTGAATTTGACCAAGTTCAGGAATGATTTGGTATTTAACAGCTGGCACAAACATAGCCTGACTGGATTTGTTTTCTCCATTTATAAAAAAGTTAGTAATGTCCCAACTGCAGTTTTTCTTTGCAATTGCAAGCAGCTATACAAAATCTGCATAAAATGCAAATATGTTTACTGAAAATTAAATTACTGAAAATTAAGGAGGTTAATTTTTAGTTTTGTTTTAATATAGACTAAAATCAATTGTTCTGAAATATTTTAATGAATAAGGCTCACCACTCCAAAGAACTTAACAGATTTGGAGGCTAACAAGGGACCCACAAACAAACCCCTATGTTGATTCACTTGCAGTGACAACTTGTGCCTTTCTCTTCCTAAACCGATAACTAATCCAAATGGATAAGGAGTCAAACTCTCTTCGGAAGGTTTTACAAGAGGGGATAACTTTATCTGGTAAGATTGGTAACTGGAGGAAGAGAAGGAGCAAGAGTTCAGGTGCAGATAAATATGGGCTTGGTGTGGGGCCTAGGTGCACACCAAAGTGCTTGACTGTTCTGCAGTAATGGAGCATGCAATATTCTCCTTGGTAATAAACGCTACCCCGACCATGAGAAGTGTTTGCAAAAGCAACTTTGCTGATTTCAACATTTATTCCATATAATTTTGTTATTTTGGTAAGCTTGCATTTTCTGTCCCTCTCTCCCAATTTAAACTTGCCCAACTCACATATATGTGTGTGCAGTATTTGAATATTTAATAATGTGCAAATCTATTTATACAGTTCAGCACATGACTTCCAGTTATAGTAGGCCTGGGGAATCTTCTTCAGAAAGAGAAAGGGCAGAACTAAGTAGCATTTATTTTGTGAGTGTTTCCAGTTTTGTCAATTTGGAGACATTTTTAATTACTTAGATTGTATGCCTACAGTACTTACATTTGTGAGTATTATGAGGACATCACAAGGAATGGTTAATTTCTAGTTTATTTTTTCTATTTACAACAGTAACGAATTGTGACAGTTACAGAGCTATTGTAGTTTGAACATGGGAAATGACATGGAATACTCCTATTTCACTGCAGAAGTGATTGTTTAATACACTGATTTTCCTTACAGAGAGGAGATCCATAAGGGTGTCACTGTCTGCATTTCAACTAAGAGAACATATGAAAAACCAAAACATGAGGTCATGGAATACAGGCCCTTTTCAGAGATGGTGAAGCGACAGTTCAATTTGTCATTGCATTGAACGCAGCTGACCACTAAGGAAAATGGATCTTCTGTCTACAGCGGTCGCATTCTGAAAAGAATGGTTTCACTGTATCACACTGTTAGTAAGATCTATACATTCTGTGAAAGCAAGGCATTCCCATCAAAACTGATCAAATTTAATGGAACATAAATTACAATTTTTGCCCATATTAGCGGTAGTAAGATTGTGCTCTTGAACTTCATTTCTTGGATGGGACTTTTGTTTTCAGTTTCAACCACAGGTTCATTCATAAGCAGTCTGTATTTACTTATTTTTACACCACCACTACACGTCTTCACTTAGGTCTCGTTTTGCTGGGCCAAAACAAGGCAAGTGGGTTAGGCTTCTTAACCTTTTCTCTACTCATTCTGTCAGCTCTTTTTCTGCATCTGCTCCTCTTCTATTTCAGTACATCTTTCCTCATCAAGGAGCACCAAAACTGTACACAATATCTCATCTGGAGTCTTCCCATATTGTCTAGAAGGCCATTAACAGTACTCTGGGAAATACTCTCAATTAAACAACACTCAATTTTCTAAGGAAATGTTGCTTTTCTTCTTAACAGCTCCCTTATCTTACTGAGTCTAAGTTGCTGGGCTTTTGTTGCTTTTCCCTTAAGACAGGTCTGAGAGTCAGGAAGACTATTATTACTGCACAACTATACAGTTTACTGTAACTGCAAATGGATTTATTGGATGAAAAAAAGAGGTACAAAAATGTATCTACAAGATAGGATCAAAGGAAAAAAATGAAAGTGGACATCAAATGTTTCTTACATTTTTTTAGGGAAGTGCTGAGTATTATACTTATTGCTACATCACATAGAAGTTATATATGTCAGTGCCTAGTTTATGAGTGTAGCTATCATATCGGTTGTGGCCATTATCCATCTTGCATTCCATCAGAAGGAGTGTTTTAAGGTTCAGCCCAATCTTCCATGGGTTGTGTTTGCTCTACTAAAGAGAATTGTATTGCTGTTCAATGATGTATGCTGGAGGCACTTTACAACCAGCTTCAAAAGGTGTTAAATACATGAAAGCACGGGTAAATATTTTAATTACATGGAATGGACAGAAAAAAATTTTTGCTCCCTTTCCTTCTCGTTCGCTACTGAATTAAGCAATGGCACTTGTCTTCATGTCATTATGGAAAGGTCATGATCTGTTCATTGCGTAAGTCATTTTAAGCACAAACAAAATAGCCTACACTGAGAAAAATGATTTCCCGTCCCTACCTTGCACCCTGCTCTTGAAAGTACATTCTGAGAGGCAAGGGGTGAGTGTATTATGGAAATGGAAGAAATACATTAAGAAAGATAGTCTTAAATTTTGTACTTTGCTCTGCAATACTGTATAATGTAATAAATTTTATACTTACTTTGATGTCTACTTTATAGATAAGGAATAAGAATTGTTTGAGGAACTGGATAGCACCACTTGCTCCTTCAGATTGTTTTACTCCTCTTTGTCCCATTCATCACTACTGTGCATAACACAAGAATAAAGGCCTAGGAGGGACTTCCTGGTCACAAAGCTGAATGCCAAAATATCTCAGCATCTCTGTACAAATCTCTTTCATTGGCTGTTCATGAACAAGTTTCTTCAGACAGAAGTCCTGTTTTAAATATTGGCTGGGGTACTCTGGCTTTCCTGCAGTTGGACTTTGCAGTACCTCACCGTCACTGATATGAAAATGTCATGTAGCTACAGCAATAATGAGGAGATGAAACTGCCATGACAATTTTTTTTTTTTTGCATAAATACTGATTCTCCACAGATTGACTAATATATCCAGGCACTTCGTACTTCATTCCCATTGAAAATTTCCCTAGAGACACTAGGCTTACAGAGATTTTATACAAGGACATATCTATAGATCAGGAATATATTTGTGTGAAGCTTAAAATGCATTTGTTTCTTCTCTCCAATAACATCCTTTTGTTTGACTTAAATTATTTCATTGTCAATAAAATCTATGTCACAAATCCAAGCCTTTGCTCTTTAGCAGCAATGTTGTATAACTCTTTCTTTCTATCAAATCTTTCAAAACATACTACATAACAGCAACATTGAAACTTCACTGAAGGATTTTGAGTTTTTTATTTTATAGACATTTCTACAGAGTGGTCATCTGACCACTTGATTGAGTTGGAACAGATGTTCAGGAATGGTACAAAGAAAGAAACATTGGTTAAATGTGAATATTTTTAATAATTGCTCATTGGGAGGGTAACTTTGATGGCACTTTGGGTAATGTGAGAACCAGGCTACGCATCTAGCCAAAAAAAATTCAGGGCAGCACATTTTTTGTAATGTGTGCCTTCTCACGTGTCTGCATCAGCACAAGTTTGTGTGGTTTCCAAAGCCATCAATTGACATGGGAGAGTTCTAGGACTCAGAGGTAGTCAATGCATTCAAGAAAGTCAGACACTGTGCTGCAAGGCTGTCAGGAACTTGCTGGTGACGGCTCATATGATAAGTTAAAAACCGAGAGTTAGATAGGATATCAAGCCTTTTTAGGCCAAATTAAGAAAGGAAAAAAAAAAAAGAAAAACAATTGTGGCTGTAAAGTAAGCATTAGTGGAACCATGTCAGGGTTTTACCTTGGGACTATACAGAACAGCCAGTATGACCAGTCATATCTTGTGGCACAGAAAGAATAGTCTGGTACAGAAAACAGAAAAGACGAGTATGTAGAAAAGGAAAAAGAGAAAGATAGAAGTCCTTACAATATTCAGACTCAAAATTCCTCAGGCATTTCATTTGCATCTCCCCCCCCCCACCCCATTTAAACTGATAATTGTCCAGAATGGCAAGGAAACCTCTAAAAACACTCCACTGATTCCAGCTGATTCCATATTTGAGCAGGGACTCTGACAATGTGCTGTAATATTGTTTCCAGGGAGAAAGAACCCTGACGTTCAGCCATATATCCTGCTCTTTAGCAGGCAGGCATGATTTATCAGTGTTCTGGCAGAGCTCTCACTTCTTTGAAGTATTTGTCTTGCATGTTCATGTCAAGTGCACCATGTCATACGTGCGTGCCTCATCTTATGTGCCAGAAGTATCCCTTGGAAATATTGTAAGAGACCCAAATGAGGATTAACTGATTTTCTGGTCTACAGTGGACAGTTTGAAGTTGTAAATGATCCAGTACATCTCGAGCAATTTAGCTACGCAGGATGAGAGTGAGCATGTTTTAAAGCTGCTTAGCACATCCAGTAACAGCACACAAGTCTGCTAGATTCTGTCTGGTAACGCTAATACAGGAATCAGAATGCACTAATTATGCCTGACACTGCTGTCTCCTTGAAAATGTCTTTTTAATTAGAAAATGAGGGAAAAGGTCTAAAGCACCTAGGTTAAACCACAAGTACGAACATGAGATGTACAGATACAGACAATTAGGTTAAGGGTTAGATGAAATAACACAACTGTCATCCACAATGAATGCTTTCAGTCTTTCAAATGTTGTGCAAGGAATATGTATGTTCATTTTCACTTCCCCTGGTTGAGTTGCTTCACCTCTCTTCTGTTATTCTCAAGGCAAGGAGAAGCATTAGTG
This sequence comes from Steatornis caripensis, assembly GCA_013398225.1. Taxonomy (NCBI): domain Eukaryota; kingdom Metazoa; phylum Chordata; class Aves; order Caprimulgiformes; family Steatornithidae; genus Steatornis; species Steatornis caripensis. The sequence continues at coordinate 111,658 of VZSC01002968.1, forward strand.
TGACAACACAGGGCGTTTCCACCATGATGTTCAAAGGTTTCAGAGGCTTTTGCTATTTTTCTAGAGATGGCAGAAATACCCATTCACCTCAGGACACAGCAACCTTCAGACCCAGCACTTGAAAATGCACTGGGACCGCCATGACAACTTATACAACTGAGTTTGGGACATAGATTGCCGAACATGCTTATGTCAAGGAACAGAATCTTGGCCTCACTGAAGTTAGCACAGACTCAGGCATTGATCTTAACATGACTGTGATGTTAACAGTCACTTTCGAAATGTCAGACACGGCTCATGAGCCTAATTAATTGATGGAAACGTTTCCATGAAAGTCAAATTTTAAAGTACCATTTTTACCTCAAGCACATAACTTGCTTCTATACTGATCCCAGGTGCAGGTTTTTACAACACAGGATAGGACATACTACAGTTTGATTTTTATGCACACAGCCATGATAGTGGGATCCTCGATAGTTGGAGTTATTGCTAGGATGTGGAACAGCATTAAGGAGCTCCAGCGTTGTGCTTGCACAGCTATACTGTTGACAATACTAAGCTGTGCAATAGTAACTTCAAATTTCCCAGTTAACTGGGAAAACAAAAAAATGTTGATGTAATTAAGACTTCCGCTTGAGTACCCAGCATTTCTGCAGTGCATCCACAGCAGCTTAGGGAAACCAAATCAAAACCAGCTCTTCTACTGCATCTCCAGTTTCTTCCACTGTTCCCAGACACCATCCAGAAACGACTGCATGTCAAGTACTCAGATTGGAGAGCAATGTAAATTCTTTTTCTTCCTCTAGTCTCCATCATGTGCTTTGCTATCAAACAATGCTAAAGCCAGAATATAAATCAGGCTAGATAATATCTATATAAAATAGACATATATATATATATATACACATACTGTATGCATTAGCCCAGGTGCATACGGCATACTAAACTGCTAAACATCCCTCTGCATGAACATCACAGGAACAGAGATCCTGTTATGAACTACTCCCATTTTTTCCCCGTACACTTGGGCTATTGTATCATCTTCTCTCCCAGTACTGCTTGCTTTCTCTTGACCTTTTACCCTCTCTGCTTCAGCCCTTCTATGAATGGTAGTGAAAAAAAAAGGGGGATACAAATCAAGAGAAGCGTAATTAACAAGATGATGACTGTCCCAACTCTCCAAAAGTATCCTTATAGAGTGACTCTCTGAAATCATTATGGCAACAGAAGACACCAGTGTCAGGGATAAAAAGGAATGGGTAGAACTGGGGAGGGGCAGGTGGAAGCTAGAGATTGCACCAGTTATTTTTGAGCTCCATTTTTTTAGAAAAATATAACTTTAGTGAAATTAAAAGATTATGCAATTTAGGCTGGCATTATGTTTGTAAACTATAGCTGTGGACCGTACAGTTATAACCATGGTTATAACTATATCTAAAGGGTGGGTGTCAAGAGGATGGGGCCAGGCTCTTTTCAGCGGTGCCCAGTGACTGGACAAGGGGCAACCGGCACAAACTGGAGCACAGGCAGTTCTGTCTGAACGTGAGGAAGAACTTCTTTACTGTGAGGGTGACAAAGCACTGGAACAGGCTGCCCAGGGAGGCTGTGGAGTCTCCTTCTCTGGAGATATTCAAAACCTGCCTGGACACGTTCCTGTGCACCCTGCTGTGGGGGCACCTGCTTTAGCAGGGGGGTTGGGCTGGATGGTCTCCGGAGGTCCCTTCCAACCCCTACTGTTCTGTGACTCTTCAGCAACTTGAAACCTTACGTCATGTGTGTTTGGACAGTATCAAAAGAGTAATATTAGCAGAAAAGTCTGTTAATACTCATTTATTCAATACAGTATTGCCAAATTACCTGAAAACATGCTGTAGATAGACGACTGAATGTTAAACAGCTACTGAGACTTATCTATTTCATCTAGTTGTACCTTCAGTAATACAAGAGCTAATACAGATTGGGGAATTTCAAATGTATGCCCTAAGCATGCATTTATATTACGCAGTAAAACCCAATAGTGAACCTGTTCCTTAGGTATTATTAATAGGATTTGGATAATCACAGGAAAAGCCCTTGGTGCTGAAATGACATTCTTTTTGTTGACGTTACCTAATGGAGCTATGTGAAGCTGAAAAGAAAACACGCTGATTGATGTGAATATTGCAGTGGAAGAACTGGTAAACTTCAGTGAGTCCTCCCTGCAGGTAATAAGTTGTTTTACTTTATTCCCTGCCCTTGCTCGTCTCAAGGAATATTTTCAAATGAAAATCACATGCTCACGCTTTCTAGCTGGAGTTAAATACTAAGATAGCAGGTTTAAAATGTCCATTGTGGGAATTAAAAGACCTCCTACCAGGAAGCCATGCCTGGTACACACTTCACATGGGGGCCATGGGAAGGCCCTGCTCTGAGAACGCTTCTTTTTGTTTATTTTCTTCATCACAAAATCCAGCAGTGACAATTCATGTGTTCTTTGGTGTGCGAAGCTGTCCTATCCTCATCCTTGGACAATGAGGTAAAATTATATATTCCACACAACTACTGTATATTAAGTGAAGTTCATAGAATGTTGGAATCATAGAATGGTAGGGGTTAGAAGGAACTCTAGAGATCATCTAGTCCAACCCAACATGAGAAGTTCCTCATGTTCAGGTGGAACTGCCTGTGCTCCAGTTTGTGCCCATTGCCCCTTGTCCTGTCGCTGGGCACCACTGAGAAGAGTCTGACCCCGTCCTCTTGACATCCACCCTTTAGATATTTGTGAGCATTGATCAGATCTCCTCTCAGCCTTCTCTTTTCCAGGCTGAACAGACCCAGCTCTCTCAGCCTTTCCTCATAAGAGAGATGCTCCACTCCCCTAATCAACTTCGTGGCCCTCCGCTGGACTCTCTCCAGTAGTTCCCTGTCTCTC
>VZSC01002968.1:118246-130565 GCA_013398225.1 Steatornis caripensis
TTCCTGTTGTCCTTAACCTCCCTTGCCAGATTTAATTCCAGTTGGGCCTTAGCCTTCCGTGTTGCATCCCTGCATGTTCTGACAACAGTCCTATATTCCTCCCAAGTAGCTAGTCCTTTTTCCCACATACTGTAAACTTCCTTCTTCCCTTTGAGTTTTTTTGCAACCTCCTTGTTCATCCATGGAGGTCTCCTGCCTCCTTTGCTCGACTTCTTCCTCATAGGGATGCATTGATCCTGAGCTTGGAGGAAGCGGTTCTTGAATATTAACCAGCTCTCTCTGGGCCCCCTGCCTTCTAGAGCCCTAACCCAAGGGATTCCTCCAAGTAGGTCTTTGAAGAGGGCAAAGTTAGCTTTCTTGAAGTCCAGGGTTCTAAGTTAGGTAAAGAGAGGCTGCAGTCAAAGCGGGACAGTTAATTATTGACTGGGAAGTTTGAAAGAGAGATGCCTCACAGGAGGAGGGTGTCCCTTGGCTGTCCAGCACGGCCTTCGCCCCATCATCCCACCAGGTGCCTGGTGCTGGTGCACGACCAAAGGAAAAAAGGATGTTATGAAAATCCTGGGCTATCATGGACATTTCCCTAAGCAATCTTTGGCTGCTGGAGCTCTGTACCCTCTCATATCAAGTGTCACTTGGTGGGAACAGAGGCAGGGGGTTGATTCCTTATTTCTATGATTTGTGAAAAGGTAAATGTTTATCTCAGGTTTGGCACAGAGACAAAGAGCAGAGAGAGTTTTAAAGGCACTTTACATGTAAGTACTCACGAAACAATACTGTTATTCTCATGCAGCAGGCGGTAAGCAGCAGAAACAGAGACATAACAACTTAGCAATGCAAAATGAGCTCTAGGCATCTGGTAATTGTAACATTTTTTTTCCCTTTTAAAAATCCTCACAACGCTGAATTGCATGGGGTCAATCTGATCTGTTCTTGATGGTGTTCACAGTGGTAGGAAGTCTTTGTGACTCATGCATTCAATCAGAAAGTTTTTGTTAATTTAGGTATGGAGGGAGAAAAACCACAACAACAAACTCTTTATCTGCACCCATTTTATGACCCCAGAGGACTCTGATTTTCAGTATTTGCATTGAAGTGAGTTGGTTTTAAAAGTATTTATCCAGAAGATGTGTTCTCAACATTTAACTCCCAACACAAATGTATTCCATCCCATTATACGTGACCTATCTTTTTGTCTTTCCTTTTAAGACATATAAAATTATGAATCTGTGGAAGCATGTGATTTAGACAAGCAATACAACATGCCAAATGTTTGAAATTCAGGTATTGGCCATTCCCTCAGGCAGGTACTTCAGGATCTTGACAGCCAAGACCCTCTGTAATGAAACAGGTGGCTCTGGCTGAAGTACATGGCTGACCCAGCTTCTCAGAGTTTTTGTCAATGGGTTCTTTATATGCCTGTGCTCCATACCTGGTGCCCCTGTGGAAAGGGTGAAGAGAGGCAGCCACTTCTGAATCCAAAACGCAAACATGCACTCAATAGGAATGGGCATCCTTCCTGGCTCTACCAGAGGTCACTGTAGCCAAGCACCCACAGAAAGAAGCCACACATCCACCACCAGGAAAGCAAGCGGTGACATTGGCCTAGAGGTGCTCCTCTGCTCCATCAGCACTGGGTCCCAGGTGGTGCAACAAGGAGACAGGTCCTGCACACATCTTCCTCTAATGCTCAGAGATCGTCATTAGCCAGGAGGCCCTGTGCTAGCACAGCCCCTAAGTGATGCAGCTTTGTCACAGCATCTGCACTGCAAGAACTCAAGAGCCACAGGCGGCCAGAGTCATAGGCTCAACATTCGTGTCTTACGCCTAACCTCAGCACGGCACTATGCCCAAACAGGCATATCCTGGGAAGAGGCTTCTTAGCTGTTCACCATCCTAATGGCTGCATGGCTTCCCAGTCAGACCTCGGCTGTGACCACCAGCTGGGAGCACCAACAAGGCAGCCCTGGTTCCCAGCAAGTCTGCTCTTGCCACCTGTCATCTTCAGGAATTTGTTATATGTAGTGATTTGGTCAAAATCAAGGATCTGAACCTTGTACCCCTCCTCAGTTTGAGTAATATGTATTCTTTGTTCATATGACTGAAGTGTGCAGGTCCATACAGTAAGTAAATGCCTCAGGATCCAGCAAAAAAAGTTTTGATCCAAGTGGATGTAAAATAACCGCAGATGCTTATGGAAAAATTCTATCTGTCTATAAAACACCTTGTAATTAACAATACAAACAATATTAAAAATAATTTTTAAAAGTTTATCTCTCTCCACTAGTTCTACTGCTTGCAGTTAAGTGTAATCCATAAATACCAACGGATTTTCCATTCCAACCATATTACATGTTTCAATTGTTACAAGAAAAATTATTACTTTTGTGCTATGCATTACTTTTAATTACATTACATTACCATGTTGGAAAGAATAATGGGAAAAACTTTTCCTTGGGTTATCAGAGGAAGAGAGGTAATATCTGCCAGTAAATCCCATTATGATTATTATACGTGACTCTAGGTTGGAGTCATTCACAGATTGCACAAATATTACCAAATAAGACTTCAGGCAACCATACATGAGTTTTTGTAAATTGTGATCAGGCCTCAGTGCAGTGGCCTCCAGGTAATGGATTAATGAGTTGTCAGTATTAAGTCCATTCATTTTTCCTTATCATTTACAGAGCAGGTGGCCTCTAACTCTACCAGTCTGCACATACAGCTCTGAAAGACTCATAGCCTTTCACAGAGAAATGGGAAGAGAAGCAGCAGATTTCATTTGTCAGGAATAACACTTTGTTCATGACTTTTTGTCTCCAGCACCTAGGCAGACTCAGTCTGCTGGTACTATTGACTCTGTACATTTTGTGCAGACTAGGGTGGAATGATGATAAATACACTGAAATGGGATAGACTTGCTGTAATTTGAAATTAAGCAATGCCTTTAAAGGGAAACTTTCAAAGGATTAAAAATGTATGCATGCATTTGTTCAAAGAAAGCAAATAATAATTGACTGGACTGTGTTCTGCAGATATGCATATATATTGGTTTCAGTGGAATCGTAAGGTGTGTAAGTCAGTGCAAAATTTGCCTTACCCTTCTCCAAAGACAAGTCAGTCCTGGACGCCTCTGTCACATAAGCAGTGTAAATTCAGATACAATAAAAATATGTCAATTAATTTGACTGATTTATTTAAAAAAGTAAAATTAATAATGCTTGAAATGTTTCACAGTTATTTAAAAATAAGAGGGATAATCCCTAGTCTAGTCAGGATATGTTATCCCTTGGTTTTTTCCTCTCTTTTCACTGTAGTAGAGCCAATCAAATATTTGGCTTGGAAAATGAAAAAGGATGGGAAAGAGTTCCATTTTGACCTTTAACTCAACAGCTCATCTGATTGAATCTCCATACACTGAAAAAATGAAGGCGTGCGAGCAGGCAAGAGAGTTTCCTTTCACTAGGCAGGGCCTCAGTGGGGCTACAGTTCCTATCATTTCCCTTGTTTACACAGCATTTTTATAAAAATTACTGCAGCTCCCCATCTATTACTGCAGTATTCCCATTACAAGCTAAAGGGGTACCGGATGACTCACCGAGGGAAGAATAGTGATCACTAAACACAACGAAATGTTCATCTGCTCTGTACCAGCAGGAAGCTTTTCCTCAGGTGAAAATAAAAAGGAGTAGCACAAGGTCTGTTGAAAGAGTTTTGTAATGCTTCTCATCTTGTCTTACTATGGCAGCGAGTGTTGTCAAGGAGTGCTTTCACCAAGAAGTTAAATTACAGTCATTGGGAACAACGAAGCGAGCTATTGTCAGCAAGATTATTGATGGCATAATACAACGCTGTGTGCAATGAAACTTTGAAAGACAAGATAGATCTGCCATCAAAGGAAGCTTTTTCTTGTGTGGACAGTGTTTTTCTCCTTGACTTTTATAAGAAGACTTTTTAATTTGAAACAAACAAACAAAGAAAAATACCCCCACAACAGGCAAAAGAATTCTTAAAGTAGTCCATAAGAAAAATCAACCTGAAAACACTTGTCATCTTTTGGGGGGTAACTTGAAGGTATGAATTAGGATGGGCATCTCAGAAAAAAATAGCAGTCAAACCTTCCTCAAGGAACTGTGTATTCTTACATTTCTGAGCCCTACACATGCTCTAAAAACACCTCTCTTTACATTCCGAAGCACTACCACTCTGAATGGTACTCGGCAAGAATTCAGAAATGCTGTACTTGAGCAGTGTGATATTTAGAAGGCAGGTATACTGTAAAACCATTTCATTAAAAGAAGGTCACATCAGGACCCAAAGAGAAACATTGTTCATCCTGGAATGACTGAAAATTGGTTTGTATGACCCGTTTAGACATCGGCTTCTCCAAATAATGTGGCCCAACTAGACTTCAAGATCGTACCCCAAAAGGATATTCAGCCACCCACGTTGCTCAGGTAAGTGTGAAGTCAGTTGATATCCATTCCTAATTCTCAGGCAGTGACATCACAGAGAAATCCACCTTTACAAGTTTTAGAACGGAAATAATTTCTTCTTTTATACTTCCGCATGGATGAACATGCTCACATGGATCCTCACCTCACTCCTTTTATATATAATTGAAATTACATGTGAGTCCAAATAGTATTAAAACCAAAAAAGACAGTTACTGGTTTTAGAAAGCTACATAGAGTAGACAATAAGCCCCTTTTCAGCCTTTCGGCATACATGTGTCCTTTTCTCCTGAAAATAGGAATATTATGTTTCCTTAGGACAAATCGCCCAATTGTTTCCCTGATGATTCAGAAAGTAGATGCTTCTGTCATAAAAAAAAAAAAAATAGTACTCAATATGGCACACGCTCAGATATAATTATTTATTTTTGCTTTTTCCCCTCTATTCTTCCTCATTATTCTGACAGGCTAATGTTCTCCATGTGAAATTTGAAGAAGCTGAAAAAAGAAACTGGTGAGATTAGCCTGCCTTTGTCTGACTTGTGACCTATCGTGTATAGTACTTTATGCACAAATAATTGTATACACAATATATTTTTTAAAAATCAGTTTTGCCATCAGTTTTTTTTTTAGTTTACTTCCATGGGCAGCACTGACCTTTGTCCCCTGCTGCTAGAAGAAGAAATGTTTGCTCACAAAATATGCTAACCATCCAATGTTTTGTTTGCACTCTATTCAGGAGCTTGCATAAATATTCCAGATATACAGAGAAAGAAGGGAGCAACATGCCTGATATTCTACTTTACGTTACTCGGATTCCTTGTGGGACTGAAACAAACCCTTAGCCATGTTTTTTTCACACACTTTTGTGGACAACTATTGGCAAGCCATCAGAGTTCTGGAAGCTGGATCTTTTCTCCTTTCATCTGTCCTCTTTCAGTATCCGGGTTTTCCTTATTGTATACCACCTACTTACACAGTGCTCTGCCCTTCAGCACAGCTTGCACTGCTGACAGTATGCCAGCCTGCTCTCATTCTGGTTTCTCCTTCTCATCATTCCTCTTTGCCACCCCCCAGCCTGCCTGCAACATCCACCTGCTCCCCTTGCTCCATAGGTTCTCCCTGACTATTTCCTATTACTGGCCTGCTTGTTATAACTCCTTGACCAACTACTCTTTTTCAGTCCTTATATATGAAAGGGTAATGGATGTAAAAATCCTTTCAGTTTGCCAGATCAACGGTGTTATGCAAGTGAGAACACTTATTCCATTGCTTATCAGATTAATGGATATTTAGATAAATAAGGCTTTCTCCAGGCGGCTAGCTTCAGTGAGTGCAGGAATGCTAATTGCAAGGTGGAGGAAATGAGATAAAGACTCAGTACTTTGAGCAACCAAGCAGGTACCAAGGAGGAAAGTCAACCTCTTTGAGCTGATGACCTTCTCATCTCACTGCTGACAGAGACCCACGAGTCACAGCACTTAACAAACTACCTATATTTTGACACTGTTCATGTCAGTCAACACACTCAAGTTTTCTCTTGGTTTTCTAAGGAAACAAAGCCTGAACCATCACACTCTCTCTGTTCCTACCCACCAGCATCTAATAGCTGTTTTGGAATTGTTTTTTGATAATGGATTGTCCCCTTTCATGTGCTACCATCTATCAGCCAGGACTCAGGCCAGCAGTCCTGCAAAGTGGGGATAGCGCAGAGGTTTAAATTCACATAATGTAACATATTCCCAGGCACTGTGAGCGCAGAAACCGAAGAGACTTTGTACGTCAGCGAAGAAGACCACTGATGTTTATGAGAATCTCTTTGCTATCTTTAAAACCCCTTTGTATCAGCCCTGTGAGAAGTTCTTCTACTGCAAGTCTCTCTGCAACACGTCCTAGTCCAAGAGTACCAAAGCTGAGAGATTTTGGAACGATACAAAGGGATTTAGGAATATAAACGTCCCTGAAGTTTGATAGCACTTTCCTAATGCTCTCAAGCTGCTTCAAAAAGCGCTTGTTCAACATCTCTGTGAGGTTTTTTCTTTTTAATTCTATGCCCTTGCTTTTGAGTACCTTTTGGACTGTAAATCAAAAGGAGCCAATTTTCTGCTCTACTCTACGCTTGTGGAAAACTTATTCAGCCAAAACTATACCCAACTATACCCAAAATTTAGCCATGATTCAGCATGGTATTTAAATGCAATTATAAAAATATTAGGGAGCAACAGTCTATCACTAACATTTAAAAGCATTAGCTATATCACACTTTGAATATAGAAAATCTTCCAGGATTAGTTAATACCAGTACATTTTTCTGACACTCATCCAGAAGTACCTGATCTCCTCTCTAGACACTTTTTCTCAGAAAGCAATCGACAATTTGTAATACTTACTGAATTTAAAAAGTTAATTGCTATCTAACTGAAGTAGCTTATTATACAAGTACTGGGACTATGCCTGTCTGCCAGTTGAATACACTGAAGCATTCCATTTAAGCAATTTAAATTAAAACATCATTTTATAAAGTTGTTTTGAGTGTGATTGCATACTGAGATTTTAAATAATTTTGACTTAATTTCAAGGGAGATGGATTCATTTTGTAAATTATCAAATTGTAATCATTTCTGTGTGATTAACATTTAATTTACATCTACACTTTCAGCACTTTCCTTCCCTATAGCCGTAGTTGTGTTATACTTTTTAAAAAAGCTGAGTGTTCCGTGCAATGCCCTGTGGAGATGAAGTAGCAAAAAACACGATGAAGAAAACCTACCTCTGAGCTCTACAAGCAACCCTCCAGTAGAACGCCACTATAATGTCTCATCATACAGCCAAAAAGAAGCTCTATAATGGTAAGAAGACTCCATAACAGAGACAATCAGAAATGACAGTGTGTGTTCTATAGTGTAATATAGTAACTTGCTATCCAAAACCAAGACTACCAGAAGACAGTTCTAGATTAGCCTTCAGCCCAAACTTTTTTTTTTATTCAGGAGACAGTAACACAGACATAATGCATGTAGCACTATACTCTGCAGTACAGATGGGTGCTTTATCCTTTGCACTTCTTCAGTGACTGCTTCAGGACCCACACAACCATTTTGAGAGATGGTAAGATAGTACACACTCTACTGCAAATGTGTTGTTCATGAGTGAAAATGGACATTTCCATTTTGGTAGTTGGCATTGTTGGCGGGGGAGGAGGGTGTGCAAAAAAGTTGAATTATCAAAAATGTGAATAGCTTGCCTTTGGTAAATGGCTTCGCCAAATTTGATAAAGCAGGAAAAATAAATGTCAGGAGTAGAAAGACAAAGCATTCTGAAATTTTTTTAATTAACCTTTCTGATTTTTCAGCTAAGTTCACTGAGGGACATATCTTCTAGTCCTTAAGCAGCATTTGGGGTGAATTACCTGGAAATAGTCCAGTTCAAATAACGTGCATTGCTTAAGGAAGGAGGTGAGAAAATATACGTCTCTGAATTTGTTTTCAAAGTTAAAGGACTACTCTAAATTCCCTGAGATGGTAGAAAACACGTGAAGAACAAGTATGGACTAAGAATTTAGCTTTTGACTTACGCTGAATTTCACCCAGACAAATATTCCATGATGTAGACAGCAACAGTTATGGTCAGTACAACTTTAAACTGAAGTGTCCTAGATAATTGCACAACTCCCCATATCTTTTCTGAAGGAAATGCCTTAGCAGCAATCAGATTGAGCTCATCGGAAACAAGTACCAAGCAGGAATTTACATCCTGTCTTTGTCTCAGGACTTGATCTTGAGTTTACAGATTTGTTTTCCCTGCTAAGGTTTATAAATGAATCCATGGACGGTTTGTCAGTCCGCACTGTGTATTATTTTTTCCCACTGTCAGCTCTTTGCTTTGGAAAGCTGATGTGAAAAATTCCTACTAGTAGTTCTTTTCAGTGTTCAGTTAATATGCTGTAAACCAAAATACACACAGAAAACAGGAAAAAAAATCTATGAGGTAACAGCACCAGCAGAGCAGCTCAAGGCATTTAGAAAATGACAGTCTTTGTAATGATTCAGTAAAAGCAGGAACAACACAATCCAAAGGTCATATCCAAGTTATGGTAACCATACCTAAAGCATATTCATTCAGAAAATTACAATTTGGTTTAGTTTTTTTTTTTTTAATGAAGGAAATTATGTTATTAATAAGCAAGGTAAAGAAGAGCTAGCTTTAAGGATGTTATTTGAGAAGAAGATTTTAAAGTTTTGAATATCAAAGTCAGGAATATCAAGGAATATCCTGGTAAGCTTACAAGAATAATAGGAGATTGGCTTGCTGTGAAATTAGATACTTTATCTGAGCCTCTCTCAAGTGCACAAGGCTAAACTAACTGTCACTTACATAGTTTTAAACAGATTTTTTCTCTCAGGGAAAGGATAGAGACCGTAGGCAGTCATGAGTCCTCTCCCGGTCAAGGTGACACTCCAGGAACAGGCTGCAACAGCCAATGCTGGAGCATCTACTGAAGGTGGCTCATCAGTCATCTCAATACCAACTTCTCTATTTAATTGCCCGAACAGCTGATGGACGTCTGTAACTCTAATCCCAGTGGAGGCATAGTATTTCTGCTCAGGGCACAGAGCTAAACAGGAGCTAAGGGTGGTTGAGAATTCGTCCTGTCCCTTTACTGAACATGGTTAACTTCATGTTGTATTGGGTGTTGGTCTGGGGTTTTTTATTATTTCACTAGAGTTGTGTTTTCTTATTATTTCCATAGTAATATAGCAGAATGCTGCAATATACAGAGTTGGAAATATCTAGATTTTTTCTTCTTCCAGTGTATAGGACATATCAGATAAGCTCACCTAGTCTTTTGTTACTAATTTTTAAATTGAGAAGGGTCGAAACTAGAAACTTGCATTTGAAACTCGTTGAATATTCTGGAGAAAGAAGTATAGATTTTCATCCTTGGATAAATGTTTTCTCTACTAGTTTTTGCAGACCTACACCTGCCAAATCTGCTAGATCTTCATCAGATCTACATTTACAGACTACTCCCTTCTCTGTTACAAGCTCAGCTTCTTCGGGTTTTTCTTTACCAAAATGTAAGGATAAAATTTCCTTCAGGAAGTCAAAAGTACAATTTTTATCAAAGAAGGAAAGAATAACTGCAGAACTCCATTACAAAAACAGACAGTCTGCTTCCCTTAGTCCAGGCTGCAGAACCTCAGATGAAAAAATAGCAGGAATGCACAAGAAATCTATTTTAATGTTAGCAGGTATCTTTAAATACAAGTTCTATCTCACCAACCTCAAGCTTTATTTGCACCCGAAAAGGCAAATCCCAAGGAATAGAGCCTTTAGTCTTCCCTACCTTTAAACAAATTTTACTTTAAAAAGCCTGTCTAGTGATCCTAACCAGCTAACAATTGTTCACTATCTTTTTAATTGACTTTGGGACACTTTCCAATAAAATTCCACTTGCTTAAATGGCTATGCATTGAAAACAAAAGGTTAGTTTAACTTATTTCAGTGAACAAGCCTCACCTGAGACTTTAGTTTGTCTAAATGTAGACACTTCAATCAACATGGGCTGGGAGAAGGAAAATCCACTACTGGAAAATGAAGCTAATGACCTTCAGACTGCACGAAAAAAAGTACAAAAAGAAACGGTTGCAAAGGGCCAAATACTGAGGGTCTTTAAGCATCCACAGTGTTGCTGGCACATGGCGGCTCTGAGAATCTGCAGTAACAGAAAATCTGCCTGTTCTCATGTTGCATTTAATCACATGAAATACTGTCATATTCTGTGTTTCTGTGCTCCACAGTTTTGTTGTCCTTGCTACAGTGAGGATCTTAGTCCAGCTCTAGGTCTTCTAGATGGCTCCATATTCAAAATGGACAGAAGAACCTACAGAGTATTTGGTTTTTGTATGGCATCTAGCATTCATTGCATCTACAGAAATTACATCCTTGAAACATTTTAATAAATATCAAATGGGAAAAAAATATTTTTACTAAAATAATTATCTTCATTCCTCCACCTCTTTTGCATTAACACATGTAGAGCTCCCTGCAAGGCTGTAACACTTAAGCTTTGCAACCTGCAAGGCTGTTACGCATAACAGGGTTTAGTGTTTAACATGACAAGCTTTTGCCTTGGTTTCCAAGTCCTTTACGAGGCTGTCTGAATTACTCAACAGACAGGACACCTGAAGGTATGGTAGATATGTAGGAGGTCACCCATATCGTTCACTTCAGAGACCATCTAAAGGTCTCTGAAGAACTTGCGGTTGGATGAACTGTTGGAAAAGAGCTGAGAGTACAGATATCTGGGCCAGTACAGCAAGAAATTAAGCAGAAAAGGTTCCACATGTTATTCCATTAAAGATAGCAGAAAAATCCTACAGCACTATTCCATGTAGGTTTTTTTGAGAAAGTAGTATTACATTACCAGCCATTCTTGATTATGTTCTTCTCATAGTTGCGTATTAATCTTATCACTTACCACTTTCATCTCTGCCATTTGTTCTCTTATTTATGAGGCAGTGTGCTATCCTTCATTTTTGTATACTCACAGAGATTAAAGCCTTACATAAAGGATTTGGGTCAAAATGAATGCTTTCTTCCTATCTTTGCCTTTTCTTGACATACTGCGAGGAGAGTTGCCTGAAGGACTTACCCTCCAAATAAAATATTTTTACAATCCCAACCCCAAAAGCTTTTGAAGTTAATGTAAACTTTTTTTTTTACTCTAGTTACACATTAAGTTTTCCAGAAATCCCTCTAATACAAATATATTTGTGTGTGTGTGTATACACACACTCTCTTTATTATATTGGCAAGGAAGCAAGGACAAAGAAGACTTAGTAGCAAATCATTTAGATAAGAGCTAAAAATCTGTAGAAGACTGAACAGTTGTCTTGCTCTTGTGTTATTTTCTCCTCCTTAAAACGTTGCCATTCCAGAGAAGCACAAGAGAAGCTTTGGGGAACTAAGCCCTTCCTACAACTGAAGAACAGGATCAGAATGTGTTATCAGTGTCATCAACATACATCTCGGTCCTGCCCTTTCACCCTTGTGTGATGAGTTCAGTCCCCCGTGACTTCCCTAACCCACTGCCAGCTAGGTTAGCCAAAGTAACGTGAATTAACATAACACATCCATCTGTCCATTAGAAACGTGGATGAAAAGCAAACATGCCTGTTTCACATAAGCCAAAGAGCAGCTATCAGATTATTATCACCTTCAGCCTCTGCAGACCGGGCTCAAGAGCGGTGGAAGGTCTCCTGTTGACAAGCCCCCTCGCACAACCAGTGCTGCAAAGAAGCTGAAGTCTAATAAGCTGACTGTAATTAACTGAATTATGTGAAAGGACTGAGGAATGGAGGGGGAGAAGGAGGAGGAATGAAGCAAGAGGTCTGTCTGCTGGGTGAAGGTGCTCAAACGTCAGCATGCTGAGATCTACTTGGTGATGGATGCACATGCACAGCCTCTGAAAGGAGAGAACCTCAGAGAGGCTGTGCCACGGTTGGCTTGCTGCCCAGGGAGCATGCAAGACTTTCCATTTGAGTATCTCCTAAAGGTAACTTTCAGGATATGCCCCAGCTGGTGAGCTTGTAATTAGAGTAAGGGCTAATCACCATGGTGGTGGCCTCAAGCTGGCAGACATGGGTGACCGGGCCGGGCAGAGGGCCTGTTCCTCCAATAAGAATCAAGGTCAGCTTCCAAGGCACCTAGGGAAAGTGCAGGTGCAAGGAAAAATGTTCGGTCTCTAGGCGAGGCCGCCACGCACGCTTGCCCCTGCCCTCCTCACCTCTGGCCATGCCACCTGCACCAGCATTGCCCAGCTTCGTCTCCACTTCTCCAAGAAGGGGGGGGGCACTATACTCTGC
>VZSC01002968.1:130627-209184 GCA_013398225.1 Steatornis caripensis
GGGGGGGGGGGGGGGGGGGAATATATATATATCAAGTTTCCCAATTTTCAAAACACTGTTATAACAATGAGCTGTTGCTGCACCTGCTTCCTTAGCACTGAGGAAGCGCCCACAGCTCACCTCCTGCTGCAGAGGCGAGCCTGGCCTGTGATGATTAACTCCAGGAGAACACAATGGTCAACATCTGAACTGCCTGTGTGCCAAGGAGCGTGTTTTCCTTGTTTATCTTGCACAGCAAGTTTTTAGCACGGCTTTTTTACAAAGGCCATGCCTACTCCAAATTCCCAGACGGTGAGTCAGCCGCGCTCCCTGGTGAACCTGTGGAGCCACGTGATGGAGGGTGAGGAAACTTCACCCCGTGGAGGGGTCAGTCAGGCTTGCCACGGGAGCACATCCTGATTTTAAAAAACAAACCTGTTTCCTACCACCGTGATCTGGCCTCAGTCAGCAAGTAAACAACGCACGGAGGCTGGCGTTCTGTGCTAGCTGTGCTTCTCCTGCTCCCCGCCTTTCTATCCAACCTGAGGGCTGCAGCAGCGAAGCGTCTGCTTTTCACCAACGCTCTGCATTTTATCCTTGTCCTATAGAAGCATGATTATCCTATTTTTTTATCAAGGCTGAGTAATCTATGTAAATTACAGGGCTGTTATCTTAATTCCTAAGCCACCCAAGCTCTCAGTCTGAAGTACAGGGTGTGGATGTGCTGTCTCCAGCAAAACCCAACAACCAGAACAGGCCTTTGAGGTCATGGGCAGCCAGCTGGAAATTAGGGCATCCCTGAGGCTAAGGAAATTCAGAGGCAGTAAAAAGTTTCAGCTAAGCAAGAAAAAAGTCCAACACTGTCAGCCACAGCCATACAAAACACAGAGTGTGCTACAAAGAGGTTCGTGTCCCACAGCATTTGCCATCTCGGTGAGCGACTTGTTAGAAGTAAAAAGTATGAAGGTGATGACATTTTGCACCACCTTCCCAGTTCTGTAGCATATAGCAATGGCATATGCAATTTATTTTTGTTAGAACATTGTGGATAATATTCTGTAAGGGTACCACTATGCTATGAATTGGGGAGCAGTTGTCATCAAAAGGGAATTTATTGTCACTGCTAAAGATGGTCCTGAAGTGCCTAGAATAACCTTTGTAAGGTGCAAGGTAGATCAGAAAGCGTGAGTGGTTGTTTTCCTGCTTGTGCTGTAAAGGGCTTTTGCTCTGTCCTTCAGCCTGGGTATCTGTTATCTTCATACCACCACTGTGTTATGAATCTAACTGTAGGCAATACCAAGTTAAGTCAAACCTAAATATCAGTGTTATCTCAGTGTCTCTGATGCTGCTGTAGTGCCATCCTGTGAAGCTCAGCCCAGGTTTGCTCAGCACTACTTGGCCTCAATGTCCTTCTACCTTTGTTCTCTGACACCTTATCTTTTCAGAGCTTACCCTGTCTTATGAGTTGGGGGTGAGGTCAGTGTTTGTGGTGTGGTGTGAATGGATCCCACCTTGAGTATATGAGGGGCTAGAGGGCCTGGGAGAAGGGTAATGAAAAGGGGTCAACCTCTTAAGGACATCCATGCACCGCATACTGCCACCAGTCACATTGACCTACCCTCTCTTGCCACCTCCTCCCCCAAGTTAGCCAAACTTTCTGCTGTCCTCCGTGCCAGGAGAACCTTGGCTGGTTTGTGTGTCTGTCCCCGATTCCAATCTCACTGAAATCAAAGCGGCAGGAGAAATGTTCCTCCCTTCACTTCTATGGACCTTGGAGTACAATTTTAAAAAATGCTGTTTAAATTTCTATTAGTTGATTTACCCCACCGTGCAATTCCACATCAGTTTTATTATTGCTATTTATTAAAGAGCCAAATATAATGAAGGTTTTGTCCTTAGCTGAGTGAAATTTTGTTTGGTTCCTTTACCACAAAGCACATCTTTCCACCATCTCCTCTCACAGGCAGGATTAGTCTGGACCTTGGTGAAAGGTGTGAGCTGCAGGCTGGGAAAGCCAGAGGTTTTCCACACAATTCCCACAAAGTTTCTGATTATGTCGTAGCTTGTTTTTAACAAATGTCAAAATGGAAAAAATCAAGCCATCAGTCTGCATACTAAGCCCTTCTTTGCAAAACAGAGGACCTTTATGAGGAGGCCAGTATTCACCGTACAGTATCGTAGGTGTCCAGTTACTTGTACGATGGGCATACACATTACCCCAAGGTTTCCCCTAGAAAAAATCATGCTTGAAATCATGATTTCCTTCTCCAAGGCTCATTCAACCCAGAAGTTTTTCGTTTTATAAATGAACATATGTTTTAATTTGGAGTCATGATATGGAGCCTAGCTTGTTGAATGGCCATTTTTAGAAAGCATTGGTAACATACGTAGGATAGTGGAGTTTTGTTTTGGTTAGAGTTTTTATGGAAGAGATATTTTTTTCCTTTACAAGTACAGCAACACAAGCTGAATGCATCAGCACACCTCAGTCATGTCATCATTTATATTGTCATGGACTGTCACAATGGTTAGTGTCCAGAAAGGATGCAATGAAATGTTTATATGGAAAACTAATCATCGGTTTGTATTTTTTATTGACACTTTTTATGGTATATCCTATGCTGATTTTGTGGGGGAAAGTGGGTGGGTTGTTTTGCTTTTAACTGTCTTACAGTTGGTCTGATCCCGCTCCTGCTGAAACCTTTGGGCATTTTACCACCCCGGTGAGCAGGTCTGGAGCCAGGACGTCTACAAATGCAATAACAGAAGCCCCAAGCCTACGATGAGCTGTGAGCAGGAGGAATTCCATCTCCATATATGAGACCTTGCTCAACTGCAAAACATGTCAACATTAAGCCAGATTTTGTGCAGAGCAGCTAAATAAGAGCAAAGCTTCTTTAATTTCAAGGTACTGCTTTAATACTATAATGTCAGCTGCTGTTTTTCAGAGTCTAGGAAGCACATCTGGACTGTTGGTACAGTTCGCCTTGCTATACAGTGGCATTAAGCTCTAGCTCCACCTCCTTTCCTTGGAGAAAACAAGTTTCTACGCTCTCCTCTGTGAAAGCAAGGGTTAAGGGCCAGCAGACCTCTGGGCCTATACTGGACTTGAGGAAAATATAAAGGAGTTATATTCTTATTCATAATAAAAAGTGTAACTGCATTTTCTTCCCTCATGCCAATCTGATTCGACATCGGATATGCTCCATTTTAAAGAAAGGCAAGGGAATGTTTTGAAAGTAGTTAGAGTGATGACATTCACCCCAGGCAGAGAACTCTCATCCCAGATCTGGTACCCGACGAAAAGCTAAACTATTTTCCCAGTGTTGGTCCTTCACCCATCCCACATGCTTAACCATGCCAGCAAATCCACTCATCAGAGCACACAGGAGCAGCCTCTTAGCCTTCAGAGGGTGGTTTTCCTTTACAGCGCTAGGCTGGAGGGGGTGATGCTTGCTCTAGAGACTCTTTCACAGAAGGCTGTTAAGGCGGTCCCTGGGATGTGAGAAAATGGGAGGTGTAACTCCAGCACAGAGGAACAATAACAACTGCACGCAGCTACTGCCTTCTTTCACAGGAAAAAAAAATTGTGCTCGACTTTCACATACCTTCCACCTCCTGGCTTTCCCTCAGAGGTTCCTCAGGCAGTGGAGAAGGCCGAATTTAAAATGGAGGTTAAGAGATGCCCTGGAGCATATTAAAGCCTTGTTACTTGTCCTTGTGAAGACCAATACTTTGTAACATGTCAGAGGCAGTGGACATCTTATTGGCCTCCCTGTTCCCCCATCTCATCCTACATTAATGGAATGTAGATTCAGAAATGTGTCATTTTATACCTGGAAAAAGAATTAGGTGTTGAAGTTATGCCTTCGTCAAGCACAGAGAGGTCAGACTAGCTAGAGAGTTAATGTCCAGGATTACTGGAAACATTACCTAAAATAATGGCTTTCTAAAACCCATTTATCAAAGGATAGATGCCTGCAGCTGAGGTATTGTCAAAGATTAGGCTCCAACACTGATGCATCCTGCTGTGAGAGAGCAGTGGGACAACAATCACGAGAGCGAGCTGGCAGTGAGGACAAGACGCATCACAGCCATGTTCCTGCAGGTTGGTTTCTCCAGCCAGACTGAAGCCTTAGCCGAGGCAACCTTCTTTAGCAAAACAAAAGAAGAGTTGGTGTACATTACAAATTAAGCAGTATTTCTTCATAACAGCTTCCTAATCAAAAAGAAAGTTAGCATTTTTTCATAGGTATGGTTTCTCACTAGCCATCTTGGCACAGAGTAGTTCTTTATCTCCACTAAGTAAGTTTTATATGTTTACATTTTTATTATTTTTCATACTTGGGGTTCAGGTTTCTGTATGTGTGTGTGTAGAAATTGTGCCTAAGAGCCTAGACTGAAATTCAGCATCCAAGAAAGAGGAAAAATAGTGTTCCAGCTACAGTCTGTCCTCTGCCCCACCTCTTTGATGACACCACTCATATGGTGAAAAATTCTGCTCAGTGTGTGTGATTTACTCCTTTTTGTACCTTTACTTCCAGGGAGGTGAATCTGTTGCAGATCTCAGCCGCAGCTGTCCCCAAAACAAAATAATTTTAATTTATTTCCAAATCAGTTTTGCAGCTTTTATAATTTCTATGGCATGTTTAGTCAAAGCTTAGCTGTTAAAGGGATTTATAGGAATGGCACAATGGAGGAAACGGAGCTTCCTTGCTTCCTCCATTTTCCTGAGAAGCCAGTAAATGTTGTGCACCCAGATTTTCATTTATACGTCACTCTGAGGATGTGACATAGCTGGGAGTGTCGTACCACTTGCAGGCGTAATGGCAAATACAGAAGGCTACCTGAAGAGGTGTGTAATAATGTTAACAATAAGGGACATGCTATAGCTAAGGCAGTTTTCTAGTTATCTTTTTAAGTCATAATGTGAAATGAATGAAGAGGTTTTAAGGGATAAGATTTTCTTTATTTATCATGTTAATAATTGAATTTTGATTATGAAGAGTTGTAATTGATCATTATCTAAGGATATTCAGGAAACTATGAATAGCCATAGTGGGTAAATCAGAGGGTCGTGTGGTTCAGTACCCTGTATCCAAGAGTGGGCATGAAGAAGTACACAGGAAAGATAAGAGAGTGAGCACATATGATGCTCCCCATGATTACTCTCTAATCTGCCAAACATTTTAAACTTAAAGTGGAACTAAGGTGTCTGGAGTTTTTTTGTCTATGATAAACCTCAATAGATTTCTGCTGCACAGACTTGTCTATCCTTTCGTCACATTTAAACTTTCAGCATTCATAACATCCTTTGGCTACGAGTTGTACATGGCTGCTCTGTTGTGTGGATCACCACCTTTTTCTTTA
Organism: Steatornis caripensis; assembly: GCA_013398225.1. Lineage (NCBI taxonomy): Eukaryota > Metazoa > Chordata > Aves > Caprimulgiformes > Steatornithidae > Steatornis > Steatornis caripensis. The sequence continues at coordinate 135,977 of VZSC01002968.1, forward strand.
TCCCCAGCTTCCTTTATTGTCCCTTAATTCTTGTACTGAATGTGTTCATGTTACACCACCACCAGCAAGCATAAGGTAGAGTGGAAGGAACGAGACAAGTTTTGACTTTTTGGCGTGCTCTGAAGAAGCTCTCCCAAACTCAAAAGCAATATTGAGTGCAGTACACAGTCTTTAGCTAGAAATAGAGACAGAGGAAACTTATCAGCCATATACAAAACCCAGATGACAAGAGGCTTAGAGCTGCCAAAAATTCAGTAGCTCAAATTCACTCACCAGAATCTTCTAATCAGATGACAGCATATTGAAGCTCCTAGAGGAGGAGTAATGCTGTGTGTCTCCAAGCACATGTCTCTGTGCTCACTGGATTAAATTTGGCAATTACAAAGAAAAACTTTGGGTTTGGAGATTATTCTAATATTGGAGAGATTTCCACAGCACTTAGGAAAATCATGAGGATCTGTAAATCATTCTGTAACATGAGTTCATGTGTAATAGTGTTCCTTGATTTCAGTATCTAAGCCTCAAAACAACGTAGAGACAATTATCGTCTTTCTTGATGATGCTGGAGTCACAAAAGGTAGCTTAAACTTCCAGAGTGCTCTTCTGCCAAAGCACTGTACTAAGCATGAACCAAGGATAAACTCCACAGTGTACTGTGACTTGGGACTGAGTTGTCGTGAACAGAAAGTATTCAGGTGGCCATGGGAACACCTGGTGCTCAGAACCTTTCATCAGAAGAGTACATTTATACATGGGCTGTGTTTGCTTTTTAAGGAACAAAACCGCCAGCAAAGACAGGAACTGAAATCCCACTTCAGAGTAACACCCAATTTACCTATTATGTTACAGATCTCTCCCGCATTTATCATTCAGTTTAGGAGATAATGTCAATGAAATTGAATGTTGTGACTGTATAATAGACAGGTGCTGAAAGATAAAAGCTGAAGAGAAGAGATATATTTTCAGAGAAAAAACTTATTTTTTAATGATGAATATTTGGTTCCATTACCATTATACCAAGATGCTGTTGTTCGTGCAATGCAATAAATTACTTTCTTCTATCCATGACAAGTGGAAGGAAGATATTTGCTTTCATGCTTCATTGCATTTGATTGAAAACCTACATTCTTGTTAGCCAAAAGATGAAGCAAGTCAGTGAGGACATAGTCTGTATTTCAGTGGCCCAGATATCTCTATAATCAACCTGTTCCATCTCCTTTTATAATTACCTAAACATCAGTCATATAGATCAACATCTTGAACTATCTGAACCAGGAGATCTTTCAGAACTGCAGCAATGTTCAGTTCAGGATCTGGCCAAGGCTTTTGCTGGTTAACACTGAGTGTATATGGTATACTTACTACAGAGATTGCATTAGGGGAAGTACTGTTAAGCACTGGTGTTTCAAAGTTCCAAAATTTAAAACAATAAAAAAATTAAATAGGTCTGGAGAACTTAATTCATACCCTTTATGAGTACACTTTACACCACAAGTCTGTGTTTTGCTTTGTATTATAACAACTTGACCTTACATTGTTTGCCATCTCTGCTTCTTTCCCTCTCTCTCCCTCTTACCTGTCTTGCATCCCCTAGTCTAATTTATCATTTCATCTTTGGTTCCTTGCTTTCTCCCTTATCCTTTAGTGTTCACTGCAGCAGACACTAGGAAAGTCTCCAGGGTCTCAGTTCTCATGTCTAGGCACTATGACAGCCAGCCAGCAAAATGGCAGATCCACATTAGCTTCTGTCTCCCTGTCTCAAATGTACTCAGTCACTTTGTTGCTGTAAAAAAACAAATAATCCAGCCACCAGTTAGGAATTTTAAGAGAATGCAAGATGCTTAGTGTTTTACACAGGTGAATCTGACAGTCAGACTCTGACAAGTCTTGGGGAACCAATGTTTTTAGTGTTTTTTTTAAGGCAGGGTGAAGGCAAACAGAATCATGGTCATTATATATATGAATAGAGGAAGTTGTTTTACCAATGCATAAGCACATGGAAACACGCTAGCCAACAGCACATGCAATTTCAGAGCTGATCTGTAGGACATGCTTCTAAAGCAACTGCTTTCCTAAATGTATTCATAATGGATGTCTTACCGTTGTCTTCACAGGCACTGCTTGTCGCGTGGCAGGTAACTGGTCACCTGTGCACATTATCTACTTTGTTGTGAAAGCAATATTTAAGGCAGAGCGGACAAATTCTGAGCTGCCTAAACTCACCAGGAGTTGACCATAAAGTTGAGGAACATCTTGGATTCATGCTTGGCAGGTCACATGCAGATGGGCCGTACTGACAGCAGGGGAGATGGTTATTCTCAGGCTACTGATACTCAGTTTGTGAGACTGATAGGCAGCATGCAGTCATAGGCAAAGATGGAATGATATCCTCTATGACTGCACTAAGGCAGGGTTCCCCCAAGTGGACCCTGGATGCATTTGTTTCAAGGACAGACTCAATGCAGTCAGGCATTCTATTCCTCTGGGCAGCTGCAATGGACACGGGGCTATGGCAAACAGCAGTCAGCCACGACAAAGCTGCTGATGGGCTGAGTCACATCTCCCACCGCAATGAACTTTCCAGTGCAGAAATTGCTATGCCCAGCAGCTGTACAACCCAACATGTGTGTTGTCTCTCTTTGAGGTGGTACTTACTTTTTATGAAATGCCATGAAGGCAGACCTGTAAATTAGTAGTTCTTTAGTAGCCATCCTTCGACTTCTTGCTCATTAGGGAGAGTCACAGCTAACATCACACAGCAAAACTGAACTCAGCAGCAATTTTTCAGAAGGTGTCTGGCCAACTTTCTGGTATCAGTCAAGGTGGCATGGTCTAGAAGACGACTTGGTCCTCCTTGCCCATCAGGGTTCCTCCCGTTCTTTTAACTTTCTCGCTCATCCTTGCTGATGAGCATCTTGGTTTAGAGGACTGTGAGCAATATGAATTCATTATTTTGTTATATGGTAGGTCCTAATGTCAGTGCTTTGCAGATGGTAAAGGAATACTGTGACTGCTAGAGAGCCCTTATTAGGATGATCACCAAAGGTTTAAAGGCTAGGTGACATTCCAAAGCCAGCCAGTCTTGCATGCTATATAGATGTATTCAGGTGTCCTAGAGATGCCCTAGGGATCTGACGCATTGACACAGACGAATCATTCCAAGCTTGGGACTCTATGACTGAGACAGGACTTGAGAGGGCCCTAAGAATCAGGAGAAGCTTAAGGCTCAAAAATGTAGCAGGTAGAGCTGAGCACAGCTGCTAGCCATTACACCTCAACTCCCTAAGTATAGACACATGTTTTTAAGTATGTTAGGGATCAACTATTGTAATCGCTGTGCATGGAGTTTCATCAACAGAAACTAGTGGAAATATTGCCTAAATTCGACGCTCCGTGCGGGTAGTTACTAAAATGTTTACAGTAATGCCGCAAGGTGAAATAATTATCTGTAACATTAATGATTTTCACGCTAAGTGCTATGAGTGTCCTGCAACAGCATCTGTTGCTTTCAAATTCCCTACACAATGGGAGATTTCTTTTTGGTATGGCCTTGCCTTCACATTAGACACCATCATACCTCAAAGACCATGTAGATGTTCAGTTGTCTTCTCAGCTAACCAGCTGAACAGAAGCGCTATATGCCTGATGGTAGCTAAAGACTTGCTGAAAGGCAAAATGAAAGACTGCAGCTGTTTACGTCTTTTCATTTGCATTAGGTTTACTTGGCCTCACTGGAATTTTTTTTTTTTTTTTTTGAATATTTCAATGAGAGGGCAGATTGCAGAACAAATTGTTTGCTACCAAGATACAATACAGGCTTTTCTGAACATTAGTAACAATAATAATAATAGAGAGTATTATTAAGTTTGTACCACATCTTAGAAAAGTACACTTGAGTGTTGCTCAGTATCCAACAGAGCTTATGGACAGACTGATAAGCCTTCAGTAAGAAATCTTAAAACACATAAACAAGTAAATAAATGGAAAGGCATATACAGCATGTTGTTTTCATCAATTTTGCATAAGAAGTCAGCTATAATACAAATATTTCATTTGTGGCTGTATCCAGGCGATCTCACTTGCTGTATACAGGGCAGAAAAAGGTAAATTCAGATTTTAAAAATTCACTGTACTTTCCTCCATCGGTAGGGCTTACATGGGATTTGTTTACCCAACATGTTTACATTCTTTGGACATCTTTAATGGCCACATAATTTCATATGGATATAATATACTTTAAACATCTATGGAAATATTCTAAATCTTCTGAAAAGAAAAATTATGTATAATTTACTAAAGAACAGCAAAGGGAAGTTGCAATCTTTGTCAGGGTTCAAAAATTATTAATAAGAAAATATCTTTGAGATTGCAAGCACCCTTCACAGTAAACAGCCTTGAAGATTTTTTTTTCTTAGTGCAATGAAAGCTAATGATTTCTCTGGGAAAATATTCTTAATTCAGTGCTGTAGATTGCATTACCTAAACCGATAGTGGTTTTTAATGCAATAAAGTCAAGATATTCATAGGAATTAATTTTTTTCATAAAGTTTTCCACAAAGAAACAAAACAATGGGAAATGCATAATTCGTGTGTTTCAAAGGGAAAGAGACACATTTTATTTACTTGTAAAAGTGAAAAAGAATGTATATTGTGAAGTAGCCTGTGTAATATTGGATCAAATTCAGTGTTATTAAAAGATGGTATGAATTAGAGACATAAGGTTCAGGAAAGAAACCAACTGAAACTGTACAGAAAAAAACTCTTCTGAAGTCCAGTATAGAAAAAGCAGAAGACTGAAGGATTTGATTTAGAAGGTTTTATATGAAATATTTTCTGTCGATGAGAACAGTGAGTTAATTTTTAGAAACGTATAGTGATATTACTGCTCATCCACTTCATCAAATTAGTTCTGTAATCACAAAATATTTTGAAGGGAGGCATTGTATTTCAAAACCTGTAGAATCCAGTTATTTTGATTCTTTTATATTATAGGTTTATATACTGAATTTACGATTGTTTCTTAATATTGTATTTGGTGAACGGCTTTGTGAATAACAGAATAAATGGAGCTGGAAGGGAACTCTGGAGATAATCTCCAGCCCTCCAAGCAGGGCTGTCTTCAAAGTTAGAGCAGATTGCTCATGGCTTTGTTCAGCTGAGCTTGGACATTCTCCAAGGATGGACATTCCACAGCCTCTATGGCAAAACCATGATGATGTCATAGTAGTATTCCAAAGCATGTCTTTTTTTAGAAATATGTGGGGTTTGTCTCTGAATTCCAACTTTAAATCCTGTTTACATGCAACCTAGAGCTGTACGAGCCCTGAATTTCTTGCTCCCAGGTTGGAATGTTCACTGTATTTCAGGTATTTTCAGCATTTTAATGATGTGTATGTGAAAGACACATCAGCAGGCAAAGAATATAATCCCTTTAGGATGCATTCAATGTGTACAGTAATGTAATGCTGAATTCATTTCTGTAATGCTGAATATGTTTATTATTGCTTGAAAGATATTATAATTATTACCATAAACTATATCAAGCATTACCTCCTATGGACTAAGTATGTTATTTTAAGTCTTATCCCTCTTCTTGATGTAGCAATTAAAGTTTAATTTCAATAAACCATTTACGAGAAAATGCTCATTTTAATTCCTTTTTTTCCCTAAAAGAAAGTGAAAAATCCTACTTTTCTCCCAGATATGTAAAGAATTCATAAATGCTACATGCCTTGTGTGGATTCCAAGTCCCTCATTTGACTAAACATTCCTTAAACTCACTTAAATTAACCAACTCACTAATTTGTAAGTGGTGGAGAAGAATCCAAGCTACTCTTTGAGAAATAATTTTTTTGATATTTGAAAAAATATCTGTATCTTTGAAAGATGGTGTGCATCTTTGTAAACAAAGATTTGGAAGACCTGTTTTGGAGGTGATGAGGAAAGACGAACCAAATCTTAATTAGTTTTGTAGGCATTGATGAGAAGCTAAAGCCCGTGAAGTGGGGAAATAAATTTTTATTTTATTGGAGGAAAAGGAGATACTGCACTAGCTAGTGCTCCTTTTGCTGAAAATACCAAACGCTTAGAATGTGATGAATTTGTTTATTAGTATCCACCCTAAATTCAATCTGCAAGATTAAAATCAACTATGATGTGCATGCAAAGCATGTGTCTCCTACAAACAAGCAATGTGCTCTGAGTGCTCTTTCATCTGCTGCAGTAGACCAAGGTTACAGTGCTCACCACTCAAGAAAGAATTTAACTAGATGGTGGAAGGTTTGGTTTTTCTGGTTTTAATTTGGTTTCTGTTTTGTTTTTGTTTTAAAGCTGCTCTGTTATTGTGAAACCCTAATGGCTTTCCTATCACTCAGATAGCCAGAATATGTGATGTTATCCGTTGCGACAATGTTATTAATTCACAGTAACAATAAAGCATGACTATCTATAGCACACGTGCTGCATGCTGAAATTCATATGATTACATTCGTTAATAATGAGGGATTTATCTGCCTGCCTTTGTTGTTTTTTCAAACATCTCCTCGTGAAAATTTAAAGTGTCTCATATTCCACAACAAGTCATAATTCCTGGTATATGCTTCTGTTTTCTTATCATACATGGTGTAAAGAATGGTCTGCCCTTTCTCCCTTGCTTTTTTTTTTTTCTAATGACTGTAATTACTACTTGAAACCTCTATTCACCTTCTTTTGATAGAGCACATAAAACTACAAAATCTCTTATAAATTAAGCACTGTCCACATTAATGAAACAGCCGAAGATGGCGTTTAGCTATTAACACTAGCATGATCCATTCTGCTAAACAAAGATTTAGGTTATATATCTTTCTGCATGTATTTAGAAAAACATTGACCCAAGCACAACTTTCCTTCAGTTTCTTGAGGGATAGCTTTGCTTTATTCTCACTTTGCTGACTACACAAATTATCCAACCTGGCCTGTATCAAGGGAAGATGTTCCTTTGTAGTGGTGCTACAAAAGTTAATTTGGAAGGTGTGGCCTCATAATTGCTGTGAATAGCTCCCCAATAATTTCAGGTAGGGCTCCCAGATTTCCATCTGAGATTTCCTGGGAAAAAAAATAGGTCCCATTTTTCTGGCTTACCCACAGCACATGCGACCTACAATGGCTTGTGCTATGGAAACTATACATTCATTCTCATTAAATACAGTGCTTGTCAAGCACATCAGACTTACGGTGCAGATGATCAATTATGCATGCAAGGTTTAGCATAACACAAGCATGTGAACATTTGCCATCTGAAAAACGGAGCAGAGTACTCCACTTTCACTTAAAGGATCTAAAATGAAGGCTCCAAAGTCAGCAAGGAAAGAAGGTGCTTTGTACCACTTATTATCAGCCTGATCCATCTCTTGGCGAAGACGCTTGCAAAGATTCCCGCTGGTTTCAATTATGGATGACTACGCGTGCATCTCCTTCCACAAAAGGAACATGAGCATAGTTTCACTACCTGAGCCAGCAGTGGTTACTAAAAGATTATATATACGTTCCTTCCAAATCAATGATATCAATATCCAACATCCAAAGAAACACATCTGTCTGGGTATAGGGGTCATTCTTGTTAGCAAAGTTTGTTATTCTTTCTGCTGTTTTCTGTTGGTTTTTTTTTCTTTTCCCTGATGAATATATTTCAATTTTAAAACAAAAAGAAAATGTATAGACCAATGTTTCCTACAATCTCCCCAAAGGACTTCCACAGGGAACCGAAAAGTTTAGAAGAAAATTACCTGGGTAACCTTCACTATTCTGCCAAATCTCTTTACTGTGACAATGTAAATGACACTTTGCACTCAAGCAACAGTGTAATACAGTATCGATTATTACAATTCCATGAGCAGGAGAAAACTGTATGCTGAAATATACTCTTCACTGTAAATTTCAGGAGGATTTATATAGTCCTTTTTCTATACTTCATGCAAAACAGCTTATCATGACTATACAATGATAAAGACCCAGGCACTAAAGAATTTTAACTGCAGTTTATACTTCGGTTTAACAGTTCAATAATATCATTGACTATCCTATGTATTAATTATGCCACAGCTTCTTCTCCTGATAAGGGTTTGAGTGATGGCACAGTGAGAATGCAGCCTGTCAGGCTGCTTTATCCTCACTTCCTGGGTTTGGAGGCGGAGGGAAGAAGGGGATTTGCTTAGTAAAACACATCATCTCCTTGAATTTAAGTAGAGTTGTACATCTTTGCCACCCATAGAATAGTTTTGATGAACTCTTTAGAAATAAGACCCCAAAATCAGGGAGGGGCGGGAGTGAGTACCTTTTCTGCACGGTGCAGGCGCTCCTGATGCTGCTGCTGGTAGAGAATGGCCTCTGTCACTCACCAGTCCTCTGTGTTGTGAGATCTGCGGGTAGGGATTTGTGTATGAATCCGGGTAAAGTGCAGAGGAAACCAATACCACTCAACTATGCCATAACTAGGATGACTTATTTCCCTGGGGAAAAAAAATGCATATATACATACATAAATTTGGCTGGAGCTGGAATAAAAATGCATGGGAAGGGAGAAGGTATATTCCTTTTTTATTATCTTCCACTACTGGGAAGCCATTCCTTTCACTCTTTAGCACTTAAGTACAAGTGGACATGTCATTTATCTTCTGAAGCCTCTTTTTGCTACAGAGAGATATCTAGAATTTGTTCTGGTGTTTAAGTTCACTTGACAATTTGATTATTCGTTGTGTTAGATCTGGTATATTTAGATCCTTCATCTTAGGGCAAATCATGATCAAGTGCAGGACCTCTGTCTGTTCACCAGCTTACATGTGTCTGTTAAGCTGTGATTGCTTGTATCCACATAACCACAAAGCCATGGCATGTCGTTTTGCTTCTGCGTTTTCACTTGCTCAGCGTATCCTCTCCTGATGATACCTAAATTTAGATTCAGCAGCAATTCATTCTGCAACTTGTACTGCTGACAGGGTAGACAGTTCTGTGGTGATATTCTCTCTGATGTGCTGAATGCTGCACAAGACGAAGAAGAAATCATTAATGTATTAAACTTAACAAGATGACAATTAATGGAGAACATGGCTCTCTGGATGCGTTTCAAGCGTGCATTTAAAATATGAACGTAAATTCTTTTGCAATCTGAACTCTTCTCTATTTAAGTTTCCTAATTGGGATTGAGAGATACTAATGATACTGACCTAATCTCAGGCCGCTCGTGCCAGGATTGATTTTGCAAAGGCATGAGCACTCTGCACCCAATTCTGCAAGTGCTTCTTGTCTGATGCAAGTGCTTCTTGTCTTCATGTACATGTCTAAGTTTAAACCGCATGAATAGTTCCATTTAACACAAAGATCGTCCTTGTGCTCTCAGATTGAACATGTACTGAGCTGCTTTGCTGGAGGATGGCAGGAGCATGCACCCCTTTCAGTATTTTTTCACCCACAACAGTTTAATTATCTTACCCAATCCCTTGTTTCTTGGCTTCCAGGTAAATGATTTAGACCAAAGACTCCCCGCTAAATCTTCCTTCCCTTTCTGTTTGTTTAACTGAAGCTCCATTTTTTAAACTGCTGCTATGCCCAACAATGTGTTTTGGATTTGCTTGACATTATTTAAAATTGACTTCTTTTCAGCAAGTTAGGAGAAATTTAAAGAAGCCATGCTGAAAACTAAGTAGGGACTTTGCATCAGGTTTAAGTTGGATGCATCTATCAAAAAAATCTTCTTGACTTTCCCTGTTATTGCACATCACTTAAACTGTGTCTGCCTGTAGCACAAGGAGAAAGGAGTAACAGGCCCACTGTGTCTATGTGTTTTCTCTTAAGCATGGGGCGTATGTTATATATTAAATTTAAACCTAAATTTATTTCATTGCAATTTAAGTGTAGTCAGATTAGTTTGAGTTTGCCATGACTATCAATCAAAGTACGTCTGCCCATTATCATGATCAAACTGAAAAAGCTCAAATGTTGTCAAACCATAGGTGCTAGATCACATGGCTCATAAAATACTTCTGACCCATCTATGCCAAGTCAATGCAAGTTTCTTGTGTACACAAGTCTCAGCTTAGAATAATGCTTCATGTAATCATGCATCATGCATCAGTAATAGCATCACAAACAGGGTAACTGGTGGCAAAACATAGCACGAGCCCAGCTGTAGGGAGCCTGACCTAGTGAAATCTAGTTTATCTGAAGTCTAGTTTATGAATGCTCTTACAAGACTGCTAACGCAGTTCTGCACCTAGAAATACATTGGTGGCCTTCTGCTTCCTACAATGAGGAGGAACATAGACCACAGTGTGGAAAAGCAGTTCGGGAGAGCAATTTGGGACAAAAATGCATCCTTGCTTAAAAGCGTCTAGCATCCTCTGCCTGGTCCAAAACCGCAGAGGCAGAGTGACAAATAAGTCTCCCTCTTTAAAGCTGTAGTGAAGACCTGAATTAACAAGGCAATAAAAAAGCTTCTCATAAATTAACTTCTTGGTTTTCTCAGGGAACGTCAACATTTTTCCTCCGTTTCAGCCCATTGCACCCTCTACACCAAAATGCTCCCAGGGGCTGGCAGTTGCTTGGTCCCGTGGCAGGGGATTCCTGCTCTCCCTATGGGAGGTCTGGTGAGGATGGTGTCCACCCATGGCATGAAATAAGCAACGTCTGTCCTCTCCACGCATGCACAGTGCTGCAACAAGGGTCCCAGAAAGCTTATTTAATACCTCCCTGTTTGTGTGTTATTTCTTTCTGTTTCTAAAGAAACAGAATGACAACATCATCCTTGCAAAGATAAGAAAGCATCAGGCTGAAGCATGACCTTTACCTCCATACAGTCATTTTATTGTGGCTATATATTAATGAGTAACAGGATTCAAAAAAGCGGCAGATATGGAGCTCATATTTTCATGTGTTAATTGTTTACTACATATCAAATTCAGTAGACTTAAGTCTCTTACAGGTAAATGTCTTGGTACAAAGGTGTGTGCTTGTGTTTGCACACGCACGTACGCATATGCACAGACATGTATGTGTGTGCACATGTGTGTTGAGCAGCTCCCTGTTGAGAAGTGATGTTTAACAGAGTGTTTGCTGGAGCAAATGATGTTCATGCAGTTCCAAAGCAAATGCAAGGTACCCATATGCTGTTCTTTTTTATCACTTGAACCAGATTTACTGTGAAAATATGTGCAGTATGTGATGGTGATTTTTAGCTTATGTATATATCTCTACAGGATCTTGCATTTTTTCCTTGCTTTACTTGTTTCTGAGTCTCCTGGTACAAGATTCATTAGCATTTATGGAGTTGATAAACCGTTTCTGTTCTGCAGCCCTGTGATCATTTTCCATTACATTTTTTGAATCAATTATTTTTATTCATTGATATCCAGCCTTATAAAAACAACTTTGAATAACCAGCACATTAAAATGAAACACCCATTAGAAAAGATTTGACAAGAAATATCTGTTCCCTGTCCTTCGGCGGGTATTCTTACTATCCTAAGCAAACTTTTTGGAACTCAGTCAGTCCTTTATCTCTAGGCTGCCCAACAGTTAGATACAGATGCACCCATCTATCTGTCTGAATATCTGTCTACCTACCTAGCTATATGTCTTGTTTGCTTACTGAAACATTTTTCCTGGAGTGTTTATTTTCTTAGCAGAAATTTGCAACACCTGAAATGAAGTGAATAAAGGGTCGAACGTGCTGTTATCCAAACTCTCCCCAAAAATGGCAGACTTTGGGAAGTTTTCTTTAAATGCTCAGATCCTCAGTGCTTCTTATTCTGCAAAAAAGGAGAGAGTGAAAAATGAACAAGTCATGGATTTTCAGTGCTCTAATGACTTAAACTAATGTATTCCTTCATCTAAATACAGATTTCTATTTAAAATTCAGTATGCAGGGGTATTATGAATTCTGGTTTAATAGATTCCAAATAATTGCCCTTTAGAAATGATGAATAGCTGTTTAAAGCCACTGATAAGAATATACTATTTCTCCCCTAACAATGGGCCTTCCACATTAACTGTATCATATATGCCTGAAATTAGTTTATGATTTTTTTTTATTGATATGCAAACTACAAGCTGATAGCAGATGGCAAATAACCCCTCACTCTAACACCAAACCCTCCAAAAAAAAGCCTTGTCTCTGCTACTGTTCTTGTAGGGGGACAGAAAAGAGAGATAAGAAGATAGCTTTTATATTGAAGGCAGGCCACTGAAATGCAGATGATGCCGTCCTCTCTTGTACTCAGTTTTCAGATTTACTGGCGTAAAAAGAATCAGATATAAGGTTGAATTAATGACCAGATTTTGCCCAACTGCAATTCAAGATGCCTTCTCTGTGCTGTTCATACTACCTCTGACTGCCCTTTAAAACAACCAATCTAGACTTGTTCTTTCATTTAAAAGATGAACATCCAAAAATACTGAAATTAAAAATACATTATTCATATATTCAACATAGGAATGACCCGACAAAAACTTCACTTAACAGCATTGATGATTTCTTCATAACATATGAAAACCTTTGAAAGCAGCAGGCAAAATAGATTAAATGCATCTACAGTTGAATTTGCAGTTATGCATACAACATTATATTGGAAGTTTCTGAGGTTGTATGTGTTTTGTGTGCTAAACACACCTGCTGCACTTATATAAAGCATTTGGGAAAATATATGCAAATCGTGAATCTACTAGAAAACTAACACTAACAGCTTTTGCTTTAAAAACTGGAGGGGGGTTATGAAGTATTATCTCACATATTTAAGAAGACATACAAAGATATTGGACACCGACACCAGCGGTTTTGTCAAGTAATGTGGGAATGCTGAAGTTATAAGACTGCTATATATGTATGGTTTTTCACTACATAATGGTTGAGTTCTACCAAGCTTTTAGATTACAAGCAGAAATAAAACATTTGCTGGGTGAAATGTACATATATATATAAAAAAAATTAAATGGCATTAAGAAACGTTAGTATTTCTTATTATGTGCATATTGTGCAATGTAACATCCTTGTACTAGTGCTCACTTGCTCTCTCTGCCCACATGTGACTGCATGTAATTGTATTTGTGTACAGAAACTGCATCTGAGCTAAATATTTGCTGCTGGAAAACTATTTGCCAGTGTCCTTTTTTGCAGAAGCTAACAGCAAAAGAAAACCTCTTCATTCTTTCCTAGAGATTAGAAAGTTACTGCAAGAATTGTTTTACTTTCACCTTTTGCATCTTTCCTACCTACAAGAAACTTAGATTTGCTCTCTGATTAATTTCCCCTTGGCAAAGTTAGCAACACCACAAGAGGTCCTAAAAGTGGGTTAAAGCAGTTTTATGTCTTAACCGTAGTTGTGTCTATAATGCTTGGCTTTGGTTCCTTTAGCCTTTTTTTTTCTATAGGAGCAGGGCAGTTACCCCCCTCTCACAGCCTTTTCTTCCTCCCTCTGGGGCAGGCTGCCTTCTCCACACACCACTGGTACCCAGAAAAGAATGGTTCTTCTGTTTGTCTGGCTGCCTGCATATTGCATCCATTGCTCCATTCAGCCCATCTTTTCAGGTCTGCTAGCTGCTGTACAACTTAGCTTTGTGCTCTACTGCCAGGGATTTTCTGCAGCCAGACACTTTTTGAAAAGAGGGTATATTTGCATAAACAATACCATGTGAGGGGGCCTGCTGCAAACAAAATCAAAATTCAGCTGAGCAAATCTTCCTGAACAACTCATTACTTGCAACCAACACCTCCTATCATTACCATCTGTGTAATAAATTATGGCCGAAAACGTGTGCAGCTCTTTCTTTTCACTTGCTCTTCTGTACAGATTCCTCATATCAGCTGAAGTATATTTTGTTTTCAAATTTAGGCTGAACAGAGACCCTTAAACAGAATTTAGTATACAGAATGAGAAAAATACGGTTATGTTAAATAAGGAACAGAAGGGCAGCCATGCAACAGCTAGCTTGCAACCCAGATTGGATTTGTACTCAAGGCTCATCAAAATGCATATCAGAAACAAGATCTACCCATCAGCTTGCTGAGATTTCAGGTCAGTGATGGCAGGGCAGCTTTATCAGAGCAGAGCAGGGAGAGGAAGGCTTACTGCTGTGGCTGATAGCTGAAGGAATCATTCTGGAAAAATGTGTGCTTAAAATAAACCTCTAGTGGCTTAAAATACTGGATATACTGAGTGCATGTGTATGTGTATGCACATAAACACAAACATAAAGAGGTCATACATACGTATACATGGGTGAATTCATGTATATTTCTATGCACAAGCAAACATACACACATGGTCTGTGCTAAATCCTCTGTGTGCATTTACAATGTCTTACCCAGGGGAATAAAAATAATTAGGCTAACCCTGCAAAAAGGCAGGCAGGCAGGCAAACCAAAAGTAGCCACATGGAAAAAAGGAAGAATACAGTTTCATAAGCTACTGCTCAAACCTCCCACTGATTTGCATTTCTTATTCAAATATCTAGCTAGGTAATGCATCTCTCACTATTGCATTAAATTGCAATCTTAATTTTGCTTTCTTGCTCAGATGCTTTAGATATAATTAATAACAATATTCAAAATGTGTCTCCCTTACTGCATTAGGTCTGTACGTACAGCATCTTCTGTTTTGCACTGCCTATAAAACCACACTTCTCTGTCAGAAAAAGAAAAAAAATAGTGCCTATGGATGCATTCAGCATACAAAAACACCACGAACGAGCGATTGTACTTCTACCCCACTGCCTTGATCGCTGCCCACTTTCCAAACTCTAGTGCCAAGCGGATTGAGAGATGCCAGGTTGCCTCCAAGTGTAGACTACATCCATGGGTTAAAACAATGCACACAGGGGATTTTTGTGGGTCTCTTTTTGATCTGGTTTCTTCCCATACAAAACCCAGCTCAGGGGAGCAGTTTGAACAGAGGGTCTCGTATTGCATCTTGTCACCTGCTGACAGGCGTCCTATCAAACGTCTTCCCAGGCACCTCCCAAGTGTCTGAAGTAGCCCCTCGCCATGAGTCAGAATTCATTTCTGTCATGGGGCTCCAGCCAGGGTGTGTCTCACCCTAAATGGACAGGTGGCACAAAACTGGAAGGAAACACATGCACTCCTTCATGTAATTTCCAAGTCCTCTATAACATGTGGAGCTTTATTACACTTACCTGGAATGTAAAGTGGACCATTTCATATAACACTGGAAAATTAAGGTCAATGAAGGTCCTCTTAAAGAACTGGGCTTAGTAACTCTTTTTAATGGTTTTCATTTGGGGGAGTCATCCCTTTATAGTATTTGCCATTTGTTACATGAAAAAACCTGCTACACAAATAACATACCCAAAACATATCTGTTGTTAGGGTTTAACAGATGAGCTAGAGATAGGAATGCCCACTACATAAGATCTGTAAATATGACTTTATTATTCTACTTCATTGCCCATAATAATTCTTTCATGATTCTGAAATTAAATGCATGACCAGTACCCCTTATGCAAACCACCCCCAGTATTAGTTTACAACATAAATGACTGTGTCGAGCAAAAGAGAAAACAATAACAAAAATAACCAGAATTTTGTGCTTGACCAATAAAATCCAAAACACCTGCTATAATAATGTAATGAAATTGTGAGCTATGTGCCCTAACGCTTCCAGGATGAGTGCCCAGCACACGAAAACTGGTTTCAGTTATACCGTAGTTAAGGGATGCCGCTTCTTTAGCCATGACTTTATTAATGTGCTTGCTATAGTTGCGTTTGTCCTTAACAACAAGAATAAACAAAAGCAGCATAGGAAATCTGTAAGATAGGCAGAGCCCGTTCAAAGTAGCTGCTGATAAAAAGTTGGTATTGGTGGAGGTGGCAATTTGAACACAAGGTACATTAATAGGTCTGGATGAGCTGCATCAAATTGGAGTCAGCTGATGGTCAGAAACTGGCCATGAATGTTCTTTGAGAGACAGCCTGGGACACAGGCACAGCAAGTGGCCATCTACTGCAGCAGAATCTCAAGCTCAAGCACCAGAGAGTATGTTTGTCACCTGGCAGTATCACCGCCTCATTTTGTGGCGCAGGTGTGAGTCTCTCCCAATCTCAGTCTTCTCTGCGTGTCCCTGTTTAGCCCTGGAAAGCCAAGCAAGGTCCTCTGTCTTTCCAAAAGCCAGATGTGACCCCATTGCTACTCTTCCAGCTCACTCTGTTCCTGCCTGGTACTCTCATGCATCTCCTCCTAGCGAGGTCTGAAACAGGTCTACCAATATCTCTGGTCCCTTCAGCGAGGGTGAAACTGTTGTAACCTCATGGGGCCCTCCGCTGATGTCAACAGGAAAACATCTATATCAGTGCATCGAGCCTCAAATCATGGAGGCGTAGAGAGGGCAATCTACATTAAACTCACTGAAGGCAATTCCTCATGTTGCAGCTGGGACATAAACAGGGAAATACAGGAGAAACTCACATTTCAACATTAACCAGTGTCACCCCATTGGTCCAAAATATGGTACATAGTCCCTGCTTTTAAGACCAGTTAGCTTCATGGTGACTGGGCTGCTTCTTTAAAATGACCCACAAAGGAAGACTGTTTCTAAAACAAAGCTCAGGAATATGTGAGTCCAAAAGCAGAACTTCACCTGAGTGATTAGCAATTACACATCCTGCAGTTAATAAACTCCACATACGTTAGCACATACATTAAACTGTATGTTAATCTTTCTGCTTTTCTGAGGGTTTTCTCTATATTACCTTCCCCACATCGGAGGAAAAAAAAAAAAAAAAGAAATTCACAGAAGAAACTATAGTGTTTATGTAAGAGAGACATTGCCTGATTAGCATTAGCTGTGCGCTCACTATAGTGCAAGAAAAATTAGAGAGGCGCAGAGGGTTGGAAGTAGAAGAGAAGGAAGAGTGGACTCCATGTTGTTTGCAGAGTATGTTTTTCATGGAGTCTGCAAAATGCTTTGGAGGGGGATTTGCATGACTGGATTTTGTAATCCTCATAACTTGGAAATCAATAAGATAAATGGAGGAGAACTGAACAGCTAGTGTCCTCAGTCTTGATGATTCCAGGATAAATCCTTTTAATAAACATGAAACTGCAGCAGAGCAGAAACTCGTAAGTCCTACTTTTGATTTAAAGATGTTTACCTCTGCATCTGCTACGTTTCTCGGGTTTTATTCTCCTCCTATCTTTTCAATTTTATCTCTCTGGCTACCCATACGATTAACTGTTTTTTGCACTTGTTCTTCAACGATGAAGCATCCGTGTACGTTCATAACACATTAATATATGCAGACAGTGGGAACATACATGTAGTTTTGCTTTGTAGTGGCTCTCAAGAAGACTTCATGGAAAATTACTGTCACCCTATAGTCATTTGGTTCATGCTTAAAACATGCTGTTGTCTGTAAGGGAAATTCACATTTATGAAACATGCAGAGGGAGAGGAGAAGGACAGAAATGTCATTTAGAGACGACAAACTTACAGATAGATTTTACCAGTGATCATGTTGACAATGGAATTGTTTAAAAAGATGAAACAAGCTGCACCATTTTCACAGTGTTAGGACTCCTTCACTAGTTAATCCATCAGAACTGGGATTTGACAAGGGTTGGTTTATATAATAAATGTTTGATTAATTTATACATTTCTACAATATAACAACAAGAATTTGGAAGTTCAAGATATAACATCCAGGTTTTCCTTGATATACACAGGGGGAAAAATACATTTAGATCTCTCATTTATTTTCCAATTAACAGTTCTTTATCCGTGCATTAATATTACAGATGTCTCAAGAATAATTAAAACAGATAATCGATTTATAAAAATCTTCGCATTTCATGCTAATTATCATAATGTAATGTTACATTTCTATTAGCAGCTTTTTGTCCCTCCCTCCACTCTTTCTTCTAGCAACCCTGGGGCCTTAGCCAGTCAGCGTGTTATAAATCTTTGTTAAAACACAACACGAAGCTAAGAAGCTTGCAACCAAGCAAATTGGACAGTGATGGAGCTCTCGTTTCTTTGCCTTTATTTTCCAACAGCTAGTGTGTCATCAAATATGAAAACAATGACAGTTTTTCACAACTTCTCACTACGAAGGCTAAGGGGTTCCCAGGACAAAGGATTATGAGTATGGACTTTGGAGGATCACAGTCAGGCCATGAGAAAGGCAGAGGAGAGCAACTTGATCCTAGGATCCTGTTAGAGACATAAATCACGGGCCCAGGAAGGAACTACAGAGTCAACATACCTACTACCACCATGTCATGCAATTATATTCACAAGCAATTAAGTCCCATCTGAAAATGAGTTGGCCTGTTTGTTTCCACCATTCCTATATGAGATTATTACGAGCATTTAAAAATAACCATTCTAAGGGGAATTCCTACTGATGCTTGATGTTCAAACCATCAAGTCAGAGAAGTAATGCCATGTGGTATTAGATGAGTTCTCCCACACCTCCATTCCAGCCACCAGTAGAACCAAACACGTAGTCAAGCAAAAGAGCATGGTTGTCATGAGCAGTTTGGAGTAAGAAATAAAAACAGGTTCAAAATCCTGATCTTGTGAACAGTTTGCATTGATAAAGAGGTTTTGTTTGATGAAATATGAGATTTCATATCAGTAAAACTATGGACGTGCTCAAGTGTTTACAGGAAAGGGATAAACTTGTCCAATGAATTATCTAGAACTAACAACATGATCAGCACCACTGGCAGCAATACAAATGGCCAGCATGTTAGCGCATGCACACACAGAGGCACGGACATATACGCGCCCTCTTCTACTCTGGTGCTGCGTGGAAAAGCAAAGCGTCCGAGTGCGCTGTTAGTTGCATCTCTCAGCAGCCTATTCCACTCCGCCTTTGAGCAGTAATTTGTGTCATAATACAGATAATGTACCTCCATATGTTTCAAAAATACACTTGTCTAAGCTTTCAGAAATAATAATGTAGTTTAGGTTTCATTTTGGTTTTATTCCTGAAATAGACTTTGATACAAGGCAGTGGAAATGAGATATTAAATAAAAATCTTGCACCGGTGCCAAGTTCTGAAACATTTCTTTAAGAGAAGAGTACATATGTGCATCTCCTCAGCTGCTACCCAGGCTAGTGATTCAAACATAAAACAGAGGGTTTATGTTGCTTAATTTATCTTTATTTATTGCAACATTGATAGCATTCAAACTGCATTAGATAATGTACTAGATAAGATAACTTTTTAAAACCTCTTACTGAGATCCTATTGGGACTGGCGTGTAATTGAGAACACTTAATGGAATATTTCAGGGCGTATTGCCAGAGAATGAACAAGAGAATCACATTTCATTTTAAAATGCCATACAAAAATCACTTAAAATGATCATAGCTGTGGTTTAGTGTAGAAAAGGATGGGTATTATAATTTACATAGACTCTCTTTCTTTCTGAAATCATTTTATCTCTTTGTTAAATTTGACAACTCACCCACTGTCTTTTCAGAAATGCCTGACATTCCTTTTAATTAAGTAGCAAGGGGTGACAAGCAATACATTTCTGAAAGATTGCTGACTGCATTGGGTGTGTTTTCAGTCTTGGGGCCAAATTCCCAGATGGTTCACTCACTTGAGAAGAAATGTCAGTGCTTACAAGGTCTGCCTTGACCTATTCTGTGATGGTAAAAACCCAAATTGTAATGCTCTTAGTTAGGGCTTGGTTTGTACTGTCCTTACTTGTGCTATGCCGTAACAATGTTTAGGTCTTGGAGGGCTCAAAACTGTTAAGTTCTGAGGTTTCTGATGACGATATAGTAATATCCATGCAAGACACTTTTCATGCTGGAGGTCTTATAAAGAATTTCCTGGGGGCTTGCATAGCCCCAGACAAAAGGAGATGCCCTTCTTCATCTATTGTAAGTAAACTGAGGAACAGAGTTTAAGTGGGCTTTCCCACGATTGCACAACAGACTACCTACAAAGCTGGGAATAGCAGCCAACCTGCCTGTCCCCATTATCCTA
This sequence comes from Steatornis caripensis, assembly GCA_013398225.1. Classification (NCBI taxonomy): domain Eukaryota; kingdom Metazoa; phylum Chordata; class Aves; order Caprimulgiformes; family Steatornithidae; genus Steatornis; species Steatornis caripensis. The sequence continues at coordinate 155,968 of VZSC01002968.1, forward strand.
TAGACTACAGAAGGAGACAGCCTGCAGGCAGCTGAATTCCACAAAAATTTATACTGAAAATTTACCATTGAAACTCTCCCTCAATCGCTTTTGAACAAGTAAAACTTTTGCACAAGAAAAGCCTTTGGTGCAAGAGAAAAAATCTTTCTACCAAGAATGTCCTAGTCAGGAGAAGCACTAAAAGCTTTCTTCAGCTGACACAAAAAATCTCAGAGTTAAAGGAATAAAAGCAAGGAAACTCTTTTCAGATGAAAATTTTCAAAATACGACTGTCTCTACACATAGAGACGTGTATACAATATTTTGCCGATTCAGGCTCAGCCAACCTAGCCAACTAGGAGCGTGTCTTCATATATGTGAAGAATTACAAGGTAAATACATAAATGTTTTGTTGTACCTGTGCAACTTCAGGAGCCTTTTGCACTCAAAACCTTTTACCCTAGTTTTGTAGACTAATTTTGTTTAATTGCTATTGATATTTTAGCTCTAATTAATGCTAAATTTTTCATGCCACAAAGATATGTCTCACCCAGCTCGATTGCATTCTAACAGCAGGCAAAGAATCCACCTACGGCAGATGATTGTGTTTAATTTAGCCTCTGTTCCCTTTGCAGTCTCCTTTGCAAGCTACATTTCAGAGGTAAACAGCTCTGGGTTGTTTTTAGCCTGGCAATGGGCAAGAGAAACAGATGCTTTTTGTGGCCTGGCTTTAAAAACTTAGGCTAAATCCAAATAAAAACCTTGAATCCAAAATTCCTCCAAACACTGTGCTTTGACATGCAGCTCCAAATTAAAATGTGTCTGAGTCCTTCTTGTAACTAACTCTTCTCAGAGGAATCTCTTAACATCAGTCAACATCTTAAAGGGTATAGCTCATTACTTGTCTATAATCCTGGTCCTGGACTTGGATTTACATGAGCACAGGAATGTGACCACACATTATTGCCATATGTCATATTTGCCTGTAGGTTTGAGAACCACATTAATAAGTAGTCTCTTCATACATGTGCAGCAATGACAATAAAATACAGCAAATATTCTGAGAACTAGCTCATCCTTTCCACTTGTCACTGTCTACGAGAGTCTGTGCTGCTATCAGCTAATATTCCCTGCAGGCAGATTTTTCCCACTGGGTGCTCAGAAATGATGAGCTTCACTGGAGCGGTTCTCTCTTCTTTTCTGTTCTTTTGAGCCCATTGGAATGATGACCCTAAATATGGAAATTGAATGTAGCGAGGAAGCCATAATCACCAAAATTGAGATGGCTTATCAGCTTGATTCCTGTTTTGCAAAGGTCAGCCCCAAGCATCCCCTTGCTGAGAGATCTCATCTTACAGAGATAAGCTGAATGTGGAAATAGCCAGTGGTGAGCAGAAATCTCTGTACCGGAATGGAGATCAGAAATCAACACACTCAGATTTCAATGTATGGAAAATAAATGGAATGTGTGAGATATCTGTGTTCATGGTTTGGCCACTGGAGGTGTGGGGGATATTCCACCTGCTTGAGCAGCACCAGCGAATTTATTAAAAAATGAATCATGATCTTCCCAGCTAATAAAAGCAAACCAGTGTTCGTCACACCATCACTAATAATTAACGACTCTTTCAGAATACGTCCAAACCTCTCAAACGAAACACTTGTCTAGATAATATCCTATCTGCCGCATGCAAATCCCTTGCACATTCTCACAGAGTGCTCGTGCCATTGGCTTCTGAGGCAAAGTGATCAAGATTGAACAACACACAACATATGCTCACATCTGGGACATGTCAAAAGCAGGATTTTAACAAGGGCATGGCACAAAGATGCCTAAAGCAGCAGTGATAAATATCTTCCCTATGGTTATGATTTAAAGCCCAGGTTTACACTGTTTGACCTCATCTGCCTTTGACCAAGTCACACGTTCCAATGACCTATTTCTGTTTATGATGTCAAGCTGGAGTGGATGTTGCCTTGGAGGACATGCTTCGTATATCCTCTGGTATCCGAGGTGATGAGCACAGGCAGGATCCACAAAACTAAGTAATCAGCGTGCTGAATGTGCCATGCAATTTCACATACCCATGATGGGGGAAGGGGGTTGCAAGGGTATACGTGCTGTGCTGCTTGCCAATAGACACAGATTGTTTAACAGTCACCTCCAGGCAGTAAAACTGGTTGCCAGCTCAAGTGCCAGGTAATTTTATAAGATAATTATTAACCTTACTGAAGTTATTAGAGCCTAGCCACTGGGAGACTTGTGAAGTGTGAATTATCACTATCCGTCTGACCGGGAAGGATGGCTAATCCCCTCAAACATTTTATGCTGAGCTGAAGATTATCCCCCTTTTTTGATATTAGAAAAATCTTCAGAAAGGATCAAATTACATACAATTTTTACAGTTGTGAGAGAGCATTTACAAGATTTCTCTTCCATTTCTCCACCACCCACCCCCTACCCTTCATAGCCACCCTTCTTTCCAATAATATGTTAGGAAAACATAGTTCTGTCTCAGCCCTCTCTGATACTGCCATCTTCTTAGTATACCACAAACAGTGAAGTAGTGATGTGAATCTCATTATATCTTCCATGGAAAACGTTTCTAAAGATGATCTCAAAGCTAACACCATGTGCTAAAGCAGTCAGCACAGATCTTTCAAGGTCCCACAGTCTCCCCTCCTCCTCCTTCTCACCCAAAGTAAAATTTGTTGTGCTGAGGATATAGACACTTCTTTTTTTTTTTCCATCTTATCAAGCCACTGGTGAACTACCAGTGCAAGGCAGTGTGCTACCTTCCTCTGCTTCCCACCACTTTCACCCAACATTGCCCCTAATGTTGAGCTTCTAGTACCTTTCCTAAAGCCAAATGCCACTATGGAACGCTGCAAGGCCACATCCTGTGAAGGAAAGTGTGAGCAAGCAAGCTCTTCCGCATCTACCAGGGCCAACTTGCTTAAAAGAAAGAATCACAGGTACATAGTACTGAAAAGAAATTAAGGTTAACCAGAGGGGAAGAAATTAAGAAAAGCTGTAGCCCAGGTTTTGGAGGCTCTTTTCATTCTCTTGAAAAGGGAAATGATAGAGTATCACCACAGCGTGCCCTCTTGCATATGGTACTCCTCACCATTGATGTCTCAGCCCTGCCCTAACACACAACCATGTGTTTGCACATCCTTTCTCCCTGGGTGTCTGGCACAGTCATCTGTGAGGACCATGCAGGACTTCACTGCTTCTGCAACAATTGCAGAAATGTGGTCTCAGTACTCCCAGAGATGCTAATGTCTTTGTTCCAAGCCCCAGCTGATGATGCCCCCACCCATTAAGCTCCTGCCACGTACCTGCATCCATACATGCTGGTGTGTTAACTGCGCAGATGGAGAGATGTTTTCCTGTGATTTACTGCCATTTCCAATCCATTGCTGGCAAGTGTTTGCCACTAGGGAAAGCAGTAAATTTCAAAAGTCTGACCTTTGCTGATTTGTTACCCATCTCGTGGCTGCTTCGCCTCCTCCCTTCCACATGTCTCTTTGAAATAGTTCACTTCTATTGGCATGCTTTGAAGGGATGTACCCTTGATTATCTTGCCCTTTCTTCTCCTATCGCCAGAGCTTTGTAACTGTCTTTTTTACCTCTGAGAGAAAAAAGTGCATTGTGCTGTTGTCTTTCTTTTCAGGGAACCGTTACATGTCAGTGCACACGGGCTTGCACTCCTCATACTGTTTGGTTTCTCTCTACTCACCTTATTTCTTTTTGCAAGATCCGGAAATACCTTCTTCAGGGACCATACAAAGGCAAAAATTTCCTTTTTCTGTTGCACCAAAAGGGGTAAAACTATATGACAGTAAGGCTGCAGAGAATGCAACCACCTAGAATCCCACCACAGAGCAACTCCAGCAACTCCTGGTTTACACGGCCACAAGTGATAGAGTGACCCTCAAACTGTGAGGCACGCAGGAGTCCAGTAAACACTTTCAGCCATTCCTGTAGCAACCCATCGGGATTTCTTTTGCCTTATTTTGGTTTGGGCTTTTCTGCATGTGGCACTATACTAAATGTGAATTTTGCGTATCTTACACTACCTCGCTTTGCCTAAGCACGCTCTACTTACGTACTACTTTTGTGCCAGTAATAGACACCTTAGTTATTCCAGAAACTAATAGACAGGGACACTTGTACCAATGCATTCCTTTTTGCAGAGCATCTGGTATCTTTGCTTTATTCCTTAATTTTATCTTAAATCTCCCAAAACACTGACTGTCTTTTCTCCTTCTGCATTCTATATTATAAAGGAAAAAGAATGGTTTTTTGTTACCTATTTGCCTTTTTTTATAGAGGTCCTGTGATATGATTTGTAAACTAAGAGAATTCTGGGACAGCATCATTTAAGAGAGGGTTTTAAACTACTTTTTTATATTGATAGGCTTACTTCATTTATTGAACTTCTTGAGCCTTCTACCAGTCAAATGTGAAAATTAAAATAAATTTGTAAATTATTGGTATTTGTTTAGATAGAAGGGGAAATAAACTATTGAACTCTCTGTATATAGAGGCTGATAAGGAATCTATGCATATAGCTATAGATTCTGCTTGATCACAGTCCAGACGCCATTGCACATCCAAAGCAATATTATTCATTTCATAAAGCATAAGGCTGAGATGTGACACTTCTTCCCCTTGGTTCCTTTCCTGGATTTTTTGCTTAATCCAAGGCATTACTTGAGTAAGTAATTCCTTCCTTTTGTTTTATTGTACCCATTTTGTCCATCTGGGTTTTTTTAGGTTGTTCACTCTCTAGAGTGAAGTTGTGTGTGTTCATACAGTGCTTAGTGCATTGTGGCTCTGAGCTCAGGTAAAGCCTCTAACTAATTCCTAAGTAAATACCACCCAAAGGAAGAATTCGAGCCATCAGGTTTTGTCCCACAAAGACTTCCTGGCTGGCTGGTAGAAGGTGTGAGACTTGCCCTGTCTTTAATCTTGGAGGACCCAACCATGTACTTGCATTGCTGAAAGAAAACCAAAATGTAGCTGTATGGTGCTGACTTGGGGGAAGGGGTAGGGAAGGTCAGTCTAGACAGGAAAAATGGGTGGGAACAATTGCTTTGCGGGTCTGTGCTGCTGAAGTTACTCTGCCAATAGGCTGATGCTCTCCTATTAGACAAGGAAACTTTTACCCTTAAAGGTGCCACTGAGAGCAAAAACTTCTCTTTTCAGTTACATAAGAAAGTATCCTGAAAATACATTACATCAAATTAATAATGCATTACACACAGTTTTTATATATCTTGCTGATGAAAGGTAAGGTCTACAGCAAAATTTATTTTATTTAATGTACATATTGCATCCCATTATCAACTTTTAGATGAACTCAAAATAACTTGCAATATATGTTTCAGTGTGACATGCCAGCTATACCAATGTTGGCACAGTGACAGCAAGACCCTCATCGATAAATAAAGGTCGTCTGGGTCTTTTAGGTCATTTTCCTCCTTGCAGAAGTCTGTTCCAACACACCTTCTGATAGCTAGTAGGATTTTTCTGATTTGGTAACCTTTTTGAGGCTACATGCATCCACAATAACACCCTACTTGCTATCATGTCAATATTGTCCCTAACTTTAAAAATTGATCTTGACCATAGCTGTCTCTCCTCCTATTATATTTAAGTGAGCAGTCACATCACCCGCTCTGCTTTTATTTTGCCAAGCTGAAAAAAACATGCTGTTTTGTTCAGGTTTGATCATCGTTAGTGTATCCCTTTCTCTAGAAGCCCTTCTCCACATCCATTCCAACCTGGATTGCTCCTGCTCAAAAATTAAGTCTTAGGAGAGGCTGCAGAGCACGGGATGTGGTTTTCCTCACGGTACAACACTCTGCCCTGCTCATGGTACAACAGCACAGATATTATTCATATACGAGAAGCTGCTCTGGGGAATTAGCTGCCTGAGTGTCATTTCATCTGGCTTAAAATTTCTTTTCTGATTATTCCATAATTAAGTTTCTTTTTTTTTCCCCAGTCCCAACCCCCATTTCCTAACAAACATACACACATTATTATTATATTTTTGATAAGAATCAAGTCTAGCTGTTGTTATTGTTTTCCAGACTTTCACATTTTACCGGGTGCAAACTACTGGTTTCTAGCCACATTTACTCACTATAGACTTAGAAGCAGCTGTAAACTTGGTGAGATTATCTGATATTCTGTCGATTCCCAGATATTTCCTCTGCTGTTTGAATGTGTTACAGAGCCCCAGAAACTTGTCTACCTGTCTTCTGCTCTGACGAAAGTGTTTAAAATCACCACAGGGGATGGCACAGCAACGTCCCATTGAGCAATGGTACATTCAAAACGCTGAGGATGATGCCAGTTTCTTACCCAGTATCAGTGGGGTGAGTGGAGGTTTGAAAAAATGAAAAGGTAAAATAAAGATTTTTCATGGTCCTTTTCCTTTATATATACAGAATTCAGATTGGAGGACTGTGCTCATGTGGGGACTTGGAGGGCAAAGTCCCAGGTGCTGCACTCGGTCAAACTGTTTGGGTCTATGGGACCTTGCTTGAGTAAATAGGGAATTTCAGAGTATTTACGATGTGGGCCTATTAATCATTCTTCTCGGTACACATCTCGGCTTCTGAAGGTCTTAAATTTTATTCTTAATAAGTCTTAAATGACACTCTGACTCTTCTTGCATCCAAAGTTCAGGAAGAGTTCTTTCACTGGAGTAAAAACATTCCTATATTTGTTTATTTCAAGGAAATTCATCCATCTTTGGTTCCTCGGTTTTCTTGATTTCATTTCCTGAGATGTAAATCTGCTCTGGAGTCCCTGCCCTAGCTTGCTTTCTTTCTTTCTTTTTTCCTTTTTCTAGTCTTCGTATATTGCTGAAGTCCAGGATAAGGTTTGTCAATTTTTGGCCTGGGTGAATTAAAAAAAACCCCAAACTATTAACTTCCTCCTGTTGTGTGTATCTAAATATGGAAGTGTCTTTTTCCTATGACAAGCTTTGCCAAGAGACTGGTAATCTAACCTTGTGTCATTGTATCTTTCATGGAAATCCATGATGTGCAGAGGTCTTTAACATCTGCTCCCATCAGGAGGGTTATCTCAGTGTCTAGACACTGCAGTGATAGGCTTTTTGGGGTTGCTGATAGATAGACAGGGCTTTGGAGAGCTTGCATTTAATCCTCTTCAGAAGTGGATGAATGTTTTCCTGCAGTATGGGATGAAGTTCAGGATTGTGTTTCAAACAAATTTGTCCTGGAGTGTAAATGGGACAACTTTGGTTAACAGCAAACTCTAACAGGTCTGAGGGATTAAATGCGGGATTACGTAACATGAGAATCAGAGAGAATCACAAAGCCTGAATTTTCACATAGGATATATTTACCTTCTTTTGGTTTTTAACACAAAGTTCTTCAAGCAGAGGAAAAAATTATTCATGCACTTTTAATGGTAATGGTTTCCTTCAAGGAAAACTCTTATAAAAAACATAGAAGAGCAAAATAGAAAGGGAATGCATGCCTATGTGCACCTGAAACTTTTATCACTGACACTTTAAAATATATAGATTATTTAAAAACCAAAATCTTGCTAGCTGCTCACCATTTGTTTATTTTGCAAAAATTCTGTTCTCAGAAATGAGAATAAGGCAAATATACTCCTGCCCCCTGCTGCATTCTGGTTCTCGTGTGAGAGCACAATGCAGCAATGTTTGGGTCTTGAACAGCAGAAAGCAGCATCTGTTCTGAAAACCTGCCTCCGTGGAAACTTTTAAAACTGCCAGACATTCCTGTGCTGTGAGGTGTATGTCCTCCAGCAGTGCTCCTACTGTTCCTGTAGTCCCCAGTGCAAGGAGCCCAGGCCCCCCTGCAAGGTGGTCAGTGCCCCCACGATCAAGTAGTTTCAGCAAAGATGCTCAAAGTGCTTTTACCTGGCAGGAGGAGCTCACTGTCCGGGTGCTGGTTCTTCATCTGTGCCCTCCTCTGGCTGCTCTGAGTGCAGCTCTCGACAACTCCCCCCACCTCAACCACCTCACTTGCAAGCCTCGCTGGGCAGACTCACATCGTTGTTGCCCTGGCTCCTCCTCGTGTCCTGGCTCCTCAGTCGTCTTGCAAATTGAGTTTGGTTACTTTGAGTAGTACAGCTAGGGTACACGCAACTCACCTTCTGGAGAACTAGTTCATCAAGGGGCGTTCCTCAGGGAACAAGTCTGGGGCTGATCTTGTTTTTAATATTTACTGATGCAAAAGTAGGACTGTGAATGAGTGAATGACAATTAGCCATTAGCAAGGACAGAAAGCACTGTTGGTATGGAAGACGGAAGGAAAGAAGACCTTGTTACTCTCTCAGATTGAAGAGGTAGAAATGAAAGTATAAAATTATGCATTTTAAGAACTCGTAATATCTGTTATGAGATGGAACCAGCTGAAAAAAAAGAGAAGATAGACGTGTCCAGATTAGCCACGTACAAGATGGCTGGAGCTAGCACTATAGCATGGTTATGAAAAATGTACATATGGCCCTTGGAGATACACGGCAACTATCTCCAGCAGAGGAAAGAAAGTATTCAGACCCTTATAAGAAGACATTAATAGCATCTCAACATGAATGCTGCACACTGTATTCTGACAATCCATAGTTACCAGCAATAAAATTGGGAATGGAGGAGATTCATGTAACCTATCATGAGAATGGAAGGACTGTCATGCAAGAAAGATTAAAAGACCTAGGCCTGCTTAGCCTAGGTAAATGAAAGCGTTAAGGAAATAAGATTGCTGAAGATAAATGCAGAGCTGAAGGAGAGCTACTGAAGTTATCAGGCAATTTGGTAGCAGAACAAATGGGTAGAAGGGAGCCATGGATACCGTCATGCTGGGAAGCAGGAGAAGGTTTCTAACCGCCAATGTCCAGAGACACAGATCCCAGCATGTGGAATAAACAGCATATTTTTCAGTGTCTTCAAGACAGAATCGGACATGTTTCTGAAGGATACCACAGAGCGTGGCTTCCTGCAACAGCAGAAGACTGGGCTGAGTGGCCCCGCACATCCCTCACTCTGTGCCCAAAGCTGCTTCAAGCAGCTTGTGGTTGTCCAGGACCACAATAAAGCCAGGCAGCCTTCTTACAGTGTAGCACTATTTCAGTTTAAATTTAAGCCACAATACTGAAGTGAAGAGAAACCAAAACTTTGACATGTTCGTCTTTCCTGCCTGGAATTTGACCATTCTCCCGAACAGCTTTCTACAATTCTGATTTCCTCAACTCCCCAGTCCCCAGGGTATAGCTTTGCTCCAGATCTTCTCTCCCTCATTCAGAGATTTCTCCCATCAAGCTTTCAAGTCTTTTTGTCAGCCTGGTTCATCTGTGGGAGACAATTCTGCACAGTGCTGGAGAAAGGTGAGTCCTACATACTGGCTAAGACACGTTTGTGAGTGCATACTTCAGCGACTGTGCAACAGGAAACTCTACATACAGAGCTGAAGGACAATTTAACTTGCTGCCTCTGTTGAAAGAGACTGTTACAATGCAATGCGCATTTGACACAACAGGCTGGTTTGAGTTCTCCAACACATCCAATGCAAGCTGCTAGCCAGCCATTGAGCTTATCGAGAGTGTTGTTGCCAGCTTGGCGTGCACTCATCTTAAATCTTTCATTGCCAGGCCCATAAACCATCCAAGCCTTTTCCAACACAAGATGGTCCTGCAATGATACTGCCTTTTGTCCACCAAAAGTCAAACTAGTAAATTTTCACTGGTAAGCCAAGCAAGAGTTCAGGTGCACACTTCTGCACAGATAAACACAATTCAATTTTTCCAATACAAGTTTTACACCACCTTTCCTGAAATGACTTTCTTGAAAGGTTCCTTGAGTGTTTTCCTCTAAAGCACAGCAAACTGAGCATTGCCCTAACTTGTCCTGGCAGCTAATGGTGTCAAGATGCCATATCTGCAGGTGACAATACACAGCTGAGAGATTTATGGGATATGCCCTTTAATGTCTAGCAGTCTTGCATGGAGGAAGAGTGGATGCTGTGCCTTAGCAGCACCACAGAAAGCTGATGCTAGAGCGAGCAGCTCCGGCACAGGCTGAGCTATACTTTTCCCTTCAGCTGGGATTTAGAAGTCAGAACAATTGAAAGGACAAGGCTTTTTACTTGTGTTTTGCAGCCAGTCAGAAGAATGCATGCTTTCTGGTCCGAGACGCTGTACAGTTATCAGTGTCTGGTTTTTGTAACCATTGCTTGTTATTGTTACCTCACAGAGACTAGCAGGGAAGCTAAAAGAAACCCAAGCCAACATGTTTATTTATCTAAGAAGTTCTTATTTGACAAGTGAAAAACTAAAAATCGGAAAAACGTGAGGACAATCTGTTGTAGAAAAAAGTATTTAGTTGTAACTCAGAAAAAACAGCCAAATGGGTGATCTGCAATATGATCAGAAATAAAGGAAAGCAAATATACAGTATGAATACAGGTATCCATCGTACCTGATCTGTGAAAGAAGAGCTTATATTCCTGCTTCTGTGTAGGTTATATCTTAGATTTCAAAGCTCTAACTGCAAAAAGTGTAGCAATCTCTTAAAAATACAACTGCTCTTAACCAACAGGCATATCATAACTCCTCAGACTATAATTTATCAGCTATTTAAATAGAAAGAGATTGATCATGAGAGGCCTTACAAATCCTATCCCACCGTCAATATTCAATAGTGTTTTAACATACTGGAGGGTTTGTGTTGCCCAAAACACTGGGATGCAATGATTTGCTGGCTAGGATTTGTTATGTTTCTGGTAGCACAGATGGATGAACTTTTGGTCGGGGGAATTTCTCAATATGATGGAATAAATTCTCAGCTGCCACGTCAGGGCGTGAGGGTCCTTGTCACTGGGGAGAAGACAGCATGCCCCCCATGCAACATGCTTACAGGTGTGTGTGTGTTGTGTTTGTGACCACACACACACAGCTCTCTCAATGCTTTCAGACTGCACTCTCCTAAAGAAAGCTTCCAGTTATCAGTTAAAAACAACCAACTGTAGTCACAGTTGCCACTGAAAAGGCAAGTACAGACAACTAGTTAACCGGTAAAAGGAAGAAGATAGTTGGATCCAGACGCTGCTTGACAGGTCTTGCTAAAGGTTAAATTCTGACCAGTCCAGCATGGAAGCAGTAAGATGAGAGAAGAAAGCATATAGACTTGCTTCTCTGTCAGATCATTATAGAGTTCAGGGACACACATGCATTCCTTTGCATATAGAAGAATGGGGAGAAAAAGAGCAAGAGCAGAACCAAGAGCTATTGCAAAGTCGACTTGTCATCTGTGCTGAAGAGAGCTTCAACCTTTAAGCAGCGGATGGCAGGTGAGCAACGTCAGTAATTTCTGAAGCAAAACATGCTCACGTACTTTTCCCAAACTGCTCTGTCAATTCAGTTTCATCAAGCGGGGATCTTTGCCAGGTTCAGACAGGACAGACAAAGGAAAGATCGCCATTATACCCAGAGACAATCATTGCCATGATCCCACAAATCAGGAGATACACTTTCCCAAACCACTTGGACTTTTGCACTCACTTCCACGGCTTAGATTGCCTGCAGTCCTGAGACGGCTACTGACAAAGTTGGTATGTACACACACTCCTGAGCTTGACTGTTGGGTAACAGCTCCGTTGTGAACCCGGCTGCTGCAGGTCACAGCCGCAATGGGATATATTGCCATTTGGGTAACATGGACCATGTTTCTGAGATGCCAGCGAGGCTAAGGTTGTTTGCCAGAGACACTAGGAGCTATAAAAGGGTTCTTGGCCTCTGAATGCATTCCTCTTGCTTTTGCCTTCTTTCGTATGCTTTTTTTTTTTTTTAATGAACAGACTTCTGTATAATTTTACGTCATGGTACATCTGTTATTATCCTAGACTAAATGCAGATATTTCATTACTTGTTTTTTGAGGTGGTTGTGCAGACCCAACTCCAATTCTTCCAAACAGAGCAGAGACCATACAGAGAAATGTTTCCTTTCCTGTTAAATACTTATCAGCAGGTTTAAAGAGTTGAGCACATTTTGCTCAAAAGAAATCATTCATTGACAGCAGAGAATATGCAGGACTAACAAAGGCAAAATCATCCATCTTTTCTCTGACCTCAGCCTGCTACAGACCTTCACTGCTCTGGGGATGTTTTCTTACAAATGTACTTATTTCACAGCTGGAATATAATGTTTCTCCCCACCGCTAGAAATGGAGAAGCTCCTACCAGCTTGGAGCAGAGACTCCTTCTCTTGGAGCAGAACTTCCTGTAACCCCTCACTGGACATAGAACAGCTCACAAAGCTGAGAGGTCTCACAAAGAGCACCTTCCCATTACGTCTGTTCACAAGACAGGAATTCTCATGCGATGACAGATGAGTGAGAAGTCTCACTGAATCACACTGCAAAATTTTCTCCTTGCTGGAATGAGATAGTGTGCTGTAAAAAGCTGTTTGAAAATGAACAAGTCTCAGTTGAAATAAGTGAGAGCTGACAGGTTTGGTCCTGCACATTACATTCTTTTGTAAGCCAGAGAGATGCTTTCTGTGAAGATTTTCCATGCTCTATTAAAAAAATATTTTTTTGTCTTTCATATGTGCTGTAGACAGAGACCGCTTAACTGTAACGGTGAATGGGATTTATAAGGAAAGCTACATTTCTAAAGCAAGACAGAAGAAAAAACAAAAGACTTCATATGTTTAAAAGATTACATTTCAGACTATGAAAGGATAAGAAACTAAGGTTCACTAAGTGTTACTAACAAGACAGAAAGCTACCATCAGAATCCCAAAGACATACTAGATATAACTTTCTAAGTCACAGGAGTGGGCTGCAGGGCTTCAGGGTTCTCCTGCTCTCACAGAATCACAGAATGGCAGGGGTTGGAAGGGACCTCTAGGGACCATCCAGTCCAACCCCCCTGCTAAAGCAGGTGCCCCCAGAGCAGGGTGCACAGGAACGTCTCCAGGCAGGTTTTGAATATCTCCAGAGAAGGAGACTCCACAGCCTCCCTGGGCAGCCTGTGCCAGGGCCCTGTCACCCTCACAGTAAAGAAGTTCTTCCTCATGTTTAGGTGGAACTGCCTGTGCTACAGTTTGTACCTGTTGCCCCCTGTCCTGTCACTGGGCACCACTGAAAAGAGTTTGACCCCACCCTCTGGACACCCGCCCTTTAGGTATTTATAAGCATTGATGAGATCCGCTCTCGGTCTTGTCTTCTCCAGGCTAAACAGACCCAGGTCTCTCAGCCTTTCTTCATAGGAGAGATGTTCCAGTACCCTCATAATCTTCGTAGCCCACCGCTGGACTCTCTCTAGTAGGTCCCTGTCTCTCTTGAACTGGGGAGCCCAGAACTGGACACAGTACTCCAGATGTGGCCTCACCAGGGCAGATCACCTCCCTCGACCTGCTGGCCACACTCTTCTTAATGTATCTGTGTATCAACCTGGTTATCTTTGGCTGCTCAAGAGAAATTATCTCAAGAAGAGTGGTAGATATGGCCTACTCAGGCCATTGGTAGATATGGCCCACTCAGGCTCTCCATAGTCTACGAATTGAGGGGAAATATTCAGCCTAATATTTGGCAAACCTACCTCAACATTTCACTTTGTCATCATCCACAATAACTCATGTCTTGTACATTGGAGAGGAAGGATGACTGAGGAGGAGGAGGAAGAAGGGATGCAGTTGCATAAGTAATGAGTAACCTAAGTTACAGTGCGAGATTTTGGTTAGGCTTTCGGGAAAATCCAACCTCAAGCCTCAAATTCTGTGTTGCAAGAGCCAGTTTTGTACCACAAGAATGAAAACCAGTATTTCAAATTTCATATCTAATAAATCTGATGTATTTTGCGTGTGTACTGTAGACAAAGCTTATTTTTATTACTGGGGAAAAATAAAAGCTAACAATTAAAAGCTGCAGCTAGAACACATGATTTCCTTCTTACAAAAAAATACAAACAATCATATATATGTGGGGAACATACTAGCTAATACATTATCTTTTGCGTCTGTTTATTGCTAACTTGATGCGAGATGTTGATGCTTTTACTCACAATGAGTCAACCCTTACTCTCTAAGCAACTCTATCATTGACTGAAACAGACTTGCAAGAAGAGTGAAGTACTACTTGGGTACTCCTTAGGGGTGACAGCACCTGGCCTTGGAAGCCACCCTAATTTTAAATATACTTTTGAGAAAAGAACAACGTTTAGGCATTGCCACTTTTGATTGTTAAATTGCTATGACAAACTTTGCCAACTGGCCCACGCATACACGAAACAGAACTACAAATGTTTGCATCCAGCACAGAGTGGTTACAGAATAAGCTTTATATGCTTGCATCTACACACACACATAATTCAGCTCTTTGAATTAGAACCAACTTGAGCAAAAAACAGTCCAGAAGCTTTTACCATTGAGCTGAAGCAAAGGCTTCGGTGATGTGGTTCTGCTCAGAGCTCTCTATAAAACAGAGCATCTTAACTGGAAGCATGGCTGTGTGAATCCTTTGGGAGTGAGAAAGCATCCAGCTTGTCTCCTGGTAAATACGTCACTGGCGAGGAAACTGGCAAGCCTATGTGAAAGGTCTTCAGCAGCAACTGAGAGCTGGAAAACGTGATCCAGAACCTGCAACAAGGGAAAGCATTTCCTTGTTAACCCATCTCTGGTATTTGCCCTGCAAATACACTCTCTAGCTTCATTTGCTACCTGATGCTCCCCCTGAAATCAATGACACAGACAATAGATCACGACAATGAGAGGCAGAACACAGTGAAGGGTCTTCTCAGCTCCTCCAACCCCCCATTTCTGTGTCAACAAACACAGAGTTGCATCTGTTAGGCTATACCTAATGGTTGCACTTTACTTCCTATACCTTTTCACCGACAGAACAGCAGGAAAAGAAAACTCTGAAGGTACCAGAAATTCAGGCAGGAAGACAGATGATCTGTTCTGCTTCTGAGGAAGCCCAAGACCGCAAGAGACCAACAACACCCAAGCAGACACAGGCACTTACTCTAGGGACTGGAGCCAAATTAAATGTTTCTTTTTAAAAAAATATAATGAGTATCATTAATATTTTTGTTTGAGGAAACTACTGTAGTGGCTTGCTTTTTTTGACTGACTAATTCCCTAGAAGAAAGTGAGCGCTAGGAATGAAGAGCTACCACTCAGGAGAGGTTTACTAAACTTATCAGAAACTTTTGTTTGCTTCTGTATCTTACTTGTCTATGTCCTGGTTTCACGTCTGTGAGTCACAGGATCACAAGATCACAGACCTGCTCAGGCTGGAAGGGACATCGGATGTTTCTAACCCAGCTTTCTGCCCAAAGCAAAGTCAGCTGCAGGATCAGACCGGGTTGCTCAGGGCTTTGTCCAGGTGGGTCTTGAAAACCTTCAAGGATGGAGACTGCACAGTCTTCCTGGTCTTCTGCTCCACTGCTTGGCTGTCTTCATGGGAAAGCAGCTCTCCTTATATACAGTCTGAACCTCTCTTGTTTTAACTTATGTCCATTGCTTCATCTTCCCACCACGCAGTGCTAAGAGGCTGGCTCCATCTTCTTGAGTCCTGCTGAGGAAGGCAAATAAACCAGCAGGTATACTCCCAAAACTAGTATGATGGGAACTTTTACAATCAGATTAAGTAGGAGCATGTATTATCAGCTTTATGACAGTAGACCTATTTTCTGAAGGTAGTGTTACATGTAAAGTAATACAGACATAGAAATATTGACCAATTCTGACAGAATATAGCAAAACAATCCTTCAAGAGATTAAACATTTATCAAAAATAGACCAGTCTGACTAGTAGTATGAAAAAATCTAATTCAAATAATTATTTTCTGTGTTGGTCCTCAGAGATAAATAATTAGACATAAACTCTCCAAACATTTGACACTTGCATGGCCATCCCCCACACATACACATAGTTGTAGGTCCATGATATAGATTTTTTTTTAATGCTGCTTTTACAGGGAAGGGTACATCAATATTCTCTACAATGTCTTTTGAAAACAGGCATGAAGTAGGTAGAAGCACAGCAGATGGAGAATCTTCATACATGTAAAAAAGATATCTTGTAAAGCAGATGGTGATCAGTTGTTCAAGTCAACTAAAAGGAGTCACTGGTTTTCTTTTTATGAAAGATACTAGCAAAAAATTCCAGTTATGAGGGCAGTGAGGGCTGGACCACACGGGGACTCTTTGAGAGTAGGCTCAGTAGAGCTTTTTAGGAACATCTGTTGGAGGCGAAGGGTCTGTTGTGAGATACTTCTGCTTCAAGGCAAGGGTTAGATGAAGTTTAATTTCTGTCTATATTCTGGTTTCGTGATACCCATCCCGGTCTCATGGATCTAGCTTTTCTTTGTCACCTTGAAGGGTTAGCTCCTAGGCTTTTAATGTCACATATGAGTCTACTTAAAAAAAACCCGAAAAGATAACTGACTGCTGGAGATAAATAACAGAAAAATCATGAGGGTCGTGCAAGGACAAAAAGGAGAGCAAATGAGTAAGGAATTCAAAGACCTGATGGACAACGGAGAGATGAACATCAAGAGAGGTGTAAGGCCATTCTTGATTTGCTGAGAAACATGGTAGACAATACTGTTGAGTATCATAAATTCTTCCCAAACCGTAAGACTTGTTTCCCGTTGCCAGCAGACTTACAGATTCAGAGAAAAGCTGTGGATGGACAGAACCCAAGAGGAAGAGTAACTGCCTTGGGCTGAGAAGTGCTTTTATTAGCAAGACTTTGCACCTCTGGGTGACAAGTTTCTTTCACCCACATGAGAGATGAAGTAACTGAGAAACAGAACTGTAGGCTCTTGAGTGCCAGGACCAGCTCCTACTCACTTTGAAGCCTAGCAGAAAAATGTTTTTTCATTAACAATGATGTTGTACATTAGCTCTTAGTCAGAAGGCCACATAAAACAGGATCCTGGTTCTGCCACAGCTCTTGCCCCACAAAACCTGATTCTTGAGCTCCAGTGTCAGGATGTGTTCAGACTGGCCGGACAGAATCTGATTTGCAAATTAGAGTAGAGTCTGCTAAGGTAACTGTATCTGCTACAGACTTGTCCTTATAAATCTGTACTTGCTTTACACAGGAGGAATGGTTAGCAGTTAGAGTGCCTGGCTCCTGCAATACCCTGAGGGGAACAGTAGAAGAGTTATTTGCATAGCTGCAACAGGCTTCAGACTGTTGAGTGATTGAATGAAGAATGAAAATAAATATATTCACCATGAAAGGAGACAATTTGAATCCAGAGCACTTTTTCAACCATCTACAGAATATTTAATTGGTATTAAATTGGAGCTTGTATAGTGTAAGCAGAACCCTTCAATTCTACCATGTCTGTCTAACCACAGAAAAAAAGGAAAAACACAAGTGTCCTTATAAAGTTGAAGCCTGTGGGTTTGGATTAACAAAGCGACATGATGGGTTTTTTTTCTTTTTTAAATCAAAAGTTCAGTCTGGGGTTTTCTGCAGATTCCCCATACCTCTGCCCTGCCAGGCTTTGACTGAAAGGGACAGCAGAAGTATCAAAATAACTCATATATTCCTGTTCTTGCAATATTTCTGGCCCGACCAAAACCAGGATACTTCTGCTTCCCCTGACCACTGACTGACTGAAGTCTGTTCTTCCAGGACAGTTATTTAAGAGGTGTGACTGTCAGACCCAGCCAAACAGTGTTTACTTCCTCTGCCAATCCTCCTTCCCAGAGATTGCTGTCATTTTCCCAGGGGTACGTATGCTCAGAGTGGGGCAGTGCTTCGCCAGCCTCCCTGAACCGTGTGCAAGGCAGCTATTTTATTGCAGCACTTCACAAAGGTTTTCCTCCCACTTCTTTTTGTGCAGCCACACGTGTTATACATCCCCTAATGTGGGGAAGAGCTGCACACATGGATCAAAGCTGCTAACAGAATCATGGAATAAACGAGGCTTAATAGGCTAACTACTTCAAATGTGATTAAAGTTACAAGAAACCAATCCTTCTCCTAAACCGGGCCTGGCAGTTCCAGGTTAAAAACTGATTTTGTGAGGTTAGATGCTCTTCTTCCACATTAGTCTAGTTTCTGTATTTTTCCCCTCTTCCCACAAGCTGTAATTTGCACATTTCCCGACAGAACCCTGCCAAGCCATCAAACAGACAAGCTGGCAACTTCAGGGACTGAGCAGCAGTTTAAGCAGGAAAGAAAGAGCCAGCCAACTACTCAGCTCCCTTCCCCCTCCCAGCAAGTCTCCGCAATAATTTTGTAGGTCCTGGCATTTTTTTTTTTCACCTTGTATAACCAGTAATTTATCAAGTTTGCCTCTCCCTGTGACTTGCAGACCTGCATATCGTATTGATTTAAAATACAGGACACATTAAACTTCAGAGTCTTCCCTTGCAGCAGATACTGCATGCAATCGCAACTTTCTTCACGTTCATCTTTGAAGGTATTCCACATATTAAGGATATGAAACCAGATGATTTATTCATGCTAATTAAGAGTTATTGTGACAGAGGGTGATGTGAACGTAAGAGAAATCGGGCACAGTAGTGATAGATCAGGTGTATGTTCATATATTTTCATCTCTGTAAAATCTGTCATGTTATTGTTAGGTATTTGTAATCAGCCAGCAGTAAGTTCAGGACAGGAGAAGACATGCAACTGGTGCTACTTGGAATATGATGAGATTAAATTGCTAAAGAAAGAGGAAAGACAGTATTTAGGAGACATGCTTCAACACATACTGGATTTTTTAAGCACCCATCATTTTCTGCATCAGTGAGGCTAGGACCATTTGCAAGACCAGTACCACCTGGTAAAGGACAGCTTTCCTAAAAGGAAGAGCTAATAATCAGAAGGGACCTACGCAGAGGTCTGTGTAATCAAGAACACCATGGAGAAGGTGCACAGGGATTGAGCGTTCGCTGCCTTTCACAATATGAGAGCTAAGGGACCTCAGATGAAATTAACAGGTGGCAGGTTTAAAACAAGCAAAAGGAAGTACCTTCTTTTAACCCATTACATTATGGAAATTCATTACCACCGGATGTTGTGGATGCCAAAAGCTTGCACAGCTCCAAGAAGTGATTAGACAAGATAAGGTGAGAAAAGTTAAACAAAGGCCGCTGAACACAAAGGCGTCATGGTTGTTGCAGGACACCCTGGAGCCACAGACAGTGGGGGAAGCATGGCTATACCCTTGCCTGTTCTTATAGCCTTCCTGACACGTCTGTCCTCGGCTGCCGACAGAGACGGGGTAGTGCTCCACAGGGCCCTTTGGTCTAAGTAAGAAAGCAATCCTTACACCTCTATGTTAACTGGCGGTCGATGTACCAGATCTGGCCAATAAAGCAATTCTACCTGGCCTGCTCTCTTTTCCCAGAGGAGTCCGGGAATAGCTGTTCAAGAAGCAAACGCCACCCAGACGGCTCAGCTACACTCACTCGTCACCCAGCACAGAGATGAATGGCAGCTGCTGGAGGTGCAATCCCTGCCAGACAGAACCACAGCTCCCCGCTCCCTCGCAGCAGCAGCCGTCGGGCTGGCAGGATCCCGTCCCATCCCTGGCTCCCCCAGGGAAGCAGGGAGCACCTCGAGGGGTTTTCTCGAGACAGGGTCAGGAGGACCATTTATTGTGTGCGTGCAGGAATGGAGAGAGGCTGTGGCCGGAACAGTATGAGCAGTTACTCTGTGAGAGAGGGTGATACCTCCTGCCTGCGGCACAGAGGACGTGTACCTACAGCCTAGGCTTAGCGGTGGTGAACGCTCGAGCATTTTCTGCCTCGCCTGTCCATTGAAACATGTCATAAAACAAAGTATAGACCTAAAGTCTTCTGTATCTGTTTTCTGCTCTCCCAGTTCACATCCACTGAAGGGAATGGGAGCGCTGCTGTTAGCTGCTGGGGCATAGGACCAGCCAAAAAATGCAAGCCTTGTGGTACGGGGTTTTTTCCCTCTATTTATCATATGGTTTTCCTTCTTATGTTGCAGGGGAGAGTTATATGGCAAATACATAACCTGGTGGACTAATCTAAATAAAATCTCTACTCCAGCTCCTGGAGGTAGTTACCTGATCTCCTTATTCAGCATAGATTATATGATTCTCAGGTCTTTGAATGGCAGAAGCCAGAAATACCCCTTAAAACATAATGTACATCTGAATACATTTGATTTTGTAAGACGATGTTAATATTCAAGGAACATAAGAAGCACAAGTTCATCATCAAGTGTTCCAAAGACTGATCAATGTTCATTTATGAATGCATGTATAATGTATATCCCTCAGTCATAAGTTCATGGGTTATGCGCCTGTAAAGAAATCTGTGAAAACTTAAACAAGAAGCTGTCATCCCATCAGCCTTGAAAAGCTGAGACAGCAGAGAAAGGTACTTTGCTAATGGAGCTCTGGTTCTATTTTTGCTTTCTACTTAATGATTTTCCTTCTGCCTTTTAGTTATTTCAGCTACTCTGCAATTTAAAAATAACTATAATGCAGCAGAATAAAACACTTGTGTTTCTAGAGATCCTTTAAGAAAACTGGATCAGAACCTTCCTTATAGCCTCTGTCTAGACAGCACTGCCTTTTTTGAAAAAGATTGGGGTTTTTTACTCCTCTGGTTTCACAGAGGCAAGTATCTTTATTTGTGCAGCAGGAATTAAGCAATTATGAATAATTTCATGATGGATAATATACATTTTAGACACATGTACATAAGGAACATCTTCCCAGGAAACACCACACTATCTCCTCCAGAAAAAAAAGAGAAAAACTCATAAAAAATGGGAAGGAGACACACCCCCACTTTTTCTTGAGCAGAAATCCCTTACATTGCTAAAGCATTAAACAAGTCATTTCTTCAAAATACAGCCTGCTGTATAAATCACTGAACAATGGAAGGGCTCTTAAAGAACCAGAAATGCATCAAGATATACTGCCATGGATGTATATTTTTTCAAGACTCCTCCAACCCCTTTTTTTTTTTTTTTCTCATTTTCCCTTTTTCTTTTCAGTATCTGACGAATAAGGTTCCTTATTCTTATCCCTGCAGAGGGCAACAAAGAGCTTTGCTGCTGGTCAAATGATTTGATTTGCACCCTAGTGAAATACTGTAGCCAGTTATACCATCCTCCGGCTACCAGGCACTTGTGAGGCCCCTATAGGCAGCCCGAAGCTCTGAGCTGACCCATCACCTCTCTGGACGTGGTGTTGCTGCCTGGCTGGCCGGGTACTTGGGCTCCACATCAAAGGCTTGATTGTTCTGACTTACTGGCCCATGTGTCTCTCAAGGAAACGTATAAGCCCTGTAGAAAAAGGAATGCAGGCAGGAAAGCTAGATCTGTAATCATGTAAAACATCATATAATGTTTTGAAGGGGTTTTTTCTCTCCTCTAACGCAGTTGTTGAAGTACCAGGCTTTCAAAAATCTTCAACCAATAAATCAGTTTTTCTTTGGAAGAATAGAATCGTTGGCTTAGCAAAAGGGCAGGATAATACATAAAACACGAGTTACATGTAGAAACCATTTTCTGATTCTACACTTTGCTTTTTTGCAGGAGATTTTATTAGAAAACCTGAAATATTTGAGTACACGGTAGTTCAATCTGTATTCTGCTACATACGAAATATTTTTTCTTACCCATATCTCTTCTCCCCTACCTATAGGGCTAACTACCACTTTATCTAAATGTCTGTGCGTACATTTGTGAGTATGCATGTCAGAGTGGGGGAGAGTAGCGTTCACTCTGCTAGTGTGGACGTTTCCAGCGCGCCATACGCATTATGGCTTGCAGCACAGCTCGTGCCCGCAGGCTGACAGGTTCCCGTCCTGTATCTCTTCATTATCATGAACCCCTGACAGCACGGCGAAACGTTCAGACAGCAGGCTGAGCTGCATGAGTCCACAACTCAGCCTCATGAATCAGGGCTATCAGTCATCAGGTGAAAGATTACACTGGCAACTTTGAGAGACGTTGAGGAAAATACAGTAGAGCCTTAAATAGCAGGTAAAGAAAAACCTAACAGCATTTTCTGTTGAGTGTGTGAGCAGTGCGGCCTGGCTACATTCAGCTGGCTGCAGTTATGAATGCATGCATAGATGCCTACCAATATGCACCTCAACATTCCCCAAAAACCTACCAGTCCTACCAAATCTCAAGAGGTTTGGGGGAGGGGGAGTTGTGGGGTTTTTTCTTCTTTTCAAACTATAAGTGATACTAGGGAGTCGAACAGCAACACAAAGCAGTGCAAGCCAGCCCCACGCTGCGGCGGTTTGTTATAGAAAGGCAAGCCAAACGCCCTTTACTAAAGAACTCTCCATCACATCTGCTGCAAAGCCTTGTTCAGATCTTGTAGCTGAGATGGTCAAAGGATAACTGCAAGCAGGTAGGACGGAGCATTGCCTATCAACAGAACAACTGACAGAATCGTATGGGGAAATCCAGGACGGCTTTTGGCCACACCAGTCTTTTTCCAGGTCTGAAACAGTCTGGGAGAGCTCATCCCACATTTACATAGGAAGGAAGGGTTTGCCTCCCGCAGGCTTAGCACATCGTGGGTACAACCACTCCCTCAGGTGACTCAGACTTTCACATGTCGTACAACCTACGCATTTGCAAGTTCAGGGCCTAAAACAAGTTTAGAAGTTTCAGGGCCTGGGAAAAATATCCTGGAAATGTATACAGAAAAAGTTACTATTGGAAGGTTTTTTTCCCTTGGGTCTGGTAGGGAAAAATTGGGGGTGGGGGGGGTAGAGAAAGGAGGCTTTCATGTGAAATACCGTGTCTCAGAATGAGCAGTGAAAGAATGTTTAAAGTAAAGTTTACAATGATACTGGAATTTTTCTGTAAATGGATGTTTTTTCTAAACATCTCCTTCCATCCCCTCCCCCTCCGTACTTTCCAAGGAAAATATTTGCTTTCCAAAATTGCAAGATTTCCAAAATTTTTACGTCTGTAGTAAGGTTAGGGAGGGCATAGGACTGGGGCAAAGATCTGGGCCAGTAAGGTAGGTTAAAACAAGACGGACACGTTGTAAAATAAGGTTTATAAAACAGAAACTCGAGGTTAGGTTTCTGGTTGATACAGGTATGAGACCCTAACCAGGTTTGAGGAACAGAGGTTATTCCTGGAAACCTGCCGTGAGGTTGTCAGCCTTTGCAAATGTGGATGATCTGACCTGGTTTAATCCTGAAGATGACAAGCATCATTCTGTAACAACCAGGTCAGGTCTTAGGGTCCCTACCATTCAGGGAAAAGGGATAAAATAAGCTACAGTTTTAAAATTAAGCCAGTGTGTCAAAACGTTGCTAGACACAGCCAAAGACCAGCAGAGGCAGTGCCTGGACTCAGGCAGATGGCAATGAGGTCTAGGGAAAGGATGGTCATCTTGATCTTGAGATGCATTTTTACATCATCTCTAGGTTGATTGTTTCTGGAAATGAGTTTTCCTATCTGTATTATAAAGCTACAACTCCACTCACTGAGTTTCTCTTTGAAAGCTGCATACACTTGAGTTCTTGTTTTGTATAAAGGTCAGCACCACTTTCTATTTTCAAGATTTAATTTTGACTTCCTACCTTAGGGGTATGTCAAGAGGTAGCAAATACATTCAGGAACATCGGTGTGTGGGGAAGTGCCATCTTCAGCATTTGGTACAGCCATTATTATTCAAAAGTAAAATACCTGAACACATTTGTTTTATATACTAATGCTTTCTAAATTACTAAGTATATTTCACTAGCTGAATCAGCAGAATTTTTAGAAATGAAGTTTCATGTTCATAAACATATAATAAGGACAAAAATTTTAAATTTTCTCCTCATTTCTGGGTTTTCCTTTCCTGGAAGAAACAAACTGTTCTCTGACATCTCTCTTTTCCTCAAAAAGACCTGTACATGTTCTGCCTTCTCTCACAATCGCATTTGCATAGCTCAAATTGACCTGTGATAGCTGTCTGTGTGCTCATGGTAAATAAAAGGTAACTTGCACTCACCATGTTCTCAAAGTGCCTGACAAAGGTACTTTAGCCCAGGATAAGCTTTTCTCAGCCATGGAGCCAAATTTATTGGGGTCCTACTTCTCCTGACTAAATTTTGAGAAACTTAATTACAGTTCACAACCAGGTGCCATTCAGAAAAGCCTTTCCTAACATAACTCCCTCTAAGGACCCAGCTGACTTCAAGGAATTGTTTTTGGGAACTCAATTAAGAGCACGTCTCACCTGTTTTAATAGTGAGACCAGACCTTGAGATGCATTTTTACATCATCTCTAGGTTATTTATATAGTGTAACAATGGTGTTGCTTGTTAGGTTCATATAGATGACAACCACAGTTGAAAGCAGGTGGGAAAGGTTGATGCAGAATAAATGTATGGAGGGCAGGAATTAATCAGTAGCAGTGCTCATTGCAGAGGCATTTATCTGCAGTTTCTCTTGCATGCCTTCCTCCAGAGGCATGCTTTACATGCATCCCTCCTTACAGTGCTGCACAAGTCTCTCTCCACTTTGCACCATGCATTTTTCATGAATATTGACTTCTCATGCCTTCTCATACCTACAGGTCCATGGCCCCATAGCAGTTAAAAAGATTTGACAGCAGTAAGTTGAACTCTGTTAGCACGCATGCATCCCCAGAAATTCACTCTGGGGAGCCAAACCTTGGCATCGAACTGAGCAGTATCTCAGTTACATCCTCAAGTAACTCAGGGTCAAGGCTAAGAATAACTCCTTGGTGCGTACCCAGTTTACGGTGCTCACAAATTTCAGCCTTATTTGTGTAGGTACCACAACCGCACTGTGGGTTATCGGTGCATAACACCCACGCAAACACATCTCAGCCTTCACCAGGTCTCCTCTGCCCTCCCTTACAGCTCAGGAAATAGCTGGGAGAGGAAAATTCATTTCAAATATTTGAACCAATACAAAGTTCATTTCTTGGTGAAGGTTTCTATAAACCTTTCATGATTATTTCATGTGGATCCTTCCAAACTCAAGATCCCTGGCATGAAAATCCACGGAATAAAATTCTTCCTACCTCATTCACCCTCAGCAAATTTCAGCTGGGCTGTAACCCGACTGCGGACATTGACAATTCAAACAGATAATTTTGTTTCTGCATTTATAACTCGCAGTTCTCAGGGGGAATAGTTACATAAATCACACTGTTTTGCTTTTGTTCCTGATTGCACAATGTAACAGCGTGACCATAGCAGAGCGAAATTTTCATGTTACACCCAG
This sequence comes from Steatornis caripensis, assembly GCA_013398225.1. Classification (NCBI taxonomy): domain Eukaryota; kingdom Metazoa; phylum Chordata; class Aves; order Caprimulgiformes; family Steatornithidae; genus Steatornis; species Steatornis caripensis. The sequence goes on from VZSC01002968.1 coordinate 181,198, forward strand.
ATATGGATTTCAAAATTTCTTCTCCGTTGGCTTAGTACTTTGGCCACTGAAAGAGGGAAGGAAACAATATTATATAATTAACAAACGCAGCGTACATATTCAGCTGAAAAAGTAAACTACTAAAATTGGAATATCCTAAATGTAACAAGTGACAAGTTATACAACAAATACACTGTTTCTTTAAACTATTCTGACGGAATGTTTTAAAACACATACCCTAGGCAAGACTTATTGGTTATTCAGTATAAATGCATCAGTAGAAAGAGGGAGATACAAGTGAAGCCAGAGAAACATGCACAGATCCCTCCATCCCCAAAGAGCTTGGCAGGAAGCTACAGCTACAGCTCCACACAGATATTCTTTTGTCGAACCCAACTTATGTATTTCTACCTAATCCATAGGCTTTCTGAGCTCCCACTAAACTAAACCAGCCTCACAAACACACTCCTGCTCTATGCAAAACAGCTCTGAAATACTACAGGAGCCATCAGGAATGGCATCCTGATGGGTTTTAGGCAAGACTCATTTTGGCAAAAGATTTCTAGCAGCAGGCTGCAGGTTTAAATTCCCCTGGATATCTGCCCTGGGCTTCTTGGAGTTGTGCCTAAATACCTAACTACATTCAGGTACAGAGAAGACCAAATTTGCTTTCTCTGGCCAGGAAGGCTCACACCAGGGAGGGGATCAGCAGGGAGCCAGCAAACCCTGGGGCGAGTTTCAGAAGCACAGTCCTTTCCAGGGCTAGCCCCACCAGCCTCAGGCACTGAAGTATTTTTGGGATGTCGGTTTAATTTTTCCATTCATTCATAGGAGAGGTATAAGATGCACAGCTGTTTTGCTAGCCTGCCAATCTGTTCCCATCCCTTGCACTGCCTTGCACCGCGTGCAGCCGTTTAAACCATGGAAAGAGCAAGTACATAGTTTGGCTTGAACCAGAAGCTGTAATTTACTGACAATTTACATTGGTATCAATTACTAGACTGGGGAAAGCAGTGGAAAATCAGTCCTTTTGTTGAAATAGTTAGGTGTTGTGGGTAATGCACGTGAAGTGTTTTGAAACTGCTTCCGTCTGCTGGCTTGCAGAGGGATGCGCAAGCCCACTCCTTTGTTCCAATACTCAGCAGTGAACTTCACACGGCATTGACTGAGGTTTATGGATGGCATTTATTTTAATAATGCTGAGCGAAACCAATCCATGTTTGCTCAGAGGGAGCACGCGCATCTCTATGAAAAATAAAAACATTTTTTCTTGGGGGGAAAAAATAGTCTTACAAAAGGCTCAAAGTGAGTAAAATGAAAACCATTTGAGAAAGAGATGTTGCGGGACATTGGAGTCATCAGCAAAACTAACAGCTTAGATATCTGAGACTCGAGCACCTCCCCAGCACAGACCCTCACCCTGACAGACCATGCTGTTATTCTTCTCAATGAGTGTTAAACTGGGAGGAAGGGGCTACTGCCGCTTTGCTCAAGAAAAATTAATCTTCTGTGGTACTTCACGGTACCACAGCATGTTCTAACTTCCCCTATTATCAAATACAGTCCTGTGCTAATGACAAGCCAGACCTGCACCATGAACAGGAGCCACTTATTTTCTGAAGGAGAATAACACTTTTTTCCCCCCCTTTTTTCCCCCCTCACCTCTAACCCACTGTGTGCTCTGCTCTAATGAAAGGTCAGAGGTTAGGACTTTATTTTCCTCCAGACTATGAACGCTAAATAGCATCAGCACGAACAGTTCAATGACCTCTGTGTGTTCTGAAGCCACTGAAAAATGAAAACAAATGTTAATCTGGGCTCTGACTCAGACTCTCTTTGCTGATCTATACTTATGGAGCACATTAGGGCCACTTACGAAATCAGACTAAGCAGTGATCTCTGACCTCGCTCCGTTTTCAGATGGGCTTGCTTCATGTGCTGGAAGCCTGACGCTGCCGCTGGCCTCGCAGCGCGGGGGGTTTGCCGCTAGTTCTCCCGCGGTGCCCAGCGCTGCTCACGTGCAACTTACATAAGCCAGAGCAATCGCTAGCGCACATCAATGGCAATGCTCCAATTTAAAAGTAGATGGCTGGAGTAGGTGTTATTAGTACCCAGTGTCAAGCTGTGATTGCTCACATATGGCTGCAGGCTGAATAGCACTTTTGATTCAGGGCAGAGAAAGAAAAAGCTGGTGGTAGGGGAAAAAAAAGAACCTGAAGCAGGCTTGATTTTACTATTTTCTGATTTGAAATGGCTGGATTAGAAATAACTACAGCCAAAAAGAAATCAAGTTGAATGTCATTGAGATACCTATATGTATCAGCTTCTGGATTCCTAGGTGATCCTGGCCTTAAACCAAAAGTCGTAGTCCAGTGACATCAAAGCTACATGTTGAATTGAAAACCAGTTGTTTGCAAAAGGCTTCTGATGAAGAATATGTTCTTCTTGGTAGTATGACAACAGAAGCAAGAGAAATATTTTCCCTATAAAGATAATGTTAAACAGCAGTAGCGTTCTTGCATTTAATCTCATCTTTCTGAGACAGACACTTCTCGTTTCTTTCCATTTTTTTCTTTTACTCTACCTTTTTTCCTGTTCAATATCTCTAATGCAAATAAAAAACAGAGGTTTAAGTATGCACTATTGAGATCTGCAGATTACTATTAGTCTACGAATGCGAGCTGTGTTAAGACTGTTACAGAATTTGCCTTTTTTTTTCCCCTGAAAAAATCTCCTGGAGTAAAAATTATATATGCCACATTAGTTTCTATTTGAGTATTTCTTTCTGCAGGACTGCCTAAAAAGCATATGTTGTGCATATACGGTATTATGCAAGAGGAAAAAAAAGCAAGATATGAGACATGGTAGAGTCAATCAAAGCTTGCAAAGAGAAATAAACAATTAAATAAAATTATCTTTTGAAACAGTCAAGTCCCAAAACAGAAGAAAAGTGAACGAGCACTTCATTCGGGATGGGCTGAACATATTTCTAAGCTTACAGGTACATAAAGCCCTGATATACTACTATATTGTAGTTGCCTGCTTGTGCACTTAAAAGCGATGTGCAATTTTCTCTGCTTCAACAGGGCTCTTCAAGTGAAAAGGCTGAGCACTAAGGGTCAGAAACACTAGACATTCTCTTTCATAAAGCAGCACTTGTTCATAAATTTCCTGCATACTTTGAGTACAATTAGTTTCAACTGGTTTTAAAGAATACGATTTAGTATTTGCTTTTGGGGACATCACCTAGCATTGTATTTGCAACAATAAAACTAATGTTGGCCCACTTCAGTATTTACCATTTTCTTTGTTTCAGGTTTCAAGGTAAATCTAAGTCAATTGATAACGTCAACATATAGTGGTTAGCAATTTTATTAAGAATAACAAAAACGCATACATTATTGTTATTCATTATTTTTATGTCATTTAGAAGGGTGCGGGCTATGCTGACCGAGTTATTCAGAAGGTCAGGTCTTTTATATTGTGCTGGATACGTATATGGGCTGGTATTACAAAGTCAGCGTTCACTATAGGTTCTTTAAGTATTGTCAGCTGACACTCGAGAAAAAACACTACAAGCTTCTTAATGGTGACAGTCATAAGTGGGAAGATTAACTGTAAATGTATGTTCACCTTTAAGCTATAAAAACTGGTAAGACAGAGGAAGAAGAAGCTGGTGTGAGAGAAAGGAGGGAAGAAATAAATCAGCCTGTAGGAGCTGTAGATCACCAGCATTGCTGGAAACAAAGCCATTTCAATTTAAGGATGTAAAACTTAACTTAAACATGTCTTTTCTTGGGTTTCCCAACTTGCTGTCCTTAATCATGTTTTGAAATCCATCAGTAATTTTCATCAGCTATATCTTGATAGTGCTTTGCATGAGCAACCTCACTCTTGAAAACTCCCTCCTTACCTGACAGCCTGAATCCTGGGAGGACTCACCCAGTGATCCAGGAGCTGAACTGACTGCCAGTAGCAGGCAAACGTGTGCAAGATCCATCACTTTTTGTGTAAAATCCTAAATATTGAAGTATTCATCTTAAAAATATTTTGCCTTGGGCCATGAGATGAGCTAAGTCATTAACTTAGTGATGTAATTTTGAAAAGGAGTGAGGAGTCAAGGGGTGTTTTGCAGAACCATTCAGGAGAAAAAATACTTTCATTGCGTGTTTCTTGCCTACATTCCTGCCATCCTTTAAAAACTCTTTCATTTTTATTTCATTCTAGTTTTGAGGTTGTTTTGCATGTCTCCTCTTTCTTTTTCCTTTGCTTTTCTTTTAGGCATTTATAAAGCAAGAAGCATTACAGCGATATAGCCTTTTTATGTTATTTTCAAAGTAATTTGCAGGGTTTGACTCTGGGTACCAAATATTCATGTAATCTGTATAAATTGTCTATATGATATTTATGTAACTTATATAAGTATTTCTGTAATTATGTGTGAGGATACATACCATTATAATAATATAAAGCAGCATTAGCACTGCATAAAACTATCAAATGGTATAAAATGTAGGAACTTTTAAGAAGCCCTTTTTTCCTAAGTGATCTTACTTAGTATTGTGTGTTTGGATGGAAGGACAGTGCAAGGGGAGCTGAACGTGAAAGGAGGACTCTCGTCCCCCACAAAATTAGTTAGCTTTAATTACTGTGGTGGCTCTTTCCTCATGTGTTGGCAAAAAAATTTGCGTACTTAAAATATCACTCTTGTGATTGATCTAGTCTGAACAGAGTTTGGTATTCTTTCCTTGGATAGGACTCCAGTAGCCCTCTCTTAAACAGAGGTTATATAAACTTGGTGTTACTCAGCCTTACTTTTTTTCAGCGCCAAATTTTTAATTTGGGTCTATATAGCCTTTTCACAGGGTCTACTAACTGAAGGGACTCATACAGATTGCCTTTCACATATTGTCCTCCCCTGACTTCCCTGTGCAGAAGCCACACACAGACCCAGGAAATCCTGTAGAGCTGGTACACACCCATTCAGGAGCCAAACCCAGAGGAGAAAAAAGCATTGCAGCAAAGCAAGAAGAAAGTGCTGGAAGCAAGGCCATGTTTCTTGTTGCCCATCTCCATGTCCATTGGCTGATTACTACAGAGTAGCTCCTTTTCAAAACCCCCTGACAAAATGGAGAAGACAGAGGTATGAATCCTACTTCCTAGGACAGATTGCAGCTTTTGAGCAAGAGAGGATGGGGGTATTGTCTGTGCTGGGGACAAGATTTACTTCTCACTACCCTGAGTGAAGTGCTTCACATGTTGTCAGTTTGCATCTCATTTTACACTTATCATAAATACTCTGTCTTCACTTATAATATAATAGAAAATGTAGGTCCAGGTTGAAGTGGTGAGTGGTTATGGAGAAGAGGACATTGGTTTAATGAAAACAGACCATGAGAAACAACTTCCAGAAAACAATGGAAAGACAAGAAAAAATTATGAAAATGAAAAAAATATGCATTATCTTCCCTACCTTTTAAAAATATACCTCTTCCATACTGAGCAATACTGCTAGAAAATTAGTGATCATACACCAGCACTAGCATTTTTTTTCAGAAAGCTTGTTGAATGAGTTAGGTCTGTGAAATTTATGTGAGCTATTTGGAGCAAGAGGTAACTTTTATGTATTTGTACAATATCTAGCACAAGGTATTTGTAAATGTCTAGCCAGATAAATGGAGTTATTGGGTAGTGTCACCTAAAATGCAAATAACAATAGCAACAACAACAATAAATCTCTCTGTACTGAATAAGAATTTAACTCTGAATCACAAGTGGTTTAGCTTCATTTTTTGAAAAGCTATTGCATGTGTATCCAGCCAGACAAATGAGATCTGCTGGATCTCGTAACTCTTTCTATCTCTATAGGTCTAAAGAAGAAGTGCATGGCATGCTGGAAGACCAAGGAGTAAAACCAACAGGACGGATGGGTCGCCTTTGGCAACGTGAGCCAAGAACCTGCCAGCAGTCATGCAGACTTCTTGTGCAATGCTGAGCCTGCCAGTGCAACTGAGACATCTAGCTCAATGTCCAGCCATGCCTATATCTGTGCCTCTCTATGAACCACTGCCCAGAGTTTAGCAGGATGGAATAAAGTTTAATTAAAATTTTTTGTTTTAGGAATTATAGAATCCATGGCCAAATCAATATAACACAACACTATATGAGAACACCCTATGCAAACGCAGGAAACATATATGTGTGTCTATGCATGTATATATACATATATATACACACACATGTATGAATGTATGTATACATGTATATTTATGTATACATACATATGTATACGTATATCTGTGAGTGTATGTGTGTACACTCACTAAAGACTACAAAACGTAGGAAATCATTTTATACATCGTACAGTAAAGAAGAAAGAGTAAAAATCCAAAATCAGTACCACTACAGGATCCTCATGCTAAGAAACCAGTTGCATAAATATCAGAACAGATATTTTAAGTGATCTTACGGACTTGTATACCTTTTGGATTAATCTCCAGAACAAGAACCATACAGAAACATTTTCTAATCTGATTTTCTGATCCTAAAGCATAATTAATTTATTACGTCAACAGAAATGCGGCCTACGGGAGGAATAAAAATTTCATAAGAAAACTTTTAGTCCAGATGAAGTGTATTCCTCCTTACATCTTTTTTCTCTTCTTCAGTTTACAAGCATAAAATCTCTGAGGAAAAAAAGCCTCCCATATATGCCTCCAACTTTGTCATCACTGCCTAAGGTTGCTGCAAATACAGTTTGAAACAGACAGTCCTTGAACCCCAGGAAATAAAATGGACTATGGAAACTGACAGCAGCAGCTATAGATGAATGAAGACCACAGTTAGCTAGAATTTTTCCAAAATTAATAGATACACTAAGAATTCACCCCAAAACCAATCAGGGCCTCCAGGCAATGTCTTCCTCATCTCATCTGATTACTGGGTCCTCACATGAACATTGATTTCTATTGATTTAATTTAGATTGTCTCAGCTGAGATCGCTGGTGATATTACCACATTTCATATAATAAAAAAAGTCTTCATTTTGAAGTCACTGCACTCTCAAAAAGTGGGAAAGGGGGATTGGTTTTATAGGTCCAGTGAGTGGCAGAGATGGATGTAAAACCTATGTTTGCCAGCTCCTACCCCCATGTCCTAAAACAGTTCTGTGCTGGCATTCATCTGACTCATCAGTCTACGTGAACAGTAAAAATCCTGACCTAACTACACACTGAAAGGAAGGACGTCAAACCTCTGTGCTTGCTTTCCCGATTGCAATAGTGCCGGATGCCTTCCTAAGGCAGTTGTGTAAGTTGACACAATGGACACAAGACTCATATTTGCTTGTACTGCCTAGTTACATGGGAAGTCAGGCAGACCTATGGGATAATATCACAGCCACAGAGCTGATGAAAACTCTGGGTCTGGAAAGATGGTCTCATGTTTTCCAGACTCGTGTCCCAGGAAAAAGGAACTGGGGCCAACATCCCAAGACTGTATTGTGGCTAAAGACCAGAGAGTTCTTCAGAAACTGCAAATGTGCCCAAAAATGCAGTTGCATGGGTATGAATGGAAAGATAATTCCAGATGAAAGAAGAAATTACAGAGAGCAGAGTTCAAAATACTCCACAGACCCATTGTAACAGGGTTCATTTCCAAAGTATTCCAACGACATATTTTCACGTAGGTCTTGACGTGCCATTAAAACAAAGCTACTCCACGCTGCATCTGTCTTGGTAGACGCTCAGCAGTTCTCGCTGTCGTCTTCTCTCTCTGTGAGCAAAACTTGGCTGCAGCATTCCCACCTGTGCAGCTGTTTCTCAGCCGTGCACACAGACGAGTGGAGCAGGGGTGACACACAGCCACCGGGAAACAAGGCAAGACAGGAAAATGCAGGCTGGAGAAGAGGTTGTGAGGGGCCTAAGGGTCATTTCCAACCCTGAGGAAAGGGTAAGACTCAGGTTTGCCAGCTGGTGGAGGATGCAAAGAAAAGGCAGACCTGTCAACGTGGTAAGAAGGCTAGAGGACCGGGAAAGGATGCATGAGGAAGGGAGTTTTGTCATCCACCAAACTACAGAAACCTCTAAACAGGTCTCAACTTGCGGGCAGTCCGGTCCCCAGCATCACTGCCTAGACAGTATGGAGAGGCTCCTCGGCAGCTCTGTGCCAGTGACAGGACAAAGAGGTCAGTGTTGCGCACATCTGCCTTAGCGATTTCCACCCGAGGATGTGGTGGGCCGGCAAGGTAATGAAAACGTCAAGGGCAGTCTCTGTGCCTCTGCACCGTGTTTTCTCTCTTTCAGTGAAACAACTGTTCATAATCCCTTCAAAAATATCCCAGCTGCAGACTGGGAGCAGCTTTAAATCGAAGCACCTGCGCATCACACACGCACAGCCTTGCCATTATGTGCAGGGGCACTGACTCCTCTGGGGCACGTACCAGGTGTTTGACTCCAGGTAAAGCTGGATGGACAGATCGGCTAGCGGAGGAACACAGACTCTAAGACTCTCCTCCCCCTGTCACTGGATGGCCTTTCTCTGTCCCTGCTTGTGCTTCTCTCCCTCCCTCCAGCCTCTTAACCCCACACAACCGTCATGGAGCTGAGGCCCAGTGAAACAGCAGTGCTGGCTGATGCTTTTACGTGTTCTTGGTCTGGGATGACCATGCTTCTCCAAAGCACACCCAGGGCTTCACAGATTGCTCCTTGTCTAACACATAGCTGTCACTGCTCCAGAAAGGGACTGGTTAACTTCTGTTAACCGCCACTGCTCTCTCACGTGCCGGGGTTGGTAAAACTCCTCTTTTACCAACTCAGACTTTTGACAGATTTCTAACAAGCAAAACGAAGGAAATTTCCTTCTGAGCAGAGTTTCTTTCTGCCTACGCAAGATCCGCAGGCTTCCCCTGCTGCTGTTGGCTGGCATTAATCTTAAAATGTACAGTATTAGGAGCTACTCCAGTGCCCATTTCTTTCCTTTCTAGAACAGGCTCATGATATTAAAACATTATTAATTCAGACCATAGTGAAAATAGACCATACAGGCATATAGGTGAGACTTTCCCTGATCGCAGGAAGTATGGATATTAGAATAAGTAGCAGAAGAAAGCTGCTTTAAATGCCCCCAAGTCCACCAAGGCTCCTTCCTGAGGGCCAGGAGCATAAGCACGGTCCTTCCCTTTCCAGCCCTGTGTGCAGCTGCTTCACCACCTCCAGGAGCCACCTCAGTCCCCATCCTCCCACTCCCCTGGGAGCTGGAGCTGTGCCAAAGAAAGTGGGAAGGAACCAGCTCCTGCAGGTCTCATCCCCAGCAGCTCCCCCTATGTCACTGAAGAACAGCACATGTCCAACATAAACCATAAGACCTCTCCAAGACTTCCACCAGACAGGGTGACTTTGCATTGCCTCCTGTTCAGGCTAGTCATTAAATATCACTCTTTGGCCTAATGTCTGTTTCTTAAGCTTTATTTTTCCTCAGCTGTGGTGGGATTGGTGGGGTAGCGGTGGGATACTGACCTGGAAAGAATGAAAATCGTGGAATATGCTTGCAAAGCATATTCCGAAGACGAACTTTGGAAAACCATGTTTTGTTTTTATGTCTATACATTAAATTAAACTATCCAGTAAGCCAGGGTTGCTCAAGAATGTGATTTTGAGAAGGAGTGACAATTAAAATTCCTTATGTACTTTCCACCCTTAGAGCTGAGGCCAATGCATCTTAAAAAATAAAAAGTAAACCACAAACACATGTGCACACTGTGAGCATCTGATCACCTGACTTCAATCAATGGATATTTATTTATTCGAACCCTCTTTCTCAAAAGCATTGACTACCACAAGTGATCCCTCTGATCTCTTTACGGTGATGCCTACCAGACAGACAGATGGACAGAGGAAGGAAGGAACCTGCTCCAATTACTACTATGTAGATTCCCTTTTTTCAAGCAAGCCCTGTGGAACTTTTCTAAAAGCCTCCACCAGCGATTTGAAGGAGAGCCGTTACTGGCGGGGGGGGGAAGAGAGAAGAAACAGACTTTTATTGCTTTTAATGCAGTGGCTAGAAAAACAAGCATGAACCTTTTCTCCATCCCTTGTGTCTTACTGGCTTCTCACAGTCTTGAGCTGTCTATATTCAAAATAACACTACGAATAGGGCCTCCACTGGTCCAGGACTTTAGTCAAAAACTTAAATCAGACTTAGCCTCCCAGGGAGAGCAAAAGATTTCCATGTGATTTGAGGCTTAAAATGTGATTATTTTTTTTTTTTTTTCTTTATGGGAGCTGTCTGTTGAATCTCAGTAAGACTCAGCCACCTAACCCTCTTAGGCTCCCTTGGAAATCTCACCCTCAGCCAGATAAAGTACGGTATTTTAGCTGAGGAATGAAGTTAGCATTCATATGGCTGTCTGATCCCAGGTTTTGTTATTAGAAGACAGACTTCAAGAATGTGGAGACTATACAGCAGAATAATTAACTGTGGAACCTTCTCACTCCGTTAACAAAAATGATTATGCCCAACTACAGAGGCAAGAAAGTGAGGTCAGAGCAGAGATGAGAAGCTAAAAGCCAGCTGCTGGAATATGAGCTACTTCCTTCCCGCATTTAAAAATCAAAGACCTGAATGTCCTTCTGGATCTCAGTGAGAAATGGAAGAAGAAACAAAATGGTGGGAAGTAGAGAGCCATGCAAAAAAGGAGGGCACAACTCTCTTCTTTTTTTTTTTTTCCTTTTTTTTTTTCACACATTTTAGAAGATGCTCCAATTCTGCTTTGAGAAGTAATGTTTTAGCTGTTACGGACCAGTTTGCTCAGCACAGTTTGAAGAGGACAGCTACAAGGTGAAAAAGTAAGTGAGAAAGTAAAAATGCAGTCATGTCTAAATAATTCTGAATATATCAGGAATCTGCAGTCTCGGTTATAGTCTTCAGTTTTATTATAGAAAATTACAAGCATGAGCTTAAGGAAACTTGTTTGTACGTAAGAAGAAGTATAAATATGCTTATAAAATAAATATAACCTTTATTCTGCTGGGAATCCTACTGAAAGCTATATATGCATGTATATATATACACATATGTGGGGGTGTGTGGAGGTGGGGACGATATTCAGACATAGTAATGGAGCAGTATCAGGACTTTCTTCCCCTTGTCAATAGACTTCTCTCTGGGAGGGAGGGTAGCAGCTGTTTAGCAGTGTGATCTTACTAATATGAGCATCTTATACATCACAGGCACTCAGCATATGTCCAAATAATGCAGAAAAGTGAACTTAAGTAGATACAATTGCATCTGAAACTAGGGGCCCCAAAATGTGAAAATTACCTTGAAATGCAAATAAACAAAATAGCACCTTATTTTTCTGTTTTTCAGTATGAAATCTATGCTTGAATGTTGGTTCAGTAGGCATCCAAAAGCATCATCTCTTCTTGAAACATTAGCAGCCTTTTCTTGAGCATTTTGGCTGTTAATGTGTCTCAAGTACTAACCCAACTCAATTTTTCTTAAGTAGTAAGGTGTAATGAGCTGATTTTTTTTTTTTTTTTAATGTGGCCTAGCAGAGTAAAGCAAGTTAAAGAGCTTTGGCTTAGTTGAGACCTAAGATTATCAGGCTTTAGCTGCACACGAGCAAATTTAGCAGTGAATAGCAACTTGGTCCAGTCTGGGTCAAGGCTGGGGAAATCACATTTTGGGGAAGCGGTGATCCCCACTCGAAAGCCTTTGAAGACTGCAGCTAAAATTAGATGATGGCTGCTAGGCAGGGAAAGAAGACTTATTTTCGCTCCTTTGCAATATATCCAAAAGCCATGTTTTCAGGGAGATTTGGTGCTGCTGGGTGTGATTTCTATAAATCTGCCAGACTTTCAAGAACAAAACAGATCTTGCCATTCACCTGTGAACCAAAAGTTGACAACTTGGTCACAGAGATGAATATGTTCTTGCTTCCAAGAATATTTAGGAAATATGTATCATGTCATTGTCCCCATTAGTGTCAGCTTAAGACAAATATATGGGTTGTTTTGAGCTGTATTTAGGGACACCTAGTCTGAATCTCAGGTTTCAAAGGTGCTCTGAATTTCACGAATAACTGCTAGCCACTCTATAAAAACCAGGCCTCTTTCCACTTTCTCATCCCTTGCATTAGACATCCAACACCTCACGTCTCTTCTATAAACCTTAAGTGTTCCAAACCTATACCTACAGAAAGAGAGCTCAGAAATGAAGTCCTGGGCAAGTCTCTCTGGCCAAGTGTGAAAGGCGAAAGGGTGGCCAGAGTTCAGGCCCGCTACCTTTGAGGGGCCAGAGCTCTGAGTCACCAAAACGGCAGCTGAAACAGCATATTTGCAGAGTTCCTCTGACAAGAAACCTGGATGTCGGATGGGGAAAATTTTGATTCTCATGGGAAAAAAGTTTGGTAAGCATGTTTCACACCGAGCATGGTCCTCCCACACAGTTTGCAGTCCTCTGTTAGTTTTTCTCCTTATTTGGTAAGAAAACATATATAAAAATGTAAGTTTTTTTCATTTTCTTGTGGCTGAAGCCTCACTTACGGGCTTCCAGAATGATACCACTGAAAAGCGGAGTCTAACCTCAATGTTTGGTAAAAAAATACAGGAAAGGCAGCACCTCCCTGGAGGAACAGAGCAGAAGCAGTGAGCAATATTTCCAAACAAGTGGACAAACAAAAATATACAAAGCAGCCACTACAATGTCAGTGCACCTCTTCTCATTTCTTCTGGATATTTGAGGTGAATCAAAGCCAAGCCAGACACTCATGCAACTACAGGGAAACAGTCCAGATGTTTAGGACATTTTCCTGTGGCATTTCGTGACGAAAATCTGCGAAGTACAACAGTTCCTGCTCTAAGCTCCTTAGTGTTTGTATATTGTTCCACATAAAATAGACACTGACAGCAAAGATCCAGCTGCTTTTTGTTTTGATCTTGCTGTTTTGAGGAACGATAGATCTCCATTTGGCATGGGAGAACCAGGATTTCTTTGAGAACAGGTGACAGTGGTGAGGTAGAAAAATCTTTTTTTCCCCCCTCTTATTTCGCTTTCTTTCTCAAAGGATATGGAGTTTGTAGTGAGTATCCATGCTGAAAGCAACACAGTTGTTGAGAATTTACCAGTATTATCTAGTATGAGAGAGCCTCCTAGCATGCTCTCAAAGGCTAGCAACAAAAAATACTCGTTATAACTTATTCCTATCCTAAAGTTTAACAACTGCTTTACAGAACCCCTGCTAATGTACAAGAAATACCCATATGCAAAATGATAGGTGCCAGAGAAATCATATCCCTCTATTAAAGCTGTATTTATCTTACAATCCTCTTTTTTGATAGAAAGGTCATCTTAATCAGCAAGTGGGGGCAGGGAGTTATTGTTGGTAGGCACAGCCCCATATTGATGGTTCCTCTATACGTCAGTGCACGAGCATTAACATTGCTCAGATAATCTTGCTGGCAAGCAAAGAAACAACTATCATGTTACGTGAAAGAACTGAAGCTATATTGTATAGCAGTCATTAGCCTCCTTGAATCCGCTCATAATGATGAATGCATCATTCTGCCTGCCTGCAACTTGTATAACAAACAGCACAGCCAAGTCTTTTCCAGTTCTGTTATTCTATTTTAAAAAACACTGACATTTTCTTAAACAGACATAATTTACAATTTTAAGTAACACAACAGTGCCTTGGTGTGTAAGGGCCAGCAAGCAAACAAGACTCCTTTCACGAAGATTAAAAAAAAAATAAAAAACACAGTCTCGTGCTCCCTGAGGTCACCATGGCTTAAAACTGGGGTGAGAGGGGGAGGAACCAGGACCTTTCTGTGACATGCCTTTAGCTTTGCAATACGTATTATGCTCCCACAGTAGAAACCCCAAGTGCAAGTAGAGTTAAAAGGAATATGTAATGCCCACTGGGGACAAACAGCTGCCTGTGTCTACACCATCCTTTCAAAGCTCCTTAGGCAGCAGTTTTGGGGTCTGAGCCTCTATGCTGTTTTGATCCCTGATTTATATTCCCAGCTTGCCGGGGTTCCCCTGGCTACAGTACCACATGGGAAACATGAGGAGCGCCCAGCTCTTGCAGCACCCACCAAAGTGTCCCCCGCACATCATCTGGCGGATGCACACATTGCTGGGCACCACTACCTGGAGCATCCTCCACCTGCCAACATGTACCCCACCAGCCTGCGCAGGATGCCTCTCACCACTCACATTCCCAGGCGGAAATCCCTTTCCTTTATAGGATGGGCTCTGCTAGGAGGCAAGCTCTGCATACCCATCATCTGCGTGCCACCCATCTGTGTACTGGTAAGCACAAGGTGGTGCTCATGAACTGACCAGCGAAACCCTGACGTATGGTGAAATATTAGTAAATAGCATGAATTCCTTTCTGGTGGGCACCAAACAGACAACACTGTCTTGCTTGTGGCCTTGGTGCAACTGGGCTTCTCCACTGCCGCAAAGCTTTCTGGACAATTCAGCTTGTCTCAGTCTAGCAGCTGAGAACAGATCACAAACACGTGACATTGCAGACCTCCAGGACAAAAATAATGATGTACTTGTCAATGCTGAACTGCTGTGGCGCAGGTCTAGAGGAGGTGAGGGTGGCAGCCAAGGAGCAGATGCACTTTCCTCCCCCGCCTTGTGCAGAAGCTGCTGTAAAGGGCCGTGGAGGTGGCCTTTTATGTCTGGCATTAGCTTCTTGCTCTCTGTTTTTCCATGTTTGGAGGACAGCATGCTTCCGCCTGTGGCAGACTGTAACATACACCACAAGGTCAAACTGTGTTCTGTCACGGTGTGTTTGCTGAGGGCTTTAGTCTTGAATCGCAGCCCCTGCGTTAATACGGCCTATGGGAACCATTGTATCTCTGGCTGTCATGGCATTGGGTTCATTTGTCTCCCAGGCAGAGCACCTGGCAGCCTACTGTTCCCTCTGTTGACCTCCCATCTTTGTGGGTTGCACTCTGGACAAGGGGATCAGCGTTGCACTGTAAGACGCAAGTGATGAGAGGCAGCTGGGTGTCTATAGGACGTGTGAGATCAAGACAAATTAGGTCTGGGGCTTGTGTCTAGAAGGACTCTGCCAGAGGGCTTCTGGGACACAGATGCTTGAAGCAGCCCCTTATAATGAGAACAAGTTTTCTTGGAGACTCATGAAAAGCTTACGAGGTGGATGGCATGTACCCTGCACTGCTCTGCAAGGAAGCTCCGTAGGATTAACCTAGCGGAGTTAGCAGATCTGGCCAGAGATTTTTCATTTGAGCTTGATCTTTCTTTAGCTGAGGACAGCGATTTACTTTCCACTGGTTTCAAGACACAGACTCACAGATTTAAACTCTGGGTTTATTCCTTAAGAAGCCAGTGTGAAGCTTTCTGGACCCTGTTCACTTTTATTATCGATGCTCTCCTACCTCCCTTCTTCCCTCTAAGAGCTTTAGCACTGGAGAAACTCGGAGCAGACCAACAGTTCTCAGGTTACAACAATACTATGGGTTTACATGAACTACTGACTCATGTCACGGCTAAATAAAGCGTCTCATATAGAACTGCCTCAGACAAAATAAATACATAAACGTTCTTCTTTCCCTGAGGATTATCAAATCTGGGTTAGAGACATGAGGTCCAGAATTCAAAACCCTTCGCTAAAAATGCTGTCTCTCTATTTCAACAGCCCCTGGGACTGCAGCAGGAAGGAACAGCGTCTTGTGGACTGTGACAGCCTATGAAAAGTATGTGGCTGCTACGTTAAATTCCTGATGGACCGAAAAGAGCAGGTAACACACAAACTGCAACGTTGATATTATCAAATAAGCGAGCAAAACCTCTCTTGTGAGGGCAAATCTTCCTCACGGACTCCCAGAGCAGCCAAAGTGAGAAACATGATAGTAACACAGCGTGGAGGGCAAGGAGTCGTGAATTAAATACTGTCCCAAAAATCTGATCTCTGCATTCATGGTTCAGACTCTCTGCATCACAGTTAAAGTTTATTTAAGTGTTGGGGCTTTTTTTTTTTTATTGACCTTCAATGGAATTTGGGTCATGGAAATACTCAAAAAACAGCATTAACGCAGGGAAAAAACCAATATGTTTACATTCTAGGCTCCAAATGACATCATAAATGTCCTGAGCAGCGTGACAAAGGCTGCCGTCAGGATGTGTTTTATGACTGAGCAGAAACAGGAAGCATGGTGACTCACACGTGACAGCCCATACCTGGACATTTCCAGAAAATAAGAATGCAAATTTGGGGGCTTTATCTAAAAGAAATTCAAGCTGTGGATCTTTTCCAAAACATCTTAGGCTGGAGTATACTCCCTGTGTACATTCAGCCTTTTGGTCATGCTTGTATTTTGCTGAAGGAGCAAGTTTGGTAATATTTTCTTCACTCCCTCTTTCTCCATTTTATGAAACTTCAGCGCACATCAGTAAAATAACATGATCCACAGGGGAAATTGTCATATTTTTCCATTGTGTACAGGCTAGAGAAAATTTGAAATCAAATCTGAAATTAAAAAATTGGCAGAATATGAATTGAAATCGATATTAACTACAAACTTCAGCACAAAGTATATTTGTCTGATCAAAGCAATATTCTATATCCCGTGGAAGCTTTTGAAGAATATTTAAAAGTAAAACAAGTGGGAGAATTCTGTCTGTGCCAAATTTTGGGCTGTTTTTTAAACACACATCAAGGCAGAGCCATAAAGCAGCCAATTGCCTGTATCTTCTGCCAAGAGCAGCATTCCCTCTCTCTCTCCCCCTCACTTTTTCCCTCCTCCTCCCTCCAAACAAATGAGATCAAGATCAAGAAAATTGTAACAGGTCCTTGAAGCACTTTTCAAGTTTGCAGCAATATCGCAGTCATACGAGTAAAAACACATACATCCACCACCCCCAAAGTCCCTTTAGATTCTTCTGCCTCTGCCACCACGAAGGATCAACCACAGGACTGTGGAGGTAGTTAGTGACACAGAGATGTGACTGAGGGAAGCAGAGAACTTGGTAGCCAGTGGAAAGCTAAAAAGCAGAAGTTGGGTCACAGAGGGAGGGGAGAGAATGGGTAGCATTTGCTCTGGATGCCAAAAATGTCTCCCTACAGCTGTGCGCTAATATTATGATTATTATTTCGGCAGAGGCCTTTTTGTTTTCTTTCCCAAGCTGATCCTGCTTCCCTCTTGTGCAGGTATTGAGCTTGTGCTGGGCCAAAAAAGCAAAAGAAACAAGGTCACCAGTTTTAGATTTGCTGTGGTCTGTCCAAGATATATAACATGGGGTAGCAGGGGAAAGCAAGAGGAGGGGAGAAAAGGACCCGGTTAACAGTCACAACCCAGCAAAGGACCTTTGACTTTTCTAATAGTTTTAGTTCAGGGTGGAAAGGTGACAGGGATGAAGAAAAAAAGTTTTCGTTCCAGATTGCCTCTGATGTAAATAACTGATGCAAATAACTCGGCGTATCATTAGCCTGAAGCACTCTGAAGACACTAGAAAAGCATTGCTACTAAAATATCTTATTGGGGGAGGTTTACGGTCAGAGCCTTCCACTCCTCTCTCTCACTCTTCCTTCTTCTATCATACTACAGAACATATATCATGAAAGAGTTTTTATAGTTGTCACTAGGTTACATCAGCTCAAGCCCTGTGCACATCACATGCTGAATCAGCAGCCCTCCAAACAGTGCTGTCTGTGACAGACACCAATGTCCAGAGGCAGCGAGGCAGTTTTAGTTTCTTGATAGCCTGAAAAATGCCTTATATACAGCTAAGCTCTTGGTCTCGAGCAAAATTATTCCTTAGATCCCCCATTCCTTAGACCCCCACAAAAAAATCATACCTTTATTTCTTAGGAAATAAAGCTCCTCACTCTGAGATGTTTCTGCATCCTTCCTGCAGCTGGGAGTCCCTGCAATATGAGGCTTACAAGCACATTTTCTCAAAGCTCCCTAGCATGGGAAAACATCACAAAATATGAGACAGTATGCGTACAAGTAAGAGTAGAAGCTGAATTTATGAGTATTAGTCAAGCATGTTGAGTATAAAATTAAGGGGAGGTGATCAGTCTTAAATTAAGATTCCCATAACCTCTATTTCCACTTTCTAGTTACATTATTTTTTCTCATTCTATTATTCTGACATTTATTTTCATATGTTGCTTCCCCCTGTAAGCCTGTTACTTTTACCATAAATCTTTTTCCTCCTTCTACTTAAATGTCTTTATAGTATTTCACATACTTTTTCCTCTTTGTAGTGTCTCTTTTCTGCCAGCCTGCATTTTCTTGTATCTGAAACAGCTGCACTTGTTTGTCCTCTTTAGGGCCTCGATCCTGAAAACCATCTTAAATCAGAAAACACTTAAGCACATGTTTAGCACTGGGGTTAATTTTGACATGAAGTGCAATGTAAGCATTTATCTGAAGTTGATCAAAGTTCAACTGCTCTGCCAAACAGGTGTAGATTTTTTATATACATATATATATACACACACACACACACATACATGCATATAAGATAAATGTTTTGGTTT
Organism: Steatornis caripensis; assembly: GCA_013398225.1. Taxonomy (NCBI): domain Eukaryota; kingdom Metazoa; phylum Chordata; class Aves; order Caprimulgiformes; family Steatornithidae; genus Steatornis; species Steatornis caripensis. The sequence continues at coordinate 199,706 of VZSC01002968.1, forward strand.
GAAACGGATCGGCTTTCCATAAGGAGAACTGCTGGCTCATGAAAAGTATTTGGCAAATTATAACCTCTGTCTTGGGTACCTGAAGAGTATTACATTCAGCACCATCACTCGTCTTGGCGCCTAACAAATAAGACCCTGCAAAAAACCACATCCTCTCTTCATCCATGACACACGGTGTGGGGGTCTTTGCAAAATGTTCCTTCCCGTGCTGCACTGGACCTCTGCAGAGAGAAGCAGCCACTGTGGTAGAAGAACAACAGGGGAAAGAAGGACATCCTGGAGTTGCTCTGGTACAGGAGCATGGGTGTTGTACGTGGAAGACATCCACTGGCTCAGATGATGCCTGAAGCTCTGCAAAGCTGACCTGCCCTCACATGGGCTCAACAGAGCATCTTGCCAGGAACCTGCAGAGCAGGGTGGCAGGGCCACAGCCCCACAGTACACAGACAGCCACCCAGAGAGCTCCTTCAGATTGCAGGCTGAGCACCTTCACAGCAGAAGGGAGTCCAGAAAGACCTTTCACAGGGTTCTCATCCACTGCTATCCATTGTTCATACTGAAGTGCGGGTGTACCCTCAAATATTCATTTTTCCATTCAGCTCACATTGCAGCTGCCTCTCAGGTTGCACACAGACACACACACACACACACACACACACACACACACATGCCTTTAGCAGGGCTTCATTCCATCTTGACCCTGGCCCCTTCGCTTTGTCGGCTGGATAGTCTAAAAGATGCGAGTATTAATTTCAGGCACGGGATAGATTTCAGGCTTTCAAACCAGAGCTGTTTCCCATGCAGGATTCAAGAATGTGGGCAGAGGAGCTTGGGTCTGCTTGTGCTATTGGTCTCTGCCAGAAGCGGGGCTTGACCCGCACGTTCCCTCTGCCTTTCTTCCTGGATGAGTTACTTTGCTCCGTGCTCAGTTCGTCGCTTTTGCTGAACCTGTTCTCAGGTGCTCTATTTCCACATTATATTGGGAGCTTGAACTGTGAATTCTACCGGGACAAAATTGCCTAAAAAACTGGGCTTTACCAAGCCTATACCCACTTGGGGATTCAGTCATTAAATCCGTTTAGATGCGCCAAGGATACCAAATGTGTTTAGGTACTTTGCTGAACAGAGACTATATTAACATTATTAAGAACTACGTCCATGAGAAAGTACTTGTAAAACCGGGAGCCTTTCAGTTTTGTTTTACTTCTAATTTCTGAGCCCGCTCTCAGACTAAGACTTTGGGTGAGGAAGTGGAAAGGCAATACTTCCAGTATACTGGATGAATTTGCCAGAGGAGAGAAACTGAATGTTTGATACGTTCCCCAAGGCCAATGTTCCACAATTATAAAAATATACTCCCTCCCCTGTAACTCTGTGAATATAAAATGAAGCAACTTACCTACCACTAATTAGCTATATTTTGTAGTTTTATGGACACTGAACATGGTGTGCTAATTTGCATATATTAGCATGCAATTTACATGCTTTCTTCAAGGTATTCAGTTTTATTGCCATTACCTTTTGTGGCCTATTTCTCTAACGACTGAAACGGAATACAAAAGAGATTTCTCATTGTGTTTACCCCGTTACCTTATACGTGGGTTTCAGAATAATGTGTCACGCTGAGAAGTGGGAATTTTCATGCAAAAGGTTTTCTTTCAAGTCTGAGCCACTTCACGACCACCCACCCTGCTGAATTTTCTAATGCTGTCTATATTTCATTGGCCACTGTTCTTTTTTCACCCACATAAGGACACACAATATTTTAAAAGTCAGGTACATGTGTAGGAATTTGCTCCATTGCCCGCACTAAAAAAAGAAAAGTCAGACACAAGAATTAATGGGTCCTACCCTGTCTATCAGCACCTAAAGGCACAGAGAGAGAAAAATAATCTGCAGCTGGGGAAAGCTGAGCAGGGTCAAAGGGCAGTGCCTGCATCTGCATTCACCGAGAGGCAGAGAGGCAAAATAAAGGGTCTCTTTTTGTTGCAGCTCAGCACTATTTTAGAAAGCGCAGATACTAACTTAATTACCGCAGTTCCCTTTTGCACTAGAGCACTGCAGCAGGCGATGAATCAATACTTAAGGTCACATTGCTAAAAGCATCGAAAATCAGTCTTTTCTCTCACTATAGCATGTTGTTTACTGCTCCTGCATCAGTGTCACAAGAGTTCAATATCAGATAAGGAACAGGGCTAGGACAATGGTTACAAAAGAAATCAGAATTGCAAAAAAGTAAGGTGTAAAGAGCTAGGCCAGCTCATGGCAGATACCATGATTACATCAAACCTTCCATCCTCTCCGAGCTGAGAGACAGGAGACCCACAGCAGGTGCCCAGGAGTATGAAATATGTTTCACTCTGTGCTGAATTCCTGTTCTGGAGGCCAAGGTGGTGGGAGAAGAGCAGATCTGAAAAAAATACAGTTATTTCTGCTGAGTATATCTTTGGCAACTTTACCATACATCTGAAATCAATGATACATGTGCATACATGATATCTTGTTTCAATAAATTGTTGGGAATGGGGTTCAGGAGTTGCAAAAATAGATTCTTTTTCCCGTTTGCTTTTCTGTTATACCTGCTGACCCAGATATTTCACAACCTTTGGAAGAGAAAACGATTCATATAAGATTGGGAAGATATGGAAAAAGCCACTTCCAGCAGAGATACGCTTGGCACAGCACTGAATGTCTTTTTTTGTTTGGGTACACACTGGCAGTATGTGGCCAATACTAATATTAGAAAGAAAGAGGACTTGCATTCAGGTGCCTAGGGTACTACACGAATGAGACACAGGAACCAGTAGATGCCTAATTTGGATGCTAGATCTTCTACAGCTTTGCTGTTTACAGACTAATTTACAGAGCTTATAAAAAGTGTAACTGCAAGGAGCGGGGGGATTAAAGAAGTTACAAATCTATCCTATATTAAAAAAGAAATTTCAAGGACAATTTCCTTTTCAAAGCATAAAAGTATTTTCACCTAAATTGATATTTAATTGCCAAAACTTGCATGTTGCCTTACAAGGGACTCGGATCCCAGAGCCCACATTGCAGCACACTGCTAAACGGGGTTATTAGTTCAGATGCAAAGTAGTGCAGGTGCATTCAGTTTAGAGCTACCGCTTCTAGATTCCCTGGATTTCAGCCCAAACACAGTCCCTGGAGGTCTGCAGTACAAGTGGGAGAGCACGGACACTCGTCCAGGAGCCAATCATCGCAGGCAGGCACAGTGCAGCTCATCAAGATATCCTTTGATTTAGAAGGAGAGCCCTAGATGACACATTTTGGACTCCATAAATCACATTTTCTGATGGCGCATTTTATGAAAAATTTCTGAGGAGAGCAAGAGCACTGTGTCGTTTGGAGTTGATAGGGAGATTTTTTACCCTTTCGCACAAGTACAAATATCTCCAGTAACCTATGACATGTCTGTCCTGATAGCAAGAGTCTCTTGCCAACTTCCAGAGAGATTGATTGATGAAGAACTGGCCTAGATTCTGGCATGCAGAGGATGAATTTGTCCACACGCATCTTTATGTTTAGATGCAAAGACTTCTTTCTCACTCTCTGTCAGCAAGACTCATGCATGGTTAGTGAACATATGCAGACTAGGGAAAAGAAAAAGGTATAATTTCCCTTTTAAAAACATTAGTATTCTGATGATGGGCATTACACCAGTTCCTAAACAGTTGCAGAGATGGAGCTTCCTTTGGAGGCCTCCTCAGTTACTAATGCACTTTTGGATATATTTAGGTTAGAAAATTTTGAAAGCTTCCAGACCAAATGGATAAGTATTTGTGGTAAAATTTGAGGAAGCCTCTGTATTTCAGTAAAAACAGGTAAAAACCCAATATTCAAATCTATCCCCAGAGTAAATTTACGACTTCCTAATCCATTGTCATACTGTTAATTTGGAATAATCAATTAAGGCCTCTAAATCCTCTATGATAAAGTAATATCTGATTCAACTTTTTGAAGGCTTTAGTACTGTAGGAGGAAGGAAACCTCAATGTACTTTAAATCATAGGAGACCAGACAATGCCTAAACCTCTGACAGCGCAATATTTATAACATTATTTACTACAGTGACAGTTAGGAGCACCCAATTAACTATGCATTCAGAGCGTTACTTTACTTATTTAAATGTTATCATTTGCCATGGCTCATCCCAGTCTTCACGCAGCCGCAGCCCAGGCTTTAAGAAACAGTTATGGTGCTATAAATGGGAAAGAGGCTAGGGATAAAATATTGTGTCAAAACTCTAGAAAACAACACACAGGTTTTCAGGAGAGACCTGCGATACCTTGGAAGTAAAATTTCCATCATGATTTAGGAAAATGTTAAGTGAATGTTTTCTACATGACGTATAAAACTAAAATTTTTGAAAATGACTGATGCTGTTCATGATGCAAGTAGCATGAAAGTAAAAAAGTCAGACTGGGCCTTGACTGTTATTGCCACCTGAACTTTGCACCATTGCATAACCCTGCATTTCTGCCACTGAGGAAGCCTTTTTCTATGAAAAAAAGGGTTGCGCTGATCCTTAATCACAGACTTGCTCAAGCAGTGCCACCATAAATACTAAATATGCATAAAATTCACAACTGAACCTACACTGACATTTTTTTTCCCCTTCCACAGACTATCATATGCAGAAGTGATGTAGAGAAAGCCAATAGCATACGTGGAATAAAGGCAGAAAGAGCACTTCCTCATATCAAGCAGATTTTGTTTGAGGGATGCATTAGGATGGTACTGCTCATCTTGAAATTCTTGAGTGCTGTAGTTTTCATCCTTCATACGTGTGGATAATCTTCAGCCATAGTGAGTGTATGGTTTCAGATTTAAATGAAGAAAAAAATCCTGTAATTTTTTCCTTATTGCTTGCATACATTTTCTAAATGCAGCCTCATAAAAGTACGTTTCCTTTACATTCACTGTAACATATTTAGTTCTACATATGCTATCATGCTAAAGGTCAGGCAGACAGATGAAAATGCCCTTAATTAATAATATTGAACATACATATGCATATAGAGAGATACATATTTCTGTGTCTGGCTTGATTCACTAATGAGTAAAGAAGGAGAGAATACAGTTATTTCTAAACATCTGTCTCATCCATATTCCTTCCATGCTTTGCTAATTGCACAATATTAAACTAACAGGGCTTTTTTAAACAGGTGTTACAGATGCATAGAAACTTTTGTGGATTTTGAGGACTAGAACAAGCAACAAAGATTCAAATAGATTTGTATCCGCTCATGGCTCTTTTGTGGATTTTCAGTGTAATCTTGATCAGGTCAGAGAAAATCTGCTCCTTAGTTAGTCATCCATAAAGTGGGATGAGGTTTTTAATTTACATCACAGTAATGTTCTGAGACGTAGTTACTGCAATTATGCGACTTAATTGTTTTACATGCTTTTTAGGAGGGTTTCTGCATGGGATGATACCCATTCCATCAGTGTATGAAGGGGTTGTTAAAACAGCACCAGATAAGCTATTCACAGGGAGCTTGAATCACCAGAAGAGTTATTGATTCTGAAAAGTTCAGAAACTGTGCAGCATATTCTTGAGCACCATCTACTGGTACTGCAAATGGTCAAAAATGTCCATAAAACCATCAACAAATATGTCGGACTTCAACAAGTTGAACTCATACATAGAAGTAGATGCCCTTTGCGTTGTTTTATGTTATGTTGTTCTGTTCATTTGGTGGTTTGTGATTTGTTTTTGTTTTCTTTTGTGGGGTGGGAGACTCAGATGTCTAAAAAAAGGAAATATTTTGGCCAAAATGCAAAATATAATGACTTGAGATGTGCTGCTGCAACATCTCCTGACCTATGTAATTTGCTTACTTTGTGCCTCAGGCTCGTCAATTGGTACACCTCTTTGGCCAACCTACATCTCCCACGGCCCACTCCTTCCTTTTCTTTCCTGGATCAAATTGCAGGAGGTGTACCCAAAGCAAAAAGCTCCACAATAAACAGGAATGAGCCACCAGAAGCAGTGTCATGTATTAGTTTAGGAAGATAGATAGGCAGGCAGACATCTTTAACCTTTGCGGAAACGTTGACAGTTTAGGGAGAGGGCACGTGTGCAGGTATCACCACGATGTCACCCAGATGCAATCAGACTGTGGCATCATCCACACCTAAGAGTTGGGAAGCCCATACAGTTCAGACTAACCTAAAGTCAGATCAGACTCTGGTGCAGCAGCATTTATAGCTAGAGATTATCCTTTAACCGGAGTAGTTCGTTTCACTCCAGTAGGCAGTTTCAATGCACAGTGTAAATAAAGAACAGCCTTACTGACGTGGATGCATCCACAGTACTAGTGTTCACGTGCCTGTCAAGTGTGGAAAGTACAGACACAGCTGGAGGTGGTATGCGAAGAGTCCTCACTAGCCCTTGAAGCGGGATGTGTTTGCCACCTCACCTAAGGCAAGCAAGTTGCCACTGAGACTGGGGAGAACCTTAAGAAAGTGAGAAAGAACTAGGTGTTGCTGCAGATATGTTCCTTAAGGGAAGCTATTCCTTTTCTTGTGTTGACTGACAAGGCCAGTAAAAGGCAAAGCAGGGTATTTTTTACTCAGTGATGCCTGCTGATATTCTGCTTTTAACAAGAGGAAGAGAATGACCCTCTGCTGACCCTCTTCTGGCAATGTCAGGCACTGGACTCTCATATTTTTACAATACGGCTTCACAATATTTTGGAGATATCAATTAACTCCTTTCTATGGAGACCACTAGATTCTCCAGCGACAGACTTGAATCTATCCTGTAAAGTTCCAGAGGGGAATCAAACAGAAAAGCCAGAAATGACAACAGTAATACAAGCTGAAATAAGGCTAGGGAAGTGGTTAAAAGATCTAATTATTCAAGGCAGAAGTTAGCTGCAGTTCAAATACTATGGAACTGAGGAGCTCAAAATATTCATAATATTATTATTCCTGTATGTACCAAAAAAGACCAAAGCCAAGCAGCTGCTCTACCACTCCAGGACAGTGCATCCTGTCCTTCATATCTGAAAGTACAAAATGAGAAATTAATGGGACATCCAGGTGAAGTATTCACAACTTAGTAAAAATGACTGCCATACTCAAAACTTCCTCTTGCACCCTTTATGTCAACTTAACCACTCCTTAGAGGTACAAAACCAATATTCTAGTCTTACTTTTGTACATTAAATTTTTCTTACAGACAGAAAAATAAAAATACTGGGAAAGAAAATTGTCTTTCCTTCTTTACAAATAATCTAAAAGACCAAGATACAAAGTATTGTGTATGCTTAATAATCTATTAATAATATATACGTTTTTCCCTAAAAGATCTCAGTCTCTGCATTTTGAACATCACGAAGCTGTCTAAACATTTCCTGCAATCATAGTAAATTTAGGCAGGTTTGTTGCAGCAATATTCAGGTTTTTGATTCTGCTGACAAAGTTTAAATCTTTCCACCTAATATATACCTCCTGTTTCTCCAAGCCACAAGGAACACCGTCCAAGACCAAATCTCCGTAGCAATCCCTCCGGCTTTTTGGTTTAAAGGAATTTTGGCCCGTGCCATTTGTTATGAGGGCTGGAGAAACTGGGTTACTGCCAAAAGTCTGGCAATACATGATGATCAGATAAGCACCCCAAAGCCTTGACTCTGTGATTCCTCTCAGCTTGAGTCTTTGCACAAGGATCAAACTCTAATGACCCTGTGGGGAATGTCTGCAAGAGTAAAGGCAATTGCTCACGATGATCCAGAGTACACGGATGAAAATAGCCGGTGATTCTGTTTGGATGCCAAGCTGAGGTAAAGCCTGAGGAAAGAAGAGTCCAATTCCAAGTGAATGAAGATGTGTTGCTGCAGTTTTCCTCATTAAAACACAAGAAGAAGAGCAGGTTTTAGGCTTTGTAGGGTTTTTTTCCTTTTCCAGTTTGAATACAAAATGAAATGTTTAGTTGAAGGAGTTAGGGGTTAGAATCACGAAGCTACTGAAGAGAGTGGCTTTCTTTTTTACCCTACTGCTTGATGACAAAGACCAGGGAAAGGGATACAGGTTACGATTCCTTCCTCTCCTTCCTGAAGTATGAGACGGTACTCATCTTCTCATACTTGAGCATTTCTTTGTATCCACTGACATGTCCTCTCTTTCTTCTGTGGTTTGCTCTCTGTGCATGGCTAGCTTCTCATCCTGCTTTCAGCTGTCCCGTCAGCAGGAAAGTCTTCTTCCCCTCATCTTTTTGTGCAACTTTACAAGAGAAATATCATAACCTGACTCTATGTAACTAGGTGTTAAATATTACTGTGATAAAGCTACACAGGTTTTTTGCCTACCTGGTTTCCAAAAGAGGGAATGAAGAGATGAAGGACAAGCCCAAAAACAATGACAGAACTGGGGAAAGTTTTCTAGAATATTCTCCTGTGTTCCTACCGCCATATCATGCTCATTTGTATGAGCAAATATGACTCATCCAATTTACACAGCCGCAACTATTGTTGGAAACATCCTTCCTTTTTTAAGTGTAAAGCTCTCCTTCATTTCAGTAGGTATTTCTTTAAGGTATCATCACAGGTCTTTTGTTTGTTTTTTCCTGAATGTGTACACCATGACTTTTTCAATAACACAGGTCTCCTTGCAAGATTTTATTTCAAAAAGGGATTGTGTACCTCATTAAAGACAAAACAAGAAACTCACCGAGAGTGACACACATACACACACACACACACACAAAGAAATAAATGAGAGTAAGTCTTCTATGACAGCACCGTTTTCCACTGTCTGAGTGATTAGAAAGTCCAATGCTTTTTATCAAAGACAAATTTTTTCTCTCCCTTCGAGATTTAAATAAATACTTGTGCTAATTGCAGATAGTAGCAGAATACAGCATCAAGTGTTTCAAAACAGGCATGGATGTGAAGGGGAATAAACAAGCTATGGTAGATTAAACACTGCAGAGTGCTGTTTTTCTGTCACTGTCAGAGTGTATAATAAAGAGTCCCATGCTATTTTGCTGTTTCTGTCCTTGTAATGCATGCCGGATACCTATAATTTATGACACAGAGCCATTGCTTCATGAGTTGCACTTCCTTTTAAACTGATGCTGAACTCGTTAGTGGGGGAAATGTGACAGGTTGATAGTGGTTTCTTATCTGCAGGTTAAACATTGTCAGAATAATTCATGGCCAGGCAACTGTTAGAACTGTAATGTTTTTATAATTAGAGCTGGAGTGGACTGTTCACTAAGGATTTGAGCTCCAGCAAACAAGCTCCCATCACAGTCAGTCTGAAGCTCATTGCCTTCCTGTCCATCAGATTTCAGCGAGGAAACATTCTGAAACTCGATCTGCTGAACTCGAAGGAAATGTCCCCAGCACTCTGAAAACCCAAGGATGAATGTATTTCCAGCCATCACCATTCAAAAATAACAAGTCAGGCTCCAGAAATAAGAAAATTTATTTAAAAATCATAACATTTTGGCT
>VZSC01002968.1:209317-252664 GCA_013398225.1 Steatornis caripensis
GGGGGGGGGGGGGCAGTGTTATTGCTGGTTTTGTCCTCTCAACTTTAAACCATTAAGATATGTGTTTTGAAGCTTTTTAACTATCAAGGCCAGAATCTTTCTTTCCAGTTCCTTGAGCAAAGGCTACAGTTCCTTTGAAATCCTGTGACCCAAAGAGATGGAGATTTAGAAATCGTACTGTGAAACTCATGACAAAAATTGCAAAAGCTCACTCTATAAAGGTCACAATCCAAATGAGGACTTTCTAACACAAGTTTAATTTCTCTATTGAGCTATATCAACTTACATCAACTGAGAGTCTAGTTTTGTCTCTAATTTCAACAGTGCATGTACTCCAACCACTGTGCATATTACCTGAAAATGGATATTTTTCTGTGTTCCTCGAGAATCAGAATATACTGTAGTATTCAGTACAAGGGAGGGAAAGTATATTCAGGTTTGTACAGTCTGCATTATAACTCTCTGTGTGTTTGGTGAATTGCGTCTCAAGTAGGTTTAACCCAAAACTTCACTGTTGGAATGTGCAAATATTCCAAGGCAGTATTTTGTCACAATTGAACCCAACAGCAGTAAGACCAATTTTTTTTTTTTAACACTGCACCATTGTTTCTGTCCACTCATTGCTGTACAAATTTCTTGTTTCTTTTCTTTCACTATTTCTGTACATTCCCAAGACCCATAGAAGGTTCTGGAGCCATGCTTTCAAAGAGTGACACCTGCCTCTATCTTCTGTATCATAAAATATGACATAAGAGCTAATTAGAGCTTGTCCTTCCTTCCAACAGATGAGTTGGGTTTTCTCTTTCCAAGTTTGCCAGAAAAATAAAAAATTCAGTGTTTTCTAAAAAGAAAAAAAATCACTGCAAATAAATAAGTAAGCACATACACGTGCATTTTTAATAATGCATGAACTCTTATTTTAAGAGTAATATTCATGGAAGAGCTATGATTGTTATATGCCTAAAATTCCTAAATGGCAAAATATAATTAAAGTAAGAACTGTTGAACAAATAAACCTATTAAATACACAATATTACCAAGCAAAATGGCTATGCATTTATCACTTTGCCACTGTAATTACACTGACTGCTGCTCTTCATGCATATATTAATATCTCACTAACATTATGGAGGCTGAGATATAAATTACGAAGCACTGACTTAAAGGAAGATTCTTAGCCAAGCCGAGTGCGGTGGTAACAAGTATTACATATTTTTAAAAAAAAATCTTAACATTAAATCCTATTGCTGGTTTTATTTGGATAGTCCTTTCTTGCAGTTCTGAGAAACAAAATCTCCCTAAAATAGTAATTAATGAAGTGCTGCCTTGGAAAGCCTAGCTAGAGTGGGTTTCAGATACCACAGGTCAAGAGAGCCAGCCTGGGATTCTGAAAGTAGCTGAAGTGTGAAACTCACAGAAGATACTCAGTTTATCTTGAGAAAAGAAAGGAAAGGAAAAACAGTATGTCATTTCTGTTTTCTGTGTAAATAAAGACTACTATTTTAAGATTGTTTGGATTATTTCAGGAGATTCTACCTCATCATCGATTGGCTGGATGTAGTTTTGAGTGGGTGTGCTAGCTATTCACAGAAAAAAAGGTCAGGAAATTCATTCCCATGGGATGAACTTTTCTGAACCTGGAAATGAGCAAAGAGACTTGGAGTGACTTTTGACCATTTGGATGAATGATGCCAAAGCTGCCTTCAGCACATTGCAATTCTTATCAAGTATGCAGGACTGCCTGTGTTTTGAGACTAGAAGCTGTTAAATACTGTCGTTGGACCTGAGAAATCCCTAGGAATATGAGGCTTTGTTGAAGAAAATTAGGGAGAGCTTCTCACACAGCGTGTCACCTTAAAGACCCACTTACAGAGGACTTATTAAATGTTAATATTTGACTAATAGCTGTTAAAACCATATTACAGGCATGAGTAATACATGATACACAGGGTTACAGGCATCTCAGAAGAAAATGTCTAGACCATTACTGTTCCAAAATATGAAGTGCGTTAGAAAATTCAGGCCACAAAGTCAAGCCTGTGAATATTTAACTGAGCCCAGTTGTGTGTATTTAACCACTCAGTCACATCCTGTTTTCTTCATGTTCCCTGCCTCACTCAGAGTACAGAAAACGCCTCCATGATGAGAATCAATATTATTTCCATAGTGCCCTATACGCTAACCCCAGAGCAGAAGACAGTATATAAATCTTGTTCTACGTACAGAGGTATCAATTTCTTCATTGATGCCCAGCATTTTAATATTTTTGTTGTTCCCAAATATTAATGATTTGATCTTTCAAAATTCTCTGTGGGAGGAGAGCACAGGATTTTTTCTCCTTGTCTGCTCTGCTTTCTTCCCCTCTACTCTGCTCTCATGAGACCCCACCTGGAGTAATGCATCCAGCTCTGGGGTCCCCAACACAAAAAGCACATGGAGCTCTTGTAGCCAGAGTCCAGAGGAGAGCCATGAAGATGATTGGGGACTGGAGCACCTCTCCTATGAAGACAGGCTGAACGAGTTGGGGTTGTTCAGCGTGAAGAAGAGAAGGCTCTGGGGAGACCTTAAAGCAGACTTCCAGCACCTGAAGGGGGTCTATAAGAGAGATGGAGAGGGACTTTTTACAAGGGCGTGTAATGATAGGATGAGGGGTAACAGTTTTAAACTGAAAGAGGGTAGATTTAGATTAGATATTAAAAAGAAATTCTTCACAATGAGGGTGGTGAGACACTGGAACAGGTTGCCCAGAGAAGCTGTGGACGCCCCCTCCCTGGAAGTGTTCAAGGCCAGGGTGGATGGGGTTTTGAGTAGCCTGGTCTAGTGGAAGGTGACCCTGCCTGTGGCAGGGGAGTTGGAACTAGATGACCTTTAAGGTCGCTTCCAACCCAAACCATTCTATGATTCTATGATTTTACCCGTTTAAGGAATGAAGAGCTGGGGCTTATACAAGAGTCCAGAGGAGGTTTTTGTCATTCCTGAGTTGAAAAACCTAAGATCTAATTTTTCAGGTTCCTTCACTTGTTATATCATTCTATGCATTGACAGCTTAAAAAAAACTTGAAATTCAACTGTAAGTACTCAACACCTTGCAAAGTTGCCACTAGATGCCTGAAACTGACACTGCAGAAAAATAGGACACAGATGAACAGCTGCCCAAATGTTTATTTCCATGGATTTCCTGAAAATGTGCAGAAATTATATGTTACTAAGAAGGGTAGACTTGCATTTTGATGGCAAGTATTATGCTGCCTTTGCCACAAAGTCTTTCAATTTCTTCCTGCCATCTTGCCTTTTCCACTGCACACTTTCCAAATCCTGCTATCAAAGAGGCACGAATGTTGTAGTAAAATCTTTATTCACTAGTCAGTGTTGACTTGTTCCTTGAGCAGGTTTATTCAATCCTATTGAATGACACAGAAGCAATGTAAGAAAACTCCTCATCATGTGCATAAATAACACGAATCTGTAAAAGGACCCAAACTCAAATTACATTGATAACTCGAGGGTTGATATCCCTGGCTTTTGACCACATGATCATGCAACCTAACTTAAAATCGAACAAAAATACAAGAATGTTATGTTAAAAATTAATACATAAAACTGCGTCAAGTGGAACCATAATGGGACCACAGTCTCTGCCTCCACCATATTGTCTTCTACTGATTAAACAGAGTAACCAACTGCAATGGGAAGCAGGAGACTTATCTTCAGTAATCTGCCCTCAGCAATGGGACAAGGACAAGCTTGACAGTATGTTTCACAGCTACTTGCTTCGCAGCATGAAGTAATTTTGCAACTCAACATTATGTGCTTCTCCAAATCCATGGAAGTACAATGTAGAAAGATTCTTACTGTTCCCTCCCATAGCTCTCCACATTGCTGTCTCCCTAACATCTGTATTATCCATAGTTATCCTTATAGACCTGGATCCAATCTCTGACCCATCCTGCTCCATTCTTTTCTCCTTGCTCCTACAGTCTCAAAGATGCAAGCGCAATTGCAGGCAATAAAGCAGCTAATGCATATTGAATCTCCGCCAAACTTGTTGAAATTGCAATACTTTAGACTGAACACTTTGCCAAATTTGGAGAAATCTTCACATCGTAAGTGACTCCTCCAAAGCATGGAGGTGCTTGATTTCCTCCACATCAGACCTTTTTTTGATTAAGCCAGTCTATTTTGGTCACTGTTATGTTCCTATGGATTATGTTTCTTATTGGGTCTGAGCAATAGTTTTCTACAGACCAAATGTTCTTGTCACCAAATGGGTGACATAGAGAATATCATGATTTCAAGAATGCCTTTGTTGGGACTATCGGTGACACCTAGATAATTGGACAGTTTCACACAAATGACAATACAGATTGGAATAACAATAATTTTCTTGGTAAATTACCTGTGTGGTTTTAACAATGGTAATTTCTTCAGCAATGTTCAAAGAGCAAGTTTGTTTGTTTGCTTGTTTAAAAAAAACTTAGTTACTGCTCTTGAAATAGATTTTCATTCTCTTACACTTCATATTGTCTTATTTCAGGAGTGTTCACACCGAAACTTGCAAAGGAAGATACGGCATAAGAAACATTATCAAAATCTAATCCTTAATTTCTATAGATAATTCAGATATATCAGCATACACAAGGCACCTTTAGTCATCCACAGTTTACAATAGGTTTAGCTACTGTATGAGTTTCACAAGAACAGAATGAAATTTTTAAATAATACAAGAATTGTAGATTTGATTTATGTTACCATAGATAAAAAGTCCTTTCAAATTCAGATCAGATATTATCTTGTAGAACACTCTGAAAAGTTCCTTCATTTCTGCTAACATAATAAAATTCCTACTTTGTAGCAGAAAAAAATATCTGTTGGCTCATATTTCAAGTAATGGAAAAGCAGATTTTCAGATGCTATAAGCTGCAAACAGTCTTGTGAACTCCAAAAAAGCCACATGATTTGCATCACTGTGCTTAAGGATAGTCTTGTGGCTTAGAGTAATAATGATTATTAGAAAATATGAAGAATATAAATTTTTTGTAAAGGTGCTCAAAAATGAAATTTAAGGGAAAAGTCTCTGGCAGAAATGACAGTGTCAGAGAATGGCATAGACCACTGGAATAACAACCATGCTGTCAAAACATAGCCAAAGGAACACAGTTTGAAAAGAATTAGAGTATCATTATCAATGACACAAAGAAAAAAAGATAAGAGCAGCTTAACTACTGCCTGTCATTGCATGCACCTAGTTCAGCACCCAGCTTAAATAGAATTCAGGCAGCTGCCTGTGGATATACCCAATATTACATGTTAATGTAGAAGTTAAGACTGCCAAGACAAGAGGTTTTTTTTTTCCTTGTTCATTCAAATGGAAACACCAGAGACTACGTTAAACTATGTTGTATGGAGTGTACTATGATTGCAAAATTGAATACCAAGACATTCAGAGAGGCTCCATGACTGACAACTGCTCTATGCTCGACAGCATAGTTGAAACACCCAGCAGGATTCAGTATATGGATGGGACTTCAAGTTCTTATTAAAAAGGCTCTGACCTTTCTCGATGTTAATCTTATCCACATATCTTCACCTCCCACTAGCTCGGATTTCCCTCCTCTAGAACGAACAAGAAGAACAATTGTCTACTTGGATAGTACAGGAAAGGAATGTATTATCTACCTGCCACAAGGAAATTCTTGTTCAATATATAGGGGAAAGGCACTCGAAATAACAGATCTGGTTTCTAGCCCTGATTTTATGGTAAACCCATGGAGTAACAATGGGCAACTCTTTTTCACATTTCCATCTCTTTGCTTTCCCTCCCCCATCTTGTATTGGCTACTAGAACATTTTTGGAGGGACTGTCCCTTACTGAGCACTTTCATTGTTTTCTTTTCTCATGCCTAGTACAGAGGACACCTTTAATGGTAACATTAATGTTCAGTAATGTTCAAAGCATCTATTGGTCTGATTTGAAGAATTTTTGAATTATTTAATGTAACTGCAAAATAATTGTTTTCTTTAATGCGCTAAATTTATCAGACTGTAACCCCGCAAATCCTGAAAGGAATGATAAAAGAAACACAGCGTAAAATTGAAATAGATGTCAGCTTGATAGGCTACCATGGCTCAAGAGGAATTACAGTCTGTCATTCAAAAAGTCAAATACAGAGTGGTTAAATACTAGAAAATATTTATGAGAAGAACAGCAGTATTCAGAGTTCAGATAAAGAGGCTGTTCTGAGGCATGACACAAAATGGCATCTGTTGAAATATTTCAAGTACAGAGAAATCTGAGATAGCATTCTCTCTTTCTTAGGTATGGCAGTTTCTATCATTTCCCTCAGTAGATGGATTAAAATGATGACAGATGAAGATCCATCATGAAAGTAAATGAAGGATCACAGTTAGATACGTAATTACTTGGTTCTGGGCCATTAAAAATACAAAAAAATGGAAGCTGAAACACAGACTCGAAGACCTAGTCTGGTAATATTAAATTGTTCTTTGACATTTTATCAACTGTCAGAAACCCAAAGTAGCAGGGCATTTCTATCAGTAAAGATCACAATTGTAGTGAGGTGCTGACTCTTTCCCTTAGTTTTTATCTTTTGTCCTGTACAGCTTTCAGCTATAACAGGTGCAAAAAATGTTCTTCTTCAAGAAACACTGTCTAGTTCGTATGTGTGCAGATTTTCCAGATCTTCTGTGCATTCGAAATAGGTAAGTCCTATTGCAGTGTTGAAGATTTGGCATGAAATCCTAACCTTACTGAAATATTTGGATTTATTCCACAAATTTCAGTAGGGCTTGGATTTCACCTCTGGATGAGACAATAATCTCTCGATACTTCATTTGGTTCCTAACCATTCCCTCAAGTCAAATAGGACATAATGTATTTCTACGATACTCCTCAAAGCCGCTGTTTTTGTTTCAACATGGTGACAGATGCCAACCTTACTGGAATCTTTTCAAATTGACTCTGAGTGAGACATTAGCTTACTGCCTGAAGAATAAACTTTCCATTTCTATTCACCGAGTGCATTAGGGAATGTTTCAGACATGTTTTGCAGGACAACCCCTTTTGTTTTGCTAATAGGGCTCATGTACACACTTCCAGTGGGAAAACATCTGTTTTACAAATCTGCACTCCTAGATATAGCTGGATTCAAGCTACAGACTTTGGAACCTCGTCCAAACATTCCCAAAGTTCAGCAGTGTTTGGATCAGGGGGTTGGACTGAAGTCATTATGGAGAAATAGGCCAGGTTCAAGATTTAAGCTTCCTACACTTTCAGTGAGAATTTGTGATTTTGCGTCAGGTCCAGCACTGATTCTCAGTTACAAGCACAGTCATTTACTGTTGCTTTGGGCAGGCGGGCAGCACCGATCCACAGTGACATAATACAAGCACATGTCAGTCAAGGCATCTGCACTCAGGAAAAACTGAGGTGAGATTAAAAGTGACTCTCTAATTACCTGTGAGATTAAAAGTGACTCGCTCATTACCTTTAGTTCATCCACCAAAGAAATTCACAAACTTGTGCCTCAGGCAGACAATACAACAATATCCATAACAAAATCAAGGATTCATTTTTTATTTTATAACAGAGCGTGTTAGCTAGCATCTAACGGTTGAGAGCTTTGGAATATGGTTGGTTTTGTTTTAATATTGGGCTTAGTTTTAAATTTAATAATAAATGGTGAGGTAATCATCTTAGTTTTTTTAAAGTCTGTAGATTTTGTTCCACTCCTTAATAAACTGTCATCCAATACAAATAAACAAGAAATAATTCAAGGAAACTTTGAAAATTTGGACCAAAGGACCTCTGTGAACTTTTAAAGTGAGGGATTAAAGTCTTCTGAAACATCTGTTGCTTGATAGTCTTTATTGGGTGGAAAGTTTCAAATGTAGAATCTATTCCTGGAAAACATATAACAGATGTTGCTGTTCATTATCTTATATACAGTGTGTAAGTGCATCAGAGAGAGAAAAGGAAGGAGACAAAGGCAGCAAAATGTCTTCTGAAGTTACTCATATTCCTCCTGGATACAATATCCAGATTTATTGCAGAAGAGGCCCTACACACAAAGTCAGAACTTCAGGTACCTAAATAGCTAAAAAATACCCCAAACAACAAAAAAAAAAACAGCTAGGTGAACTGTCCAAATACAGCAAAACTGCCTAAAAAACTACCCTGAAGTAGCAAATAGCCATAGCCAATTACAATCTATACTCACTGAGATCCCTAATCAATAGCCTAAGAATTAAAGAATCGCTCCAAACACTCACTAGGAGAGACACTAATTACCAATAATCAGCATAAGGCAAATTATAACATCAGTCATTGTACCTATGTGTAACACCTGACACAAGAGAAACCACTAGGAGGGAAGCCTGAAGACCACTGGAGCTGATGAAGCCATAGTAACACAGATCTGTTTCCAACTGAAGTAGTCCCTGTCCTACTCACTCCTAGTGTTGATGCCCTTTCACTTCTTCCCCCACGCCACAGGTGCCAGCACAGCTATGTAACTGCACAGTGAACTGGAGTAGTGGGGGGGGGGAATTCTCCTAAGAAATACTCTTTTTTTGGCCACATAATTCCTCACTCACAGGAAGTGAGAGTCTAGGGAGATGGTAGCAAGGAATAGGTACCGCCTAAAAGGGCATCAAACACGAAATGGCAGCCAAAGGCTATTTCTATAGCCGCAGTGAGCTTTGGGCTGGGTCTTATCTCTGTTAACAAAGGTTTTGCCACACAGCTATCGTCCATCTCTCTGCTTAAAGGAGAGAGCCTAGAGCAGCTCCCCTCTTTTCCTCTGCTAGCAAGCAGTAAGTGATGCTGGCAATGTCCACCCCAATATCTTCTACGGATTTTCCTCCCCAAATGTAATAGCAACTTATATGATTTTCTGGATGACATAAAAAACCGTAAGTGGTGCAAATAGTCAGGGAAATTTATATGACATACATGACATCTAAAATACTGTAGTTCTGTAAATCTGGGAGACAGAGGCGCTTTGTACATTGCAGAAATGAAAAGTCAGTACAAGGAGAATAGCTCACCATTGCCATACCATTCTCTTCTAGGGAAGATATGTGCTTGTGAGCGAAAACTCAGTTCCTGCCCTAAAAATGCTGCCATTCTAAAATACCCAGGGTATTCTTAAACTGTGCCTGATGCAGAGCACAGGTTTCTCTGAGAAGGGCTAGAGCTGAATGCCTCAGAGGCAGACTAGAGGACTAGATGGCATGTTGTTTTACTAGAGTTACTTTGGTCTAACAAACAGATTAAAGAAATCTAGGTTTCTTCCATTCTCCACAGCAGGACTTCAGTGCAATACTTTGTCGTGTCTCAGACTGCAGCACAACGAGGCAAGTGTGTGGAGCAGGTGGTTCACCTCACTCATCGCGAGTCCAAGATAGATGAGAAGGGAGGCAGCTCTTGAGAGATCTCTTGCAGCCTGGCAGCAGTTCAGTCCATTCCAGTGCTTCTTGCAAAGATCTGCCAGGATCTAAGCACTTCAAAAAAATCCTTTCTCCTGCCCTCCAAAAAACCCACAAAGTTTCTTTCTGTGTGGACTTTGCCCTATAGCTCAAGAGGCCCTGATAGCTGTAACCAGGAGTGAAAACACAAGGTCACTGCTGGTGGAGTTCGTTCGGAGCCAGGACTGTTGGCACAAGCTCTGTGTAGAAAGCACAGTGTAAGCACAATTTTAAAGAACTAGCAGTAAGGTAGGTTAGTGGAAATTTTGCCTAGAAACAGTATTAACATAATATATTTCTCTTCCCTTGAGATTGCATGAGACACTGGCATCCCAGAGAAGCCGAGGGTCACTGAAAAGTTGGTGTATAGCACCATCTTCACTAGTCTTTAGAGACAAGATAAGGGCATTCTGAGTATTCCTCTTTCAATCAATTTTGGAGAGAGATCTTTAAGTATCAGACAGAACAACTCTTCTTACATTCCAGTATTTAACTACCTCCCCACTATTAAGAAAAGATCCAAGGAACAGACTAGTAAAAGTCATATGGAAGAAATGAGGGCTCGCTCTGACAATATAAAGGACCTATTGATGATCTTGGTTGGTAAGAACAAAAGCTTTCAGACCTCTGAACCTTTTGCAATCTTAAAAAAAGGGTCAGTGACCCCCTCAACAAAGTGTCTGTATAAAGAAATGGGACCCACTATCATCATGATTAAACTAACCAGCATTTGTGTCAGCAAAAAAGCGGATAAGAATTTAATGGATACAGGGAAGAGACAACCTTCCAGCCTAAGGGGCTATACCCCAGCTACATTATGAAGCTGATATATACTAGCCTGAAGAAAGAGGACAGAGTTTGCCCATGCAAGACTTGCTTGGTACGTCACGCTCAGGAATTGTTATGGAAAAACTGGAGGTCTTGATCTATTCTTCAAACATAAAGTATGAAAGGACTTTCCTACTGGTGACAAAAAACCTTCAGCATATTCTACAAGGACTTCAAGTAAGAGACCCTGTCCTTTCCCTTTAAAGATTCCCAAGCTAAGGCAAACAGGAAAATTATAAAAGCCTAAGGAAAAAAGTGACATTTCTACACTATACTGTTCATAATGTATGGGGTCTCTTTTCTTAGAACAGAGAGGAGAAAAATGGCTCTACCTGAAGATGCAGGTCCCAAACTGAAACACAGTTTAGCTTGCCAAAAAAAGCAGTATGGCTAGTACACAGGGAAAAAAAAAATCTCTTTTTTCATGATCTAGTTTTGATTCGAAAGGCATCAAAATTAATACATAAATGAATTCCATAAATGAAAACTCCCTGGAACTTGCAGCTGTTGAATGAAACTGATGTCCCGTGAGTTTTACAACTGAAAATTATGAAAATTCCCAGCAATCACAGGGGAAATTAGAAGTTCCCCAAATCTGCTAATGAATATGGTAATCTTGATACTGGCAGTGCATGCAGGGTACTTGTTTCTCAGCTATGTCTATGAGCTCTATCTATATTAGGATTTAGTGTGGACCAACAGGAGATTGTAGAAACAGTCAGTGCTAAGAACCCACAGTATATATATATTTCAAGGGGGTTTATATTGAGTACTTACTCCTCTTGTGGACTGAACTCCCATTAGTAATGGAAAGAGCTTGTATGTGCTCATTGAATACAACTTTTGGTTTAGGTTAATTTGAACAGAATCCAGAAACGGAGCCTGAGACCTCTGTGCAACGGAAAGCAGAGCACAAGAAGAATAAGGGTACAATCTGGAAAAAATCTGAAGGGTACATTTCAGCCACTCAAAACCCTCATGCGGTTACCCCTCAAACAAAGATGAGCAATAATTTTGACTAGGCAGGGAGGAATAAAACAGCAGCAGGGTACCCTGGCTGTGCGGATATATGGAGAGCTTATCCTTCCCTGCAGTATTTCAGCCCTTCCATGCGCTTCCAAGTGAATCTCAGAGGTACAAAGTCCTGCTCAGCTAGGCAAACACCAAGTCTGCTGCAGTCAAGGGAAGGACAAGCTTCACTGATTTACTCGAGTCTGATCTTACCCTATCACAAAAGGTTTTGTAAAGCTAAAAGTAACAGGTTATTTTCCTACACACCCACTCGTATGAATTTTCCCATTCGTTGTGAAATATGTCTACAAAAATAAGTATTGCAGCTGAGGCTGTCCATGTTTTCTCAGTGTTCGCTGAGAGTCCTGACAAACAAAGCAAATTGTCCTATTTCATCCAGCATAGGAATAACAACGTAAAACAAGCACATGAACAAATCCAGCTGAGGCTGAGTATTTGGGTCCAATCCAAAGTTTCCAAAAACTAGGTCAAGACTTTCATAGGCCAGGCACATTCTGCCTTTCTTCTCCTGCATCACTGAAGAATGAACAATTAATGATCAGCGGAGAATTTATGACTTGATTATGAATCACTTTCTGTCTGACTTGCTCTCCTGAATCATTTTTATTGTAAACTAAAGTCTTTGTGGATCACTGTAATTCATGTATTCTCTGGTAATACCAGTTTTGAGGCTGATATCTACCCCTGATAACTGGCTATCTGACAAATTAGGGAAGATAGACCTTTTTTTTTTTTTTTTACCATGACATCTGCAAAAATTATGTTCATCAATACCTGGACTGTTTTATAAAAACTGAGTACTGGTATAATATAACAAGATGATCAAGCAACCCAAGGACAATTGCAAAGACATGGACTAAGTAACAGAGCCATTTTAAGGCTTCTCAGCAACATGAGGAAAATTAAACTATGTGGCCCCAAAAAATGACAAAACTCAGTTCTGAAGCACCATCAGAAACACCACTGTTCTTGAGTGGGAAAGGGAAGGCCTTGGGAGGTATAATGAGAAAACCATGTCTGTGAAACTGTATTTGGATTCTGGGGGAGGAATGGGACTAAGGAATTAAGGAGATGGACTAGAAAGGTTACCGATATATGGAAGCTTGTATTATATTTTGGGGGGAATTTCATACTCACCTTATCCTATAACCCTGCAGGACTTCACTCAATCTATTTGTCTATGGTAGCTGACTCTGGACATGCCAGTGGCATGGGATCACGGTTATCATGTCCCTGCATGATAACTGCTTTCTTCCACAGACCCACAGCCCTCATCCGTTCCATGATTGCTTCCCCATCTCCCAAGATAGTGGACATGATGGGGCAGCCAATTGGTCTCCTTCTCTGCCTTATTGTCAGTGAGAAGTCAAAGCATTTCCAAGGCTGGTCTGGGATGGGAGTGGAGGGACTCCGTGGCAGGCCTGGGTCTCTCAATAAGGTAGAAGTAAAAGGTTGATTGGGAATCACCTCCTTTTGAAGACAGTGGGTATCCCCACTTGGATGCTGAGTGTGTTTCTCCTTGTCTGTGTGGGAAGGGGGAAGGACCACAACTAACAATGAGCCTAGTAGGCAACTGGCAATGGCTCTGCTGGCAAGACTTGTGTCCTTGCCTCTGTCTTTGAGTTCCTACCATCTGTGTGTTTTAGGCCATGGAGAAGGTGGGAATGCAAAGAGAGCGAATTGCCTTCATGGATGCACAGGCCCATAAAAGCTACCTGTGCAAACTAAGTTACCCAAAGATATCCAACTTCATTGCTTTGCAAACTTCCTTGGAAAACAGCAAGAATTCTGACTGAGTTACTTTGCTCTGAAACACAAAGTAGATCTGGTTAGGAAAAAAATTCAGCAAAATGTGTTTCTATTTGGAATCATAAGGTCACCTAAAATGACATAATTTGTCTTTGAAAAAGATTATTTTCAAAAGAAAAAAGTGCTTTCAAAGCATCTGATAAGGTCAAAATACCGTAATCCAACCTCTTTAGAATGGCATGTTTCATTTTCTCTCTTGAAATTATTTTTTATTGGTAGTTTCTATACTACAAAACAAAGCAACAAAGTAACATTTTTATTTTTAAGAAAGTTTTTTTGTAATTTAATGCTTTGTGCAACCCCAAATTAATGATCTTAAGAATTTTAAATTAAAACCATTGTTGATACTTTGGGTTTCATTCTGTTCCAGAACAAAATAAACCTGAGAAACACAACAAATTGAAAAATCCAGCTACCACTGAGTTTTCTTGATTTCTCTGATCAATTCACTATACTTTTCACATCCTTTTGAGAATTTTATAATGATTCTTTCAAGAGATTACCCTGCACAGGACTTAACAATGACCACAGCACTTTTCCACTCTGGATACTCATTCCTTTCCTCCCACTGCATCTCATACCAGTTTGCAGTTGAAATTCTAGGATGTGAACACAAACCATGGCCATCTTTAGGGTTCTCAAGTTACTGGATTCATAATACATGACATAGAAATACATTCCAGGATTCCCCTATTAAAAAACAAAGATATTTATTTTCATTAGTTTGACCTGAGTTTAGATTCCATCTTCTTCTTTAAGATGTAATTATGAAATGGATCCCGCACTGTGCGTCAGATGTACAACACGTGGCCACAAGAACACAGATGCCCTTTGATTTTCATCTTTCCACAGATATTGTCATGCGTGTTGTTTTCGTTGTCACACTCCACAGTTTCCCAGACACGCAAGGCCTAAACCACGGTGGAAATACAACATTTCTTCTTCACATAAGAATATGCAAAGCCCATACAAAGAGTGTCAAAATATCACTTTTCCTGCTGTGCAGGTGTGACAAATGTGTAGACAGCTTTCTCGACAAACTGAGACAGTAAGCAAGACGTGTTCAGCATTTGCATAAATTGCGCTCTCTTCTGACCACAGAATTTCATGAGAAGGCATTCAATTGTAAGCTAGAGTGGGCACTGGATTCTGGCAATCCATATACTACCAGCAAAAATTTCAAAGATGTCCACTACAGATATCAGAAATACTGTGTCAATGGGTAGGTCTTTATGCCACTGAACTATTAGATGTGCAAGACTTCACACAACAGCAGAAATGAGAGGGAAGGGTAATCCAGTGCATAGGGTGATCGAATGGGAGCTGACACCACTGGCCAAGTTGTGACTGCACAACAGCTATCGCCAGTTACCACTGGCAATTGTACAAGTATCAGCTCAGCCTGTTCCAGCTGTAAGACTGTGTAACTCAACTTCTAGTCTTTCATTAGGGTTTTAATGACCCATAAATCATGTGTCAGAATGCTAAAGTGTGTTTCATCTTTCTCTCAACTAAGATTTTCTCTGTGACCTTTGACAAGCTATTTTGTTTTAGCCTAACCACAGATCCCCATCTATGAAAGAGGTCAGCACATTCCTGTTTTGTAAGAAAGTTCTATGAAGGTACCTACCCAACACAACCCAAGGCACTCGGAAGCCACCATATGAACAGCTGTACAATCCAGGCAAGAAAACTATCTAAGTGCAAGGCAGCTACACCAGTTTGCTAAATGTTTTGTTGAACATTAAACTTTGATTGTTCATGAGGTGAGATGCACTATGAATTAATAAACAGGTGATAACCTTCTAGGAATTTAAAAAATTGATATCACTTGAGAGTTTACATTAGGACAGACTCAGGGAGCCAGAGAGACAGGCACACACACACATCCATGTATTTATTTGCATGTGCAAGATCAGGTGCACATGAAAAGCTCATTTTTATTTGCAGGTGCAAACTTTTTCCAGTGTGGAGGCTTACAACTCAGGAAATTTTGTACATTTCACAAGGGTGGAAAAAAGTTTTGATTTCATGGTAAATATTTCATGAAACAAAGACCAGATGTTTGCCTTAGCTCCTGTTTTTACTCTGCCTTACTTTCCCAGCTGGAGTTATTAATTATACTTTTTTATTTCTCCTACTGCAGTTCTTAACTCTAAAAGATTAAATAGCTTGATTAGCACTGTTTAGCTTTTCCTAGGGGGTTTATTGAATGTCACATTTAACATTCTGGCACCTCAGAGATGAAGCTAAATTCTTGCAGCCTTGAAGAAATATGACTATTTTTTTCTCAGAGAGCAAAGGAAGGGCATTTGTTACATATTTATGAACACATCACATTGGACATTTCTATTTATTCTTTAACACACGTTCACAAACACGCAGCCTGTCCTAGACTGTATGTTATTTATAAATGTTGATACTTGGTTCTCTTGGAAATGCCTCCTGGAAATTTTTTCATAAAAACAGTGACTGGGAGGGTTACAGAGATTTGTGGAAACCTTGGTGTCAAGAGAATATACTCACATGATTTTTCCGCTCTTCTACCTTCTTGAAAGCATATAGAAAAGAATGCAATGAAGTACAAAACTCTTTAGCACATAAAGAGCACTTAGTTCTTCATCCTGTTGCAGCTTATATGGCTGTACCTATGCTCATGAGACAGAATCAATAATTCACCATAAAAGATCTTTGATGCCATTGCATTAGTGACTGGTTAAGACAGCAACAAGACTCATGCTTTAAAATTGCTTAAGAACAAAAACCTAAAACTCTCTATTCAATTGAATCTTGAGTTCACCATCAGATGGTGGCCATCCCAATGTTTGATTGGACCAGTATCTAAAGCCAGAAGACTGTTGTGGGATTCCTGTGAAATAAAAATCAGCCTTAGCCTTAACATATAGGCTGTGAGTTAAAGCACTTACAAACAGCTTTCTCTCTTCTCCCTCCTACCCTTAAAGTCTAGGACTAACATGGTAGTGCTTTCAAAAACTCATCATTTTAGATCAATCAAAGACATGTTCTTCAACAACTTTTCAGACTCTAACGTTCTAAAGACTTTTTAGAAAATGTTACAAGATTTCTTTTCATGTGTTTTTTACCTCCAAGAAAATACAAAGATGACCGATCAGCCACTTACTCTGAAGAAAGAGAGAAGAGATTATGTGGACTCCAACTGTTGATAGTAGAATACAATAAGAGGTAAAGGTTGAAAAGAGATTTCACCCTATGCCAAGACAGAGGTCCTACATAACCACTGAAAGGTGTTCCTGTGCAGATGGAGTCAGTATGAGCTCGGTTTGGTCAATTGTTATAATCGTGTCCTTGAATTCAGAGGTACCTGGTCTTAAAAGACAGATCTCATATTTCTTCCAATTTGCATTCCCATATACATATAAATTCCCACAGAGGAGGGGCTATATCTGCATCACAACAGAGAACAGGGTTGAGGGAGCCGCATGGAGCTTGCCAGCTGGAGGAGCTCAAACTATGAAGCTGGGAGCAGCAAGGTCAAACTGAGTAAATTAGACAGAGACCCCCTTTCATTCTTTGCACCATATGCCAAGCATCCTGCACACTGGGCACGGGGCAATAGTAATATATTTATTTTGTTTACATACATAGGCCAGGAGCTCTGGCCACTGGCATAAGTGCAGAAGCAATTAACATTCAGAGAAGTTTCTAAACCTTAAATGATTTTTATTTGTCACAAATTACCCCACACCCTGCTACCCTCCTGTGATCTCTTACTCTGGTTGCTTTCCCGTTCCACTTACTTCTAAAGCGACCCCCCAAATCCCAAACGGACCAAACCAGATGCGGGTCTAAAATGCTATTTTGTGTCACTGCAGCAGCCCCTTGTTTTGCCTTGTTTGTTTAGCTCTCGTTTGTAAGAACTTTGGGGCAGAGGCTCTCAATTGCTCTTTGTTTACATCTCATCTGCAAAAGGGCCTTCTCCTTCTTTGTGGGCTCTTGCACTCTACCACAATAAAGATGACTATTAATAATATGACCTTCAGCTAGCTGGAATGTATTCAGCAATTTAAGGCATTGACATTGGAGAAATCCTTATGAATGCCTGAGATCATATAACCCTTCCATTTGTTTTCAGGCCTATCTCCAGGCTGTGGCTAAGTAGCTATCATTTCTAACATTTGCATTCCTCTTACCCCATAGTGTATGGGGGGATGGTACTATCATAATTATACCACATTCTTCTGGGTTCCATAACGAGCTATTATTTTACTAATGGAATATTCAAGCAGTCTGCAGTAATTTATCAAATAGTCCCAAGTCCCATTTTCTCTGTGTGAATCTTTTTGTTAACAGGTAAATTGATGTGCGGGGGGTTATCAAGGCTTTTTTGTAATTCAAATTAACCATTCCACCCTCCTCTCTGAAAAAAGATCGTTAGACATAGAATGTTAATTTTTTTTCTAATGATGTTTAGAATTAGAATTGTGCAGGCTTCCTGTGAGTGGCAATTTCTGCATTTTAATTCATTCTTACAGTGTTTTTGCATTTTAACGTCTAATTTTGAAAATTTGCCTAAGCTAAAAGGAAGCAAAATGTAATTCCATTTCTCCTTACAACTATTGTCTGCTCCGCTGTCAGATTAAACTGCCAACAGTGTAGAGTGCTATTGAATTGGAGATGAGAGAAAAAACACCACCCTCATGGTTTATTTTACTTACAGTAAAAAAAGCCGAAACCCAAGACCTGGATGTGTACATAGACCACACTGAACACACACAGATACACACCTCTTCCACTGTGTATTTCTCTGCGTAAGAGGAGGGAGAAAGGATGGAGTCTGTGTGCCTGCGTATGTGTGCACGTGTGCATGCAAGGTAGGAGGGGGAACTGGTACCTAATAAACGAACAGTAAGTGCAAATGATTTCTGTGAAAGATGAGATTTCTTGCCTTCTCAAAAACTGCCTGCCACAGTCCTTCACATATCTCCCAACTACAGTATGGGAATTAGTGGCTGGCAATGCCAGTGGAGAATTTTGGCATAGAATCACAGAATGGCTGAGGTGAGACGGAACCTGTGGAGATCGTCTAGTGCAACCTCCTGCTTTGCACAAGACTGCAGACGACACAAAACTGGGAGGAGTGGTTGATACACCTGATGGTTGTCAGAAATAGCAGGTTGCTCAGGACGTTGTCTGGTTTTGAATATCATTGTGGAAAGAGACTCCACAACCTCTCTGGGCAACCGGTTCAGTGTTTGACCATCCTCACTGTTAAAATTTCCTTTTCTTCAGTTCGTGCCCATTGCCCCTCTTACTGTCACTGGGCACCTCTATGAAAAGTCTGTCTCCATTTGTTTGGTCGTCACGATCAGATATTTATACAGATTGATAAGAACTTCCAGAGTCTTCTCTCTGAGCTGAACAGTCCCAGCTCTCCGCCTCTCCTCCTATGTCAGATCCTCCAAGCCCTTAATCACGTTTGTTGCATTTTGCTGGGCCCACTGCAGTGTGCCCATGTCTCTCTTGCACTGGAAACCCCCGATCTGGACCCAGTACTCCAGATGCATCTCACCAGATCCTAATAGAAGGGAAGGATCACCTGACTTGACCCGTGGCAATGCTCTTCCCAATGCAGTCCAGGACACTGTTGGCTTTCTTTGCTGCAGGAGCACACTGCTGGCTCATAGTCAACTTGGTGCCTTTCAAGACCCCTAGGGTCTTTTTTTCCCAGGCTGATTTCAAATCGGTTTGCCCCAGCCTCTCCTGGTGCATGGGATTATTCCTCTGCAGGGGCAGGACTTGACATTTCCCTTTCTGGAACTTCGTGAGATTCCTGTCATTCATTTCTCTAGGCTGTTTATGTCCCTCTGGATGGCAACCCAACAATCAAGTGTATCAGCCACTTCTCTCAGCTTTTTGTCATCTGCAGTCTTGCTGAGGTATGCTTTGTCCCATCATCCAGGTCATTAACGAAGATACAAAGTACTGGCTGCAGGATTGTTTTCTAGGGTACAGCATTAGTGACTGGCCTCCAGCTGAACTGTGTCACTGATCACAAACCTCTGAGCTCATCAGTTCCACCAGTTTTCAATCCACCTCAGAGTCCACTTCCTTCCTTTTCCTCACCTCATAGGAAGTCCATACTTCATTTTCTGTGAAGGTGTTAGGGGAAGAAATATTGCGTGTTACATAGAAAACGAAAAGAAAAAAACATGTGGAGAGATTATTGCCTTCATCTACCTCTATATATGTTCTGTCCATCTCATCTTCTTAGATTCTGGTTTTCACCACAAAAATGATGTGGGGTCACATGGCTGTTCTGTGAATCTGCCTCTATAAAGTACATTGCACAAGGAATGCTTTGGTTTTTCAAACCACAGAGTTAATTTTCCTTTGCATTTGAACACCATATACTGCCATGAGGTTGCATTCCAGTTACAGTGTCTGAGTACAAGAATCTGTTTACTCCCTCTCTTACAAACCAGTTCCCACTCATTTATTGTGGAGTGGAACACAGAAACAGCTAGTAAACAGTTTTGAGATTCTGTCCATGAGGCATGAAACCTGAAAATCTACCAACCATCAGGTTTTTAATCCCTGGCTTGTTATTTTGGGCCAAAATTATATCCTGTAGCCAAGCATTTCGTCCAGTGAAGGTTTATATTAAAACCGACCCGTTACTGGGAGGAGAAGTGGAGGTACGGCTTTCTTTGTGACTAGTTGGCCTTTTCTAATGAAAACCATTCTGTCACAAAGAATTTCAGATTTGGCCCAGTAGATTATCTTTCTATAGCCTTAGCTCGGACAGATACTGAGCCAGGTACCATCTGAATGTGCTGATCTGTTCTAGTATCTTTATTAAAATTGCTATTAACTTCTTAAGTGCTCTGCTTATTGAAATACATAGGAATCAAAAAAACAAAAGAACTTCAACTTCATCAGTTGCCACCCAACCAGTCTCTCCAGCCTTTAGTTCATGTCCTAAGAATAAACTGGTTTCCTCCCTCACCTGCTTGATAACCACTGCATGCAGGGTAGCGTGAGGTCCTCCTAACTGTGTGCAGATCTGATGTCCAGTCTTCCATTCCAAGAACCCACGTCAGATTCTGCATACCTCAGATGTATGCATGCCTACCACAAAGTATCTCACAAGGGGCCCTATAGATGGGGTGTTCTGAAAGTGCAGCATGAAAACAAACAGGTCAGCTAGATACTCATTTTTACCCAAATTATACAAATGTTATTAACCACGCAGTTACTGGCAGAGGGAGCTGGGGAGGTGGGCAGGTATTTGCAGCTGAGCTAGGAATTCCTACCAGAAGAAGTACAGCCAACAAGGCAATGTGTAATGTGGAAATTTTAACACTGAAGCAACATGCTGCTATAAACAAGTGAGTGAATCTCTTGCAACGCCCTGCATGCAGGCATTTTTTTTTTAATTTCCATCTTAGAACATATGTTAGATATTACGCTATTGTAACACTTTTTCTTTGCACTGTATCTCTCCCATTTATAAATACATAATCTGAAGTGACAAAATGCCAGGACACTGCTCTATTGCCACATCATTCATTGGACATAAATATTCTGAAGTTGAGCGTCACTAGCTTAGTTGAAGCAAGTTGTGCAATATAAACATTTGGTTCATAAATAAATAAGGGATAAATGTCTTAGAATGCTGCCTCCTCCTATAGCAGCTTAGATTAAAAGTAAGCTAAACTCTCTGTGTTTCCAGATGAATGGTATTGTGGTTAAACCAGAATTCACTTGTTTGCTTAGCCCATCTTCAAAAGTGAAGGTTGCCATCACTGAAAACCTGCGGCCTTTTACTTAAGTCAAAAATCTGAAAAGGTAGATTTTGACGGTTTTTCTCTGGATTTATATTTGCTTCTTTGAAAGTGTAAGTTTTGGTATCACTTTTGCTGAAGCAGAGAGGTAAAGCAATGAAAGAAAACTAAAGGCCTATATCTTGAAACTGGAGAAATTTAAAAATAGAAGTATGTTTTGTGCACTACAATCACACTTATATGAATAGAGTAAGTGTCTTGCCACTGTTTTATAACACAAGCCATTATCTACTCTATATTTTAAAAGTTACATTTAATTTATGATTCATGTAGATGAAGACAGATTTACCTTACATGTTTTGCTGGCAAACATCAGTTTTATTACCAACAATACTGTACAAGAAAAAGTTTATATGAAGATACACTTTTAAAAGCATGCTTTGGCTAGCACAATTGTGTATACTCAGGGGAATACTGGGGAAGCTTGAATAAGCCTTGGCAGTGCTGCAGCTTTGCCTATGTAAAAGCATTGCAAACATGAAGGCATTTGCCATCATAGTGTACTAATGTAACTATTGAGACCTAGTACAGATTCGTCATGAAATGGAACTAAACACAAGTGCAGCTTAGCAAGACAGGTAGATATTAGATACATACAGGAGACATTTGGTTGTTCATGGGTGCACATAATCTACCCCAGCACTTACCAGGGATGATCTTTGCAACATGGAAATCTGTGCACTGAAACCGATGCAAACTCATTTTGCAACAGGCTGATGAACAAGACAGAAGAAAATGGTAACTTCCAGCTCTACCAAGTAAAACTGAAACAGCAGCCTGCCAAGAACTGAGCCTCCCATTGCTAATCTTGTGAGTCAGTCCACTGTTTATTTGCAGAGTCACAAAATGGAACAAGGGCTTTGGGGGAGGGGGATAAGGGAAGATGATAACTTCATCAGCAATACAATTCTCTTTTTGATACTAATTTATGACACTGCAAAAGCAAAGCAGAGCACACTATGTGCACCCTCATGATATTGCTGTTTCAGCTGACTAGGATCCTGCTTTTCAGCTCATTTGATCAGTTCGTGTTGCCCAGGGATGAATCCTACCAATTTTGCTTCAATCCTAAAGTGTAAATGGGCGCACATTCACACACAGAGGAAGGGCAGTCCAACAGCAAGGGCACTATCCCTAGGAGACCAAGGCTACAGTTCCTGCTTTGCCACTGACTTCTGATCTCATAAAGGTCATTAACTGGGTATGGGTGAACACAGGGAGAATGAAACTTCCCCCCTTAACCAGGGGGAGGAAAGGAAGAGTAAAAATTGTCAGCTGCTCATACATACAGATAGGTTAAACTGTTAAAGATACGTTGCCAACTTAGTGTGGCATCATTCGTATTTCAGTCATAGACATTTGGGGCCAGACCCAACACTCTGTACTTCTGCCATGGTTGACACAATGGCACCCTGAGCTGACTTGTCTCGTTCTGCCACAGAATGTATTATTGCCATTTTTACTATAACAGCACACTTTTTTGAGGCAAATAGAGTTCTGCTTCCCAGAAGCATATCATGTATACAATGAAATACATCTCACAGGAGAGCTGGACGCTCAACTTCAATGCTCTACTTTCACCAGATATTTTTAGGCAATTCCACGTCCAAAAAAAAGTTTTCCAAAATAAGAACACTTCCACATTGCTGTTCTACGGAATTCAAAGTCTCCTTGTCTTTTTCCAGAAGATTTTCCCAGTTCAGCATATTCAGTCAAGAGCTGCGCTTTGTATCGTCCGCGCTGATGTAAAGTCATTTCACTAGTTAATCTGGAAAGGAAGGCAGAAAGTGCTTGCCCTGCTAATACCACTGCTTAGACACACAACTTTTGAGGATACACTCCATCTTTTAAAACCAATTAGTGGTAAAATATGATCAGAAAGTCCTTCTTCTCTGAGTACGAGAATGAGTAGACACCCTAAAGACTGAAAACATAGTGCTTTTTATAATAATTCAGGAGCCTTTGTGATTAAGGGACCACACACTGATACATTTGATACATTTTTCTCTGCCTCATTGAAAAGACCCAAATGCTACCTTCTAGCAGAAGAGGGCTGAGGGGGAGGGAGAGAATCTCAGCCCCTTGAATGGCAGAGCCTTTCACTAGCCTTTCACTAGCACTTCACTTTCACTAGCACTTCCACAAAGATATGCTGCACAAGCAAACACACTTGGCTTCTGTGACTTTCAGGGATGTCAACAGGGGAGGCAAATCCTTTCCGAAGAGAGGCACATCACTCCAATCTTTTTCAGAGGCAAGAGCCTGCAACACTCAGAGACTGCTTCTGAGGCCTATTTGTGCAGAAAACAGGACGACTTCTGTTTCCTGTAAGAGATGATGGGCCAAGATGACAATCTTCACTCAAACCTGCCCAGTGCAAACTAATATTCTCCTGCCCTCATGTCTTGCTGTTGCCATGGTCTGGTTAACACAAAACTCAACTGCAAACACATGACACGGAGAAGAATTTAAACACATGCATGTATGAACAGTAACCACAGTTCATGTGGAGGTCTTCCACAAGGTTACTGTCCCCTCAGTGATACTTTGGGATGGTGGAATTTGTAGCTGGTCCCAGGCACAAAAGTTCACATTGCAGTTTTACATTTGGCATCCCAGTAAGCTCAGGAAAGGAGAAAACTTTCAGCTCACCCTTGATCCTGACAAAGAGCTTATATGAGCCCCACCACTGCAGCTGTTTCAAATGAAAAATCTTAATTTTGCTGAAAGTCATTTCATGTCCTCTTGCCTTCAAAATCAGT
This sequence comes from Steatornis caripensis, assembly GCA_013398225.1. Classification (NCBI taxonomy): domain Eukaryota; kingdom Metazoa; phylum Chordata; class Aves; order Caprimulgiformes; family Steatornithidae; genus Steatornis; species Steatornis caripensis. The sequence goes on from VZSC01002968.1 coordinate 233,061, forward strand.
ATGTCATGGAATCACATAATGGTAGGGGTTGGAAGGGCCCTCTGGAGACCATCCAGTCCAACCCCCCTGCTAAAGCAGGTGCCCCCAGAGCAGGGTGCACAGGAATGAATCCAGGCGGATTTTGAATATCTCCAGAGAAGGAGACTCCACAGCCGCTCTGGGCAAGCTGGTCCAGTGCTCTGTCACCCTCACAGTAAATGAGTTCCTCCTCATGTTCAGGTGGAACTGCCTGTGCTCCAGTTTGTGCCCGTTGCCCCTTGTCCTGTCACTGGGCACCACTGAAAAGAGTCTGACCCCGTCCTCTTGACACCCACCCTTTAGGTATTTGTAAGCATTGATCAGATCCCCTCTCAGTCTTCTCTTGTCCAGGCTGAACAGACCTGTGTCTCTCAGGCTTTCTTCATGATAGAGATGCTCCACTCCCCTAATCAACTTCGTGGCCCTCCGCTGGACTCTCTCCAGTCGTTCCCTGCCTCTCTTGAACTGGAGAGCCCAGAACTGGACACAGTACTCCAGAGGCGGCCTCACCAGGGCAGAGTAGAGGGGGAGGACCACCTCCCTCGACCCGGTCTTCTTAATCCACCCCATGTTATAGCAAGTTATTTCATTAAGTACTCCTCATGCTCTGTATATAGCTCATCTTTAAGTACAAGCTTGAGATATACCTGCTGTCTGCAGTGCTGCTAGTAAAAGGACACCTGCTGTTTTGTAATGGGGATATGCCATGCGGGCTATTCCCTATTCTTCATCAATATAGATTACAATTGCTCCCGTTACTAAGAAAAAGAAAATTGTCTTTTGATCCTTAGTGAGATATATTTTTTCCCTTCCTCTCTTCATTTCCAAGCTGACCTCTCACCTACAGAGAGACATGAGGAAAACCTTAAGTGACAATGAGACAAATTTCATTTTGCTGTGAACTGCCTTTTCAATTATTTTTCTCCTCTCTACTTTTCCTGGCTGACCCAGACCAGGCTGCTGCTCTGACAGGGGTCCCTAACCTCCAGATTAAAATATGCGAATTGTTATCTTTCCTTCCATTTACACCTGTGTCAGATGTATTGCAATTATGAGGAAATGTTTGGTTCAGGTTTCTGTGAGAAGAACATAGTTACTTACTTTTATCATCTTCCTCAAGCAAATAAACCCAATTTGACATGATGTAATCAATATTCAGGTACAAAATAGATCACAGAGTATTTTATATTTGCTGAGGCAGTCACTGTTAAAAAAAATCAAACAACAACTTCTGAAAATCTCTAACATTCACTACCTTCTACCTTCCACCTCCCCTCTTTAAATTAGTATTAAATAAGTTATACTAAAACGATGAAAAGAAAAGCAGGTGCAACACATCAAGTTTTGCACTTCCTCCAAATAATTCATACTAAAATCTTTAGATTGATGTTAACGATCATTGGCTTAAGATTTTACAAAGAAATTATTTCCAAAATCCATGTATGTGTTCCAGTTTTCAATCACTGTAAAGCAAAATTTGACTGATATTTTTAAATTACAGAATTATACTACACAAAGAATGGTTCTGTGCAGAGATTTTTTTCCCTCTTCCTTTCTAATTCCTCTGTTTTTTAACTAAGTCTAAAAAAACCATTCAGTAGTATCATCATTAATAATGATGATATAACAGAGGTCTCTAGGTACACAGAGATTTCAAAATACAGTGTTGAAGGAGAACTGTACATGGTCAAATCTAGTTCTTTAATTCTTTCCAGATTTTCCAGGGAAATTTGGAGACGTAGTTAAAAAAAAAAAATACTACTATTTCCATAATCGTGGATCACTTTCTGTCCCAGATACTGTTACAGAGTAACATAATAGCTGAAAAGCTGGAATTCCTTAAATGCAGTCCTACATAATTGACTGAATTTTGCCAACACATGACATGGAGGGTGCACTGCTTGAAACAAAATGCATGTGCTAGTGGGGACCTGAGTAAGAGAAAATACAGATTATTAGAAGTCATGGTATTCTTCCCCAAATACCTGGGGAATTATGCATTTACTAAAAGGTCCATTTCTAGCCTGTTACACCTTGCCAGCATCTAGCTAATAAAATAGTCCTACAAAAAATATGAATACCTTCACAGAATTTCCTCATATTTCATTTTGCCTGCCTGCACATCTACAAATTGAGAAGTTTTCTGAAACTTTGTAATGTGGTAATTTTGGCAAGATAAATGTTTAAATGCTTCTAACCTTGCCTTAATGTACTATAAAGATCATTTGAAGCAGCTGAGCTACAGAATATTAAGAAATTGTTCCTCCTTACAACTGCATGTTACCACTCTTTCAGCTGTGATGTGTGCCTTCACTGTGTGTCCAAGACAATGATAAGTAAAAATTTTGCAATGATGTCTCACCAGCTTCTTTCATTAGGCTGTAAATGTCTCCGTTGTACCAGCTTTTCACTTGAGAATTACTAACATTCAGCAGAATGTGCAATAATTTCTTAAACCACAGTAACTTAGTTGCTTGTAATTGTGTAACACAAAATTATCTAACACAAAAAGAGATGAGTTTTGTTTCAGTGGGTTTGGAGATGAATAAGATACAGCCTAGTAATTATGCCTCTAGGAAGGGATTCAGATCTCTGTCAGACTCTGTGCAAACATAACGACATCACATGGGGCCACGTATGCAAAATTTACATTTGCCAAAAAAACCCCAACATAAACTTAGTTTGGTACTTAAGCACAAATAAGTGTCCCTTCAGCAGTCCACCTGAACACTTGCAAGGCTGCAGCCTTTTGCCATGTAGCGACCAAAGTAAATCACATAACTTCATGTTTGCCCGCATGGCATTCTGGCCAAGCTGCAAATATTGCAACCTATCTCCCCCCACATGCCTTGGACTTCACAAATTAGTCCCTTGCCATGGCTGTCTTTATGTACAAAAGAACACTTGAATTTGCAGTTCTTGTTTTTTTCAGAGTCTTTGAACAGAAAAAAATTACACACAAAAATAATGATATTGTGAGGCCATGAGGGTACTCTACGATGCCCAAAAGAGAGACAGAAAAAAATGCTCTGTAATTCTACAGTTATCTCTAAACAGGGTGCACACAACCCAGTCTATGCCATCTGCCTTTGGGCTTTATTGAGTAGCTCAGGCACAGTCTTGGGGGTCTTCTCTGTTATCCTTCCCTTCAGTCCTCGCTCCCTCCTCAGTGACCTTCTGCAGAGGCAGGCATACCTTCCATGAGCGGTCCATGTCAGATAACACCAGTTCTTCCTGCAGCGTGGCCAGCTGCCCAGCCGAACCAACCCAAGACCTAGTAATGTAATGTATCTTAGCAAATAGTCAACAGTCTGTAAGAATTATTCATTAAAACCACCAAGGATTACAGTCACAGTGGTGAGATAAAGAAAAAAAGATTTAGTATTGTGTTACCAATCCCCCCCTACTTCATATAAATAATACTGCCTGGGATTTCTTAACTTCAGCACTTCTATTTAAAATCCTTCCTAAAAGTCTGAAAAAGCAGTTTTAGAGAAAATTCCAGTTTAAACTAGGTTGCAACTTACTTGTTAGATTAATCTTACAAACTTTTAATAGGTATATTAATTAGACATCATTAATAACTCCAGTATCAGCAATGAATTTCTGTGGTAGCTTAAACTAAATATGATTAACTTCTCTCTTTCTCAAGGGCATAATTTTGCAAAAAATTAGCAAGCAGAAGAGTATAAACTACTGTAGTATTAAAAGTGCCATTTTGTTTACGATTCATCCTAAGAAGTACTGAGAATCTCATGCATTTTTACACTGACATCCTTGTGGGACAGAAGACAGCAATCAAATGGAAAATAGCTTAAAATGCCAATTTTTTAGTCATATTTCCTATGTTCTAAGGCAAGTTATCTGAAAGAGAAATATCTCACCTCAAATGGATGTTTTTTCAACTTAACAGTGTGCCTTGAAATATTGCAAATGTCCTAGTGATGCTCAAATCTCTAATATAATGTTTTACGAAGTACACATACCTTGTTGTGCAGAATGTGATTGTAAAAAAAGCCGTTAACAGTTTCCTTTCATTCCTGTAATTTCACCCGTTGAATTAACCTTTAAACTTAAGGTATCATCAAGACCCTGGAAAACAGGAAGGTACACTGCTCCTAGCATTTTTGTCAGGTTTTTGCTTTGCTGCTCCGTTGAGTGTCTCTTGCTATTACTACAGCAGCTGAAAAAGTGTGTCCTGTGCACAGCAGGACAGCCCGCCAGCAAGCCAGTATAGCTCTCGGCTGCCTGGTAGCTACCCAGCCACACACAGTTCCTAGCAGTTCCCATTGCTCGCCATCTCCAAACAGTACTACCAAATAGGTTTACAACTCCTGTCTGCTCTTGAAACACTTACATGTTCTCCAAGATCTAGCACAAATTTTGTGCATGCTTCATTTCCCCAAGACTTACATTAAAAGCACGCTGTAATCACAGATGGCCTTTTTTTTCATGGCATTCTGGGTCCAGTTCTTCTTTCACTTGTCCTAACAGAACCACTTTACATTTCAATAAGTAATTTATGGAAAGCAGCTCAGCAAACTTCAAAATGCAACATTACCAGTGCATGAGGCTACTGTGGAGGCCTACTCATTTAAAGGATGGTAAGTCACAAGTTGCCTCTCCTGCCAGCACATCCCCCACAATGCAGAGGGTACCCTCTCTTTCACACGCAGGGATTGTTCAGTTCATGATATTGCATTAAATCCTATGTAATCAGATTTAGAGGTAAATATTCAGGCCCCTTCTGAGAGAGAGTTGCCACAACCCCATGCATCTTATCAATTGTTTACACTCCTGTCTGCTCCTTCCATATGACCTAGCAGTCCCCAGTGCTTAATCAAATACAGATGAACACAACAACAAAGCATTCACTACTGCCTGTCTGTACAGGACAGATGATGAATCAAACTTCTGTCACACAACCACTCCCAAAGGGAGAATTCTTCCGATGATCAATGGGTGTTTCATCAAATGGACCCCTTGTCCTCCCAGCTCCAACTCTTCTGATTGTCTTCTGTTAAACATCTCGAGACAAAGAACTGCTGACCTCAACTTTCAAACTTCAACTTTCAACATCGATCAGCAGTAAATAATAGGTAAGCCCTTGACAATACATTTCCATGCTATATCAATTTTTCTTCAGCTGGTGTATGAGGTCACAAGGATGCAACTCTGTCCCAAGAGACCATAGAGGTCTTTGAAGTTCTTTAAACTGAGAGAAATCCAGAACTTCATGCACTTAAATCATCTTCCCTCTGGTAGGGACACCAGACAGTTGACAGCCAATGTCTGGGACCATTTATATAATTTTAGGCAAACCGCAGCACAGCTTTCGAGCTTTCAGAAAACTAATTAATTCAGGATAACACAGTAAACTCAGAGCTAAGAAAGGAACCATCTTATTTGTTGAGTGCATTATGATTTCATATTGTATTTATATGGTAAAAAACCCAATACTGCATGGCTTTTTAATTACATTCATTTGCTTGAGAAAAGGATACTGGGGAATCAGTGGGCAAAAAGGCAAAGCTAATTTTGGATGAAGTAACATATAAAGCAAATGCCTTCACATAAAATAAGTTAGTGAATAACTAGTGCAGCTGTTTACATATTTAAGTCTGGGAATCAACTGTAAGGAGAATGACAGGAAAGAGATAGCTACATTTTTCTATGTTAATTTTTTTTTTTGTTGCAGGTTTTTTCGTATTTCACGAGCTTCATCTAGTGACATCTAGCTGATTCATCATTTTTAAAGGAAATAACGAATCTTCAAAATCAGATTCTTTCCCTGTTGAGCTCAGTAACACGGTAGAGTGGGTCCTTGCCTTTTCTCACAGTGCAGAGCTTCATGTTTTTAGCAAGTTCTCATTTTCTCAGCAAGAAAAAAACAATTTCCTTGGCAGCTTTCCTTCCTGGTATGAACCTCATTTTCAGTAGGCGCATGTCTGTCCAGTCAGTATTCACTTATTTCTTATGCTAATACTGAATCTCTACAAGCTGACAACAAGGAGCTTTTTTTGTATCTGTTATATTTTGAGGAAACATAGCCTTGCTTCGTGCACCAGGGCCTCAGGCTTGCTTATATTGGTTTACTTTGTGGAGGAACTTGGCCTAGTAATTCCTGATGTTGGCTCATCATTGCTGAACTATAAATGGATATCTGCTGTTTGGATGGGTGCCCAGGCAGCTTTCTTTTAAATTCTTAATCCCACTTAGACATGTTCTTAATGGAAACAAGTAGTGGTTTCCATACAGTATCTAAGTAACTAAATAAAGCACGGCTACCACCAATTACCTTCTCTCCAGCCTGACTCGCCAAAAAGCTGAGGACCAAAAGCTCTCTGACAGTTCTGTTTCTGATGCTGCTACTCCTGCTTTTTCCAGCTAGGTCTTCACGGCTTTCTCCCTCAGGCAGTCCATAAGCAAGCCACAATCTACATCACCCACCTTGGTGCAATAAATTTAGGTCAACCTCAAGTAACCACATTAATCCCACCATTGTATGCACCCTAACTTGTTTACGGCTTTCGTGCATCTCAGTGCCTGCCGCACATCTCCCCCAATATTTGGTTTTCGTCCATAGGTCCTATACTGCTCACCTACTTTATGGAAAGGTCTTATTCTCCCTTTTATGGCTACAAAGAGCCCTGTTGTCATGATAACATTTATCCCCACAGATATCCCCACTCTGTCCACTCTGTTTCCATTAAAAACCATCCCCGATCTGATGCTGTGTGACTAAAAATGTTTGGCACCAGGAAAAAACAAGTATTATCTCAGCCAAAGTATGTAGCTAGCAAGGAAGAACACAAAAGAAGGGTTCAGCTCTGTAGTGGATATCTATATACATCAAGAATGCTGAACACTTGACGAGAGACGTCAAAGTATCTCCATCATAAAAGAAATACAGTACTCTTGTCACAAATACACCTCCTGCCAGCTTGTTCTTTCACTAATAACACACATAAATACATAGTGGCTTTTCTGATCTATAAAAATACTGAAAACCTCTTATCCATATACTATGTAGGCAATAAAATGTGGGCCCATGTTTCCCCATCTATTTTAAGACTTGCTAATGTAGTTCAGACATGGAAGCTGGGGGAAAAGAACACACGTATCAGAAACTTTCATTCTTCTCCTAGTACAGCTTTTAGCCACATTTTCTACAATGCCCTAACTAGTTTATGACTAAATATTTGTTTGAATATTTAAACAAAATCGCAAACCTTGATCACAATTGCATTGGTGAATTTATGTGGCTACAGCTAGCCAGTACCCCAACTACAAGTCAAGAGAGCCTGATTTGGGACACTGATCTTCTTCAGAAAGAATAACTTTTCTTTAAACCCATGAATAAGCTCCATTAACTTCCATGTTAATGGATTTTGTAAACACACATCCCTGACTGGTTTCTTTAATCAGGGTCTTGTTTTCCGTAGAGAGGGGCCCTGAAGAATTCCCGTGCAACCATTTTTTTTCTTTTTCTCTCAGCTGTGAACATGAAGGACATCCAGATCTTCCAGCCACTGCTGGTGTGACCAGGGACACTCTCTGCAGGGATACAACAGGGAACATGGCAGGTTCACTAAGCTGGGAAACGGCAGAAGCACCACTGTTGGGGTACAACTCAACCTTTGTCAGATTTCTCCTAGTCAAATCGTTGTCAGAAGCTGATCACCAAACCATAGCTATGTTTTTAACAAGAACTCTTCTTCCTGTTCCAGCACAGTATCTATTCATTCTCTTCTTTCATACAGTAGTCACTGCCTATAGAGCATAAGTTGTTTTAAATAATGCAGTGATTTATACATTTGCCTGCAAAGAAATAGTAAAGAAAAGCCTTCAGAGACGTGATTAGCTCTAAAGGTCATGGTAAAGTTGGGAGAGAATGGAGAGAAAGAGACCTTTACCAGAATGTGGGAGAATATGTGTGTATGATGGCTGCAAATATTTCAGTTGAGTGGATTTTATTTTGCATTCTATCTGGTTTCACTTATATCATAATTGAAGGGAAATGGTGAGAGAAAATAAAGCACTTTCCCATGCTGTTTCTAAAGCATTTTTCATGATGAAATGTCATCATGTCTCAAGAGTACCGAAAATACTCGTGAAGACCACCTTAATTTTGAAAAGCAAATATGCATGAGAACTGGTTGTAGCCAGACACTGTTTTGAACTAGAGCAGGTCTGCCATTAGCGTAGGTTTTATTGTGATGTACCCTGGAGAGTTTGCATTAGGATCTTCAGGAGAAAAACAGTAAAAGATTTTTAAATCCAGCTAAAACATCCCCTCTGCGTGGAGACTGGCCACATCTCTTGTTATTGTCACAAGTGAAAATGCCATAATGCATAACTGTAACTTACCCCCCAAAGAACAGAGCCAATATCTGCTCTCACTCCAACAGATGTACCTTTCTTTTATAAGTGAAAACAGAGTTGACCCTTAACAGGAAAAGAAAGGGAGGCAAAAGATGTTCTGAGAAAAGCAAACAGCTAAGGAAAGCACAAAAGCGAAAAGTGGGCCACAGAAAAACTTTTTTCTCTAGCTGATGATGCCTAATCAGGAAGGTTCTCCGATTCTTACTAACTTGGCTGTGATTGAATTAAGAAGCTTTCCCATGTGTTGAAACATTTCATTCCTATCCCATGCATCTCACTGTGCAGTCATCAAGTATATACATCAATGTATATATTTATACCTCATTTATATATCTATACATCCGGGCCTAATCAAAGCAGGCTGCTTTAAGTGCTCTATTACCTTGTATTTTACTGTGACATTTCTATGTTCCTTTTAACTTGGTTCTGGACATTTCTGTTGTTTGCAATCTAGTTTCTTTGCTATGCTTTCAAAAACTGGCCGACAGCAGACACGCTTTCCTTGAGACATCCCAATTCTTTCCTCTACGGTGACAGGGTTGGGATATGGGTGGTGGGAGTAAAAGTTTAGCCAAAGTGTGGTATTAAAGAAAGATGAGAGTAAAAGTTTGATAACTATCAACCTGTAAATGTAAATTCAAACTGAGATAATAGTTCTGTCCTAAATCAGCTATTTGACTCAGTCTGGTTTTAAGAGAAACATATATGCCTGTCACCTCAGTTTCCTTGCGAATTGAGATGAATTTTTTTAAACAGTAAATCCTCACTAACATATTCAAAACTGACTTTTAAACTCCCATTGCTCACAATAAAGACCGAGTCACTTAAGCAATTAAGAGATTACTATTTTATTATTCTGTATCGTTCATTTTAGAACTCAATCATGCTACTTCGCAGAAGGTTTTCTTCTGTTAGTGCATGCACTTGGACACTGTTTTATAAATTTCCACTGTGTTTGGACTTCAGAAGCCTCTATTCCCACCAGAGAAATCTCACGAGATTCCTATTATCTCATTTTCCCTTTTTTTGGCCTTGCACTTTGACCCTGACATTCTCAAAAGGACACTTGGCTTTTTACATTAGGCTTCAACCACAGACTGGTTTTCTAAACAATAAAATACAGTAACTTGTAGTCCATACTTGTCCAGAGTCAGAGAGACAGGCTCCACAAGCCAAATATATACAGTGGGAAAGTATCATTTAAAATGTTCCAGACTCAACATTTTAAAATCAGACAAAATAAATATTTCAAAGCACTAACCTGTAAACTATTGCTTGCTGATTCTGGAGCTTGATGTTGTTACTGCTGTAGCTCCTTGTTAAAAGATCATGCATCTTTAATGCTTTTAGACATCCTACAGACAGCACAAGCAGTATACCCTGGCTCACAAATTATTACTGTCCTTCAGCGTAACCTACTACATCCAGTGTTTTGAATCTGGAGTTTCAGTAATAAATGGAAAGCCTGCCCTTGCTAGGATCAGTTTATCAGCTGATGTCCTATGATTGTGAGGCACTGCAATAGTCCCATTTATTCTGAGAAACATCTACTTCTAAGGTAAAATAAGATTTTTTTTGCACAGAACAGCAGAGATGTTAAGGTTCCAGAAACATATTTTCATTGTTTTTCATGAGCTCAGCAAAACTGAAACACAGAGGCACTAAACTTTCTTCTGGATAGCAATTCCTGGCCCACAATGCCTTAGGGAGTACCAGGCTTCTAGAAGAGACACATCTTATAATAGGATTCTCCAGTGCCATTTCTTAACACTCATGTGTTGCTTACTTCCTGAGCCTCATACACACCCAAATTAAGAGTATTTGCCCTGTCTGATCCAGTTATTTACTTTTTTAAAGCATAACATTTTGAACAATGAGTACTTCTAGCTATATGAAATAAGAATATCGGGCTCAGGATAGCAGTAATAATAGGAATTATTACTAATACCATTCCATGGGTAAAGCTGCTGAGACTTGTCGGGATTACCCTGGTATCAAGTAATTGCACAGAGTACAAGAAAGGCACCACCGGCTCAAGGCCACCTGCTCCATCTCCCTCCAGGAGGACAGGAGGGTGGGTTGAGGCAAGGAGGACCAGCTGCAAGGAGTGAGGTAGGCAGAGCACCTGGGACAATAACATAAGCTACGCTGCTGAAAGGCCCAGTCATGCTGTAGCATTGCATCACACGCAGCTCCAGCTCGATCAGAATCAGGGTATAAGGAGTCAGATGAAGTAAGAGCTTATAGCAGGACAGATTCACCCTCCACAACAAGGCATTGCTGCTTCTTCCAAGTACTTGGCTTTCCTGAACTTCTGTATGTCTACCTTCTAGGACAAACTCTCGCTACACTAGAAAACAACATAAACATTATCAGAATATGTCTGGCATCTGCTGTATTCCTCAGAGTTTCTTTCCAGAGGTTTGGGAGGGTTTTTCAAGGGATGAAGAGGTTATTAACCATAGGATATTAACCATAGGATTAAACTCAGTAAGGTGTACAGGTCATTTAATAATCTAGTATCACTTAACCTTCAGCACACAGACCAGACTCCATCCTATGTGAAAGTCTCCATGATACAAAACACGAAAGTGTTTTGAGATTATCTAGGGCCTGTACCCCAAGAAAATCACCTGCCTGAGCATTAAAATCAGTAGTGCAGATAAGAAGTATCAAAGCTGGATTTATTATTCCAACAGAAAAATTAAATCTCTGATCTAAAAAGAAAGAAAAAATAAAAGACTTGCAGCTCAGAAGCCCAAGGAAAGCTCTGATAAAAATGTCTTGCAATTACATTACTCTGGGTGTCTCTACCTGATGATCTCATGTTCCAGCACGAAGTTTGTCATGCTGTCTGTGTCACAAACATGTAAACTGACAGGTCACACAAATTATTTCTAGTGCCTTTGAAGGGATCTGAAGGAGTCAAACTTTTCCACTGACCAATGGGAAGGACATCACTATTCCTCCAGTTTGCTTTCCAAATTGCTTTACCCAGCTTACACAGGGAGAAAACATTGTCTAAAACAAATGAATCATTAAAAGATGTGATACTTGTATCAATGAGGAACAAGTGTACACTAGTACTGCTACTGTCACCCGCAAAATTAAAGACTGAGCAAAATACTGCTCTCAGTAAGATGCGAAAGATTTGATTCTTTTCTAGCTTTACTCTGGGATTCTGTTAGCAGAGGTTTTAGGTATGGAAGTACCACTTACTCTTTCAAAGTTAAATCTGATGACCCCACTCCTGTAAAATACTCAATTTGAATCTACTCCTGTAGTTGACACTTTTCTAAGAAGGGAACCACGAGGGAGCTGGTGTTGTCCCTGCGTTAAGGCTCAGAGGCAGAAAATCACGCCATGAACGTGATAACATTGCATGTTGAAGCTAAGAATTTTGTATCGATTTCAATTAAGTGTTGAATGCCAAGCATCCAGCACAATTTGCAGGGCTAAGCCCAGGAAGCCATGACACTAACAGAGAAAAAAGCTGTCCATTTTCATGAGACAAGTTAGTAATTTTTCAATATTTAATTAGCTATTACTAGAGACCATGTCATAAAGCAAAAAGAGTAACATGTATTATGGAATTATCTATACAAGCCAATAGATAATTACAGAGTTTATTTTAAAATCCAAAACCATCCTGTAACACTACTGCTGGGAGAGGACATTTTATAATTCCTTGCTAGGTGCAAGTGAATGCTATGCAATCGCTGTGCGTGTGTGTGCGTGTACCTTAATTTCCTCATGGTACAAAAACTATTCGTTAATGTGATGGTATACGAAATGGTTGTTGAGAGCCACTAGAAAAAGGCATTTGCACTACCCTCATGTTTCCTGTGTTCTGAATCAAGACTGGTATTAACAGATAACATAAATTCCCAGGCTCTGTAAAAAAGCATTTAGCTGATTTGTGACCACATACAGTAAGGAAGATTTTTAAAACTATGTATGAAGTCTTTTTCAGTTGTCAGAAGGAAGCAACAACCTGGCTCATGCTACCTATTAAAGGGACTAGTTACTAGGGTCTTCTTTTAGAACAAGTCCCTGTGTGGACTCTTTTTCTGGAATAAGAATATTGGTACAGAGGGTTTATACAATCCACACACTCATGTCTGGAAAAAGAAAAGAAAATCCCAACACCCATTTTCAGAATTTCTTTCAGAGCTGCTATTTCGTAGATCCCCGTGGGTGGGTAAACTCTTCCATCAGTGGTCACAAGTTAATGCGATACACTAGGATGTTGAATGTTGCAGTTTATAAGGTCTATGAGTGCAACCACATAAACAATCATGTGTCATTAAACATCAGTTTTGTGATCTAATAATAAGATAATGATAAAAATCAATCCATTAGTTCAATAGATACTTTAGTGGATACTAGCACTTACTTATCTTAACATACTAATACTTCCTAATAGCAAGTATATATGTTATCCTTCTTCCTCACTACAGGAAGATTTCTAATAAGCCCAACTACTCCTGGTGTGAGCAGCACTTATTGCAACTCTTTCTCAAATGGAAATGCTATCATTTAAATTACATATTATAAATACCTCACAAGAAGAAACACGCTATGTGAACTTGTCCACGGTTTTATAGAAAGCAAAAAACATGGGTTTCCACTGCTCTGTCAAAAGCATACTAGCTGTACGCACACCTAGTCAGCTACTGAGGGACTTGAAACACATCCAGTGCTGCACTGGAAGTCTTAGCCTTAAGTCACAAAATTCTCAAAGGCAACGGTATGCAGTAACAGCTGCGCAGCTCAGGAAGGGAAATGCCACCTGCTCTACCACTAAATACACCACCGCACACCTAGTCAGGTGAAGTATTAGATCTGAAGTGCCCTGTTTACCAAGGACGATACGGAATATATATACTCTGTACAAACAGTCAACACCAAGTCACTTCCACCAGCATTAAATCCAGAGCCTGAACTTCTAGAGGTGTTGCTGCAAGGACACCGATGCTGATTAGACATGACACAGGAATAAAATAGACATACTTGAAAATATCGAATACTGCTCCCAGACTCATGCTGGTAACCCTGTATGGTTGATGTGCAAAACCAAATGAATACACTGGTCTGGATCTGCACTAAAGGAAAGATTGTAACGTTGTGCTCAGTCAAATAATGTATATGCTGCAAGGCCCCTTATACTACCTCCATGGTGAAGGAACCAGGTGGAGGGGGCTTAGCTCAAGAGTAAATGACATTTTCTTTTGAAAGAACCCGTTTCCACTACCTATGCAGAGAGTGGAAGCAAGACTTACATTTTGAAAGGTAATAGATCACAACTCCTTACATGAATAAAATCACGCAGGAGCAACCATACTGACATACTAACTTCTTATATCTCCTTCTGTAATACTCCCGTCTTTCTAAAATATTTACTGTGTTGGAGTACTAATCCGCCTTTTGGACATTCTTTCTCTGGATGCTCTGGATTTTCAGCCTGAGACTTCTATTCTTTTTCTCTAGGAAAACTGCATTTTAAGAATAAATTTAACAATCAATTGATCCAAAGACAAATTATTAATATATTTTAAAAGTGAAGGGTAATCCTCCTATACTTTCAGATTCAGTGAGATGCAGGGACATATATGAAAGAATAAAGGATTAATATGATTAATATTCCAGATGAGGTAGTAGAATTCCATTTGCTTTAAGAAGTGCCTGTGTCGGTTTTCCATGTTCTTCTAATGAGTATTTCATATGGATTTGAATGCAATGCAAGGGTAAAACATAATGTAGGTAGGTGTAATGGATACAGGATAGTACATTGCTGCTGAAAAGCCAGGTAGATGTGGCCAAAGTGGAAGAAGCAGTGCCCATGTGGAACTTAAACAGCTCTAAGAAAACTAACAGTTCAGCAAGCTTTACTAAGTGCTAAGAAATTCTCTCCTTTATTGTTACTGTCAACATACGCTTGCGTGTTCTCTATCAGCCGTTTCACTTTGTTGACTGAATGAGACGAATAAAATACAAAATCAAATGCCAATACTTCTGCTTTATAGCTTCACTTCAATCATGAAGTATTTCAGATCATCCCATCAAAGAAAAGACCACAGCAATCCCTCTATTTTATGCATTGTAAAATCAAATTATTACAGCTTTTCAATTAAGGAGCCCAAGATCTTCTCTAACTTTTTCATAGCTAATCAAAATATTTCTAGATCACGAACATTTCCTTTGATTTGCAAAGCATTCCCTGTATCTGCCCTGTAAATCCTTCATCAAGCTGAAGCTAAGGAAAGACAGAGCTCAAAAGTACCCACCACTGAATGGAAGATGGACAAATGTAGCTGATGTTTCATGCATTCTATTCAGCATCAATTATCTGAAGGAAAGACATTGTCCTTCGTCACCACGGCTGCCTAGGTGTGCACTTATTGATCAGGTTCTTGATGCTGAAAGGACAGAGACAAGAAAACAACATTGCGTGCAACACACCGGGTATTCGAAGACATTAGTTTGATGTGGAGGACATTTCATTTTTATGGTGTATTTTAAGTGTGGTCAGCTTCTAGCTAATTGCTAAGAATAAACTATGTTGCAATTTCACTGAAATTCCTCAGGTTTCAGTCATTTGCAGATGTGTTTGAAGCTTTCCACAATCCAGCAGATGTTTGGTCTTCCTATATTTTTTTTAACATGATGAAAAAAACAGCTGTTTCATCTTATGCTTGTAAGGCTGCTCAAAAGTCTTGCTCATGATATACATGACAATGCACTAGAAAACACAAGGACAACTGAAAGTCAAATCAATGCATCGTGGAGATGGAACAGACTTTCCCTAATCCATTTGCTACAGCTCACAGTTCAGAGGACTGTAAAGGATGCATAGTACGGTTCCTTGCGCAAAGCACCTGGAAGCAGCCTCAGTTGCCCTCCTATGAATAGTGGCAGTTATTGCAGTGAGGTGATAGCAATGGTAGCAATATAGTACTTTGTAGCTCCCACTCTTGAGCAAGGTAGGGAAGGAAAAAATAGTTCTGCCCTCAAGACATTCGCTGTGCTAATAATTTTTCCTCTTCTTTTTCATAGCCCCAGCACAGTTAGAGCAATGAACTACTTATGCTGGTGCAACTAACGGTCCCTAAAGCATAAAGTCAAGTCATCAGCCATCTTACGTGCATTTTAAAAAAAAAAAGGTAAGAAAAACAGTTGCCATCAATTGTGAACCTAAAGGATTCGTTATGCACAGCTTCTCTAAAGACAGTTGTTGTTATGACATTGGTGGCATGCATAAACAGACATGTACAGCTAAGAGGTGGTAAATATAGTCAGAATATTGTACTCCATCATTCCCATTCACTCTTTTCATTATTCTTCAATTTTTAATTTAAAGGCACACTCATGTTATCATGATCAAATTATCATATTCTGCTTTCCAGCACTATGGAGATTTCATAGTGTATTCCAAGTGTGTTGGTTTGTCTATGGTGAGATAATATCTTTTTCCTCGAAGCACCCTCTGCTTGGGGACTTTCTCCTTTTTGAGATGCTTTCTTGCCCAGGACTTCTACAGGTAACAGACTATGAGACAGAAAATAATGAAAGAACGTATTTCTTGGGGTCAGATTGTCTGTGCTGTTCTTTCTGCAGAGTATTGAAAATGAAGATTTTCAGTTCTAGTCAAAATTCAGATAGAAAAAGGAAAAGGCTGTAGCAGGGGTATAGAGTGTACTGTGGTAGTTCTTCCTCCTCATTTCTCATTTCTGTGTATACTCAAAAGCAGCTCTGTCTTCCTCAGGCTAATGGGGGTAATACAGGCCTGAACTTAAAATTGAGGTTCACAGCACCATCAGCATGAGAACCGCTCTACTCCAGTCATAACTGAGCTTAGCTAAGCCAATGCTGTTGGGAAATTTTCCCCAACAGTTTGATCCAGAGCTGTAATCTGTGTCTAGAACCTCACAGTTTTAACATTTCAGTCCACTAAATGCAGAAATGTTCAAGGTATCTCCTTGAAAAGAAAGCTGCCTGCATAAAAATACTTCATTATACCAAGTATTGGAGGAACCAAAGAATCCACCAGAATATCAAGCCTACTGAAGCCCCAGATCTCTTTGAAAATGCTCCAAAATACTTTGGAGTTGCTACAATTTTTTTTGTCTACTCCTGCGATGCTCGGTTTTGTTTGTTAAGCCCTTGTAATCTTCACATAGGCAATGTGCCAAAAGAAAATTTATCCTTAATTCTTCATGAAAGGAAGGTACCAGGAAATTCCAAATCCTCAGAAATCTTATTGTTCTCGTGTTCATGAGACAGCCACAAACATTACTGCTATTTTTCTAGCTACTCAAACACACGATGGTCAGCTTTACAAGTCAGCATTTACCTGTAGGCAAGGATGGCATGTTCCATATCACTGAATCCTAATCGTTTTGTCTAGAGGAAAGAAGTAGAAAAATTGTCTGCTAACTTTCTGATTATAACTGCTTTACAAAAAAAAAAACCAAAAAACCAAACACAACAAAAACATTCTCCAATATCTTTATTTGTAAGCTTACTTTTAACAAGTTTCCTTTGGAAATAACTGTGGATTCTTTAAAGAAATATTGAATCCTCCAGCCAAGTAAGAAAAGCATTCCTAAGGAAAAGTTCAACCAAAAAGTTTCTGACAACCACAACAAAGCAATAGTAATATATTTATAAAAATGTACTTTTTTTTACAATAATGGCAATGGATATATTTGAATATGCTATTATACCTTGGCTTTAGCATTCAAGCTCAAGGATAAACAAGAACAAAAGATTTCCATATATAGATACATAGTGTGAGCCAAAAAGGCAGTAGTATGTAATATAGATGAGATGGTTAGAAAGAGGAGCATGAGAAAACTGCACCAGAGGGTAAAAACTAATGATTGCAAATATTAAGCAGCAAAAGGACTGCATGTAAAAGGGAAAAAACAGGACTTGTTGACAAGTGAAGAGCAGTGCGAGGAGATGAGCAGAACATATTTTTTTTAATGAGGTGTTAAGTAGATCAGCTGGAGAGGTTGGATAATGACTGTGCTGATGAGCTGGACAAGGGTGTGAAAAAAGCTGAATAACATGACATTTGGGAAACTCAGGAGAGCAGTGAAACATGAGATGAGATAGCTTCTGAGAAAAAAGGTGAACTACTTGGGCCACTCAGATAACTTTTAGTGATTTTAGTGCTGCAAGGACTGAGCATCTTGTTAAGGTAACATATTTTTAAAAGGATGCACAAATTTAAAGAGAAAAATCCTACCTTATACCAAATCCCTCACTTCCGGAGAAAACTTCTGAAAACGCAAGTGCTCTGCTACTCTTCCTGTATTCAGGTCTTGGTTAAGCAGTTAAGCAGCACAGACGGATGTGGCTACTCAGCTAAACAATATATGAAGTTAAGGCAGAATTGCACTGGACAGTCTTTGTAAGGTAACAGGCATTCATCTGAAAGAGTCCTGGGACAACATCAGATGTTTTAAATGCTCCACAGAAGTAGATCACAATAGCAACAGCAATAAACACAAAATAAGATTGTAAGTTTTCTACTTTCTGACATTTACCAAAATAGCTTCCTCCAGATGAGGGATAGGACATTCAATTAAGCCAGCCTTCATATCACAGCTACCAGCTCCTCAACATAGAAGGATAGGAGATGCTTCTGTGGTTCGTCTCTTGGATGTCTGAATACTTTCACGTACCTGTAGTAGCACCACGCATCTCTTAGCTTTTCCTATGCATTGCCATTCTACTCTAACGCACCTCTGGAGAACCGGAGAGACAGATCTACCACTAGCAAGACAGTACCACACTTGTGTGCCATATCAATGGAGCAGGGGGAGAAGAGCGAAAAGAACAGGCAGGATTTGCTTCACTGAGTATCAGAATTAAAAAAAAAAAAAATCAAACCAACCAAGTGGGAACATTTTAATGGGAAATAGAGCAAGCAGGAGCATTGTCAAGTTCTGCAGAAATAAATGTTAGAAGTGTCTAAAATAGCTAGCAGTTGTTTGAAGGAACTTGACAGTGACAAAGGCAGAGGAAGTTTGTGGTGGGTGTTCAAGGATGGCAAGGGACAGGACATGTTTATGTGCAGAGATGCTAAATATAAACTCCAAGGTGCAACAGAGATGAAAGACAGCACATCAACAGTATCTGTAGAAGGTCAGAGTGCAGTATAAAAGTGGGGAACAGAACAGAGGCCACTAGTCACACAGAAGATAGCAGAGAGAGATTTTATGCCACTTCTCCATGGTTTTACTGGGCCAATATATAAAAATACATATAAGCTACCCTTACAAACCGAAGTTTTATTGGTACCAGAATCATAGACAACACAAACTGAAGAACTGGTGACCCACACTGCAAAAGTATTACTCCTTGTAATTTTTTACAGAATTTTACAGGATAAATACGCTATTAAAGTCATTGCAACAGTATCTGACTCTAGCCACTCATTGGAAAAGATTAATAGAAATATTAGGATTTCAGACTTGTCATTTTTTTCCTGTGATGGAAGTGACGATAACTCTGAATTCTCAGAGTGTCATCAAACACTGCCACAAAATTAGAAAAAAAGAACTATATAAATACATAATATAAATATATATATATATAACATAAAAAAAATAAAATGTCCTTTAAAATAGAGTTTGAGACACTGCTGGCACGACAAACCACATCATATCAAACTTAGAATTAAATACGAAGTTTTGTTTCAAAGAAAATTTTTCAAGTTTCATGGCCTATGAGTTATATAGTTTTAAAAAGTATGAAATATGAATTTGTCTGCCACTAAAGCAAAGGGATTTACACTTAAATTGTTAGACAAAGTCTAGGTATAGAAATTCATGAAGGAATATTGCATTGGATTTGTGTGGCAAGGCAGGGGAGTGGCTACAGGGATGGCTTCTGTAAGAAGTTGCTGGAAGCTTCACCTATGTCCAATAGAGTCCGTGTCAGTTGCCTCCAAGACAGACCCAGCACCAGCCAAGGCTGAGCCCATGAGATCCCCTCTCAGTCTTCTCTTCTCCAGGCTAGACAGACCCAGGTCTCTCAGCCTTTCCTCGTAGGAGAGGTGCTCCAGTCCCCTCATCATCTTTGTTGCCCTCTGCTGGACTCTCTCCAGCAGTTCCCTGTCTCTCTTGAACTGGGGAGCCCAGAACTGGACACAGTACTCCAGATGTGGCCTCACCAGGGTAGAGTAGAGG